>WOVY01009814.1:0-385265 GCA_013436015.1 Rhipicephalus annulatus | reverse complement strand
AAGCACACCGAACCCGAAACCCTGGATAGCCGTGTCTTCAACGTTTTAAAACAAGTACACCTAAAAGAGTAAAAAAAAACAATCACTAGCTCTTGTTTAGGTCAGGAAAAAAAATGCCAGAGTTCTCGAGACATCCTCTCGCGTCAGGGGCATCGACTTAAGCATCAGCGTTGCCATGGAGTACCCCTTTTTGTAGCGTATTTTCAAACGTATATTGTTGCAAAACGAGGCTCCAACGCAGCAGGCGGCCGTTCTTAGAGGACATGGTCTGTAGCCAGGTGAGAGGACAGTGGTCCACTTCCACAATGAACTTGCTTCCGGCAATATAACAAGCCAGTTTCTGGACTGCCCAAACCAAGCACGCACATTCCTTTTCGCTAGCGCTGTAAACCTGCTCGCGAAGGGTGAGTTTCCGGCTAACATATAGGACGGGATGCTCTTGATCCCCCTCATCCCTTTGACTAAGAACTGCCCCCATGCCTCTATCACTAGCGTCGCATTGGACTATGAAAGGCCTCGAGTAGTCCGGTGAACTAAGCAAAGGTTTGGCTCGACAAGGCCGCTTTCAAAACGCGGAAAGCCTTTTCTTTCTCCTCATCTCAGTCGACCATTTGGGGCTCGGTCTTGCGCAACGCGTCAGTAAGAGTGCTGGCAATGTCGGAATATCTAGGGATGTACTTACGATAGTATCCAGCTAATCCAAGAAAAGCCCGAATATCGGTTTTCGTTCGGGGCTGGGGAAAGTCTCGGATAGCTGCCACTTTCATTCAGAGGGACGGCGATGCCCTCGACCGATAACATGCCGAGATAGAGTACCTCTGCTTGTGCTAGCTGACACTTGGGCGCCTTACCGTTAAACCTGCTTCGCGTAGGCGTGTCAGTACTGCTCTCAAATGCGTCAAGTGTTCTGGCCAGGACGAGGAAAACACGGCGACGTCGTCCAAGTAAGGCAATGCGAAGTCCTCTTGACCACGCAAAACCTTATCCATTAAGCTGGAAAAACAGTAAGGCGCGTTCTTTAGGCCGAAACTCAACACTTTAGGGCGGAATGTCCCCAATGGTGAAATAAATGCAGCATACCGGCTCGCCCTCTCGGTGAGCGGCACCTGCCAGTAACCTCTCACTAGGTCTAGCGTTGAGATAAATTGCGCGCTGCTTACCCTCTCGACGCGTTCCTCAATGTGGGGAATTGGGTATGTCTGATCCTTGGTGATGAGGTTTAACTTACGATAGTCTACGCAAGGACGCGGATCTTTGCCGGGTACCTCACGAGAATTAACGGGGAAGTGTAATCACTTTCACACGGCTCAATCACACCCAATTCCAGCATCCTGTTAACCTCTGCTTTTATTAGCTCAAGCCGGCGAGGTGACACCCGATACGTTTTAGATCTTACCGGTTCCGACGAGGTAAGCTCTATGTCATGAGTGAGGACGGATGTCCGGCCTGGCTCGCTTACAAATCTGTCCTGAAACTCGGTCAAAAGACCACGCAATTCCTGCTTCTGCTTCGTTGTTAGTTGTGACTTTGATACTAATCCTCAACTCTTTTCTCGATCGGGACTTCGTCCGATTCGGGAGCTAATTCAGGGATTTCTGCCGGAACCTCTTCCGGAACATTTAAAGTCATGTTCACGATGGCTTCCCTCTCTTTGTAGGGTTTGAGTAAGTTGCTATGATACACCTGGTGTGCCTTACGACTTCCTGGTAATTTTACCACATAGTTGGTGTCAGACAATTTTCGAGTAATTTCGGCCGGGCCGACCCATTGCCTTCAAGCTTATTCTTTTGGAGGGCCCTCAACAACATGACCCTGTCTCCTACAGGAAAGTGTCGTGCTTTAGCGGTCCGATCGTAGTAAAGCTAGCCTTCTGCTGTGCTTTGGTCATCGCACTCTCGGTCAGTTCTTGGGCTGTTGTTAGACGATCCAATAAGGTGAGGACATATCCACTACTACAGGATCATCACCCTGACCTTCCCACGACTCTCTCAGCATACGAAGAGGAGACCGCAGTCTGCGGCCGTAAAAAGTTCCGCTGGCGTAAACCCTGTTGTCTCATGTGGTGCAGTTCTTAGTGCAAACATCGTTGCAGGTAAGCACATTCCCAGTCAGTTTTCCGTTCAAAACATAAGGCTCTTAACACTCGCTTCATCACGGAGTGAAGCTTTTCTATCGAGTTCGACTGCGGATGGTAGACTGAACTATGCAATAATTTCACGCCACACCGCTCTAGAAAGGTTGTCGTTAAGGCACTCGTGAAAATGGTGCCCTGGTCTGATTGTATCTCGGCAGGAAAGCCTACCCGGGCAAACACGGACAGAAGTGCGTTCACTACTTCGACGGAACTTAGCTCTTTTAGCGGGACCGCCTCTGGAAATTTAGTAGCTGGGCAGATTAAGGTCAGGATGTGACGGTAGCCTGAAGTTGTCTTGGGCAAAGGACCTACTGTGTCAATTACCAACCGACGAAAGGGTTCCGTGATTACGGGTACCAGCTTCATTGGAAATTTCGCCTTATTTCCCGGCTTACCCACTCGCTGACACACATCGCAAGATTTTACAAACCTCTCTACATCTTTAAAGCATCCAGGCCAGTAGTATTCCTGTAAAAGACGATTTTTTGTCTTCTTTACGCCTAAGTGGCCTGACCATGATTCTCCATGCACCAAACTAAGCAAATCCTGACGATACGCCTGAGGTACGACTACCTGGTCAAATTCTACTCCTCGCCTATCTAGATATGTTCGATAGAGTATGCCGCTCCCTCTCTTGGAATCTCACATTTCTTTTGGCGATTCCCTCTTTCGAACTGTCCTGGAATTGCTTAAGCGTTGGGTCACCCTTTTGTTCGGTTATTAATGAAGCGGGGCTCACCTGCAGCAGCCGACTGAAATTATCCGAAGTTGGCATGACACCCAACTCTTTTGTAGTTCCTAGTACCTGGAATGTGTCACCCTCTGTGCTATCCTCTGTACTACCAGGAATCGGCTTGGGAGCAATGCCTTTCTCTATTTGCTCGGTCCAACGAGGCGTAATGACCCCTTCCAATTCGGGAGGAGGTTCAAACGTCGCCTTTAGGAATGGTTGGCTCCGCGACTACGGCTTCTGCAGCCTGTTCTCGCACAAGTCGATTTGTTACCGTGGTGTCCAACTCGCAACCAGGTCCGTTGTCGATTTGAGGCTTGTTTGCCTCAGTGAATGTTGCTCTCGCAGCCAGCGCACGTGCCTTTGATCTAGTCAGTGCCTGCACTATACCTTCTCCCAACGTTAGACCTCTCTCCTTCAGCATTTGATCTGACTTATTTGAAAATAAGTAAGGATACTGAGGGGGTAGATATGGCGATACCGCGGCTTCTGTTTCCTATGTTCCAAATGCGCCTTTAAGGACAACTTTAGCTACGGGAAGGCACTGACTGTTTGCTTCTACGGCTTGTCTAATCCAGGCACAGTTCTCCTGAATACTGTCCGGACTGAACAAAAAACGGATGAACTACGTCCATAGTGGCTGCGGAGTCTCTAAGAACCCGACACTGCTTGCCGTTCACGGTAAGGTCGTACATATAGGGCTCTAACAACTTCATGTTCTCGTCGGCTTCATTTATAGATAATAAGGCCACCTTTTCTTTCCGGGCAGTCTTTCGCGAAGTGCCCTGTTTCGTGGCAATTGAAACAAGCAGCCGGTTTTCTCGCCTCAAATTTCCTTTTGCTTGCCTCTGCCGACGCCCCATGGTTAGATGAATTGTTTTCCTCACCCTTTGTGCGGAGACTTGTCGGTTGTTTTCTAAACGGCGCCTTATTCGGTCGTAGTAATTTTTCCCTTTTTGGCTCGCTGCTTGCCCCAAGGGCGCGGCGCGTAACGAATTCTTCAGCGAGCTCTGCGGCTTTTGTACGGTGTTTCACGTGCGGTCTATCCTGCACCCAGAAACCTCACCTTTTCTGGTAACCTTTGATAGAATTGTTCTAGACCGATACACTCGAGCACCTTGTCATGATTCCCATACGCCTTTGCCTCTTTCAGCCACTCCCCCATGTTGGCCATTAACTTGTAAGCAAACTCCGGGTATGAATCATTGCTCTCTTTTACGGCGTTGCGAAATTTTTGTCTGAAACCTTCCGCTGACAACCTGTATTTCTTGAGAAGGCTCGACTTTACCTCACTGTACTCGTCAGCCCTCCTCTTTCGTGAGGCGCGCGATTACTTCTGAGGCCTCCCCCGGAAGTAGGGACAACAAGCGTTGAGGCCATGTATCCTGGCTGAAACCTTGCCTTTCGCAAGTTCTCTCAAAGTTGACGAGAAAACAGCCCAATGTCCTCTCCTAGCTTGTACGATCTCATTAGGTCCGTCATTTTGAACCTGACCCGCTCTGCTGTACCGGATGCCTCGCTGCCTCCTGCTCTACTATTATGGCTAATCTCTAGCTCGAGGCGCTTCATTTCAAGCTCGTGCTTTCGCATCTTATCTGCCTCGGCTTCTGCCGCTTTCCTTTCGGCCTCCGCCGCCTTTCTTTTGGCCTCGGCCGCGGCCGCCTTTCTTTCGGCCTCTGCCGCTTGCCTCTCCTGAATCTCCTCGACACATTCTGACAGCTCGTCATCCTCCGCCCCCAATGCGAGAATCGCCTCTATCAGCTCTGGCTTTCTTTGAGAGTCCGACACCTCCAGATTCAACTCCCTTGCAAGTAGCAACAACATGGACTTTCGCAGGGATTTCAGATTCATGGCTGCTTCCAGTACCGCTGTCTCTGTTCCACAAAGATTCCTGTCCTGCAACTAATTAACCTTGACGGCAACGACAGCTCTAGATACCTGCCTTGCCTCAAGTTTTCAGTTAACTTAGTCTACAAATAAAGCTTCAAAAGCTCTTACACGGAATCCTGCCCTGTCCACTGTTAACCTTGACGCCACTGTCAGAAAGAGCTTAACCAAGCTATCACACAATTTTCTGCGTGACGCAAGTTACCTGTTAACCCAATGACCAAGACAGCCCCTCTCTACCAGCTTTTACTTAACACATAGAGTAAATGCCTGGTAAAATTTAACAGAGAAAGCCAGCACTCACCCAGTTCGCAGTCATGTCTCCGGCGTCGTGCCTCTCAGAAGTGCCGTTCGGTTCCCTTTGGAAGTCGATGAGCTCGTGTAATCCTTCTCTTGTCGTCCCGTTGTTGAACTTCGGGCTCACTCCGTCCAGTGGTCGCTTTCGGGGTTATCAGCATCCCGCCGCTGCCATCCAGTTGTTGGGACTCCGGGTCCTGCCGGTCTCGTTTTCGGTAGCTGGCCCCGTCGCAGGATCCATCGTCCAACAATTCAGCGAGAAGAAGCGCCCGAACGAACAACAGAGATTTATTTACAAGTGGAGAAGTGGTCAACTGACTCAAAGAGAGAAGAGTGCGTGCGATACAAAACGTCTTTGGCCTTTTATAGCGCCACGTTGTTGACACTGGGCGTCTTGTCCGCATCGTCAGCCAATACGGTGTCGCCGGCACCTCGGCCACGAGGGAGGGGAAAACACCTCTCACAACACAAGGAGTGGCACAACCCAACACCATATATGGTCCCGGCGCCCCAAAATGTTACCAAATATGGTCACGAACGCACAGCAGACCCCGTAGCTCTCCCGGCGAGGAGGAACCCGAATGGGGAGGTGGGGGGTGGCCGCCACCGCGGGTCACGAACCGGTTCTCCCCCAAACACTTCCTGCTTGGCTCCCCAGGGCCGATCGTAACACCGTGATATATAATCTTTGCATTTGCTGGGTCGACACTGGCGCTGGTGGGTTATTTTGACGCTCTAGCATTTAAATTACCAATTTCGGTTCTCGCCCTCTTCTTTCCTCGGCAGATATAAACTGTCGAATGCTTGAGGCGCATACTGTTGCGACCGGGGGTTTCCAGGCACCGGAGGTCCGGGATGAAGTTGTCGAGGCAGGAGGAAGAGAGACTTGAAGAGGGTTTATTTACAATATATACATTGCGAACTCCCTACACGGTGAGCCCTCAAACGTGGCAGGCCTCTACATGACTCCTAACATAGCGCTCCATGGTGCTTGGTTCTACATGGTTCTGCTCGGTTCTGCTCTGTTCTGCCTGGTTCTCTTCTCGAAAAAAAGCACACCGAATGAGCCGTGGGGGCTCATTATAAAGGGTCTGTCCTCCCCAGATCCCTAGATCGGGGACCGCGTACAGAGGGCACCGTCCAACCACGGATCACACATTACCCGCGAGGGTGACGAGCACGCACGGTCCACGTGAACGTTCAAAATTGAAGCGTGGTCACTGCACGGCCATGTGGCACGAACGTGGCTCCTCCTCGTCAAGGGGTGTCGCTGGGCGAGGGGTCTGAAGTTGATGACTGCATCCATCGAAAGGGCCGCCGTAAACAAGCTTCAAATGGTCGCCGAACGACTCGTTCAATTAGCGGGACGATTTCCGGCCGCCGCCGCCGCCGTCATCCTCCAAAGAAGAAGCTGCACCTGTGGTCTCCCGAACTGCTCACGGTGTCGTGGCGGCAAGACGCCGCACCCTTCCGGCCAGGGGGGAACAATACATGGCGGACACAGGCCGCCAACCCGTTTGGCGACTAAAAAGGAACATCAAAGGAACGCCGATCCATTGTCAGACCTGGCGCCGGTCCTAACAGTAGGCAGCCGGTCGTTCGGTTACTTGTTTGGAGATTAAAGGAGCGCCGCTCCCTCGTCAGCTCGGGCGCCGGTCACAACAGCTCGTCCGCCGGCGGGAGAAGCGACCTGAGGGTGACCAGCTGCACAGGTTGCCCGAAGTGTCGCTGTGTAGTGCTGGCTTCCAGGCCACTGCTGATGACGCTCAGCCAAGGACTCTTTCCCTCTCGTTCCTTGTGGCTCCCCTCTGGGAAAAGCATTCATACACACCACCACAGGCACGGGAGAGCACCCTGCCCGCACTGAGACACGTCGAGTCCGACAAATTATCCAAAAGCAACCTTACTTAAGCAGTATTACCAAACACAAAGCAGCAATCGGGACGTTTCTCTGAGGTTTCACCAAAACTCCTAATCCCGATCCGATAATAATCTTCCCATCAAACTGCTTTCAAGAAAACTAACTGTCAAGTGATGCGCTCACCGTGGCATACCCGAGTGCCTGCGTGAGTAATCCGCCGTAACCCACCAGGTATCATACTCATAAAATAAAGCATTTTACTTCACGCTATCTTTTAGTTCCCGAAATTTAGTGCCGCCAAAGCCAGTCGTCAATTCCTTTTGAGAAGACGAAAGCATAACTGCCGTGCTGTACCTGCATCAGGAACATCTTTATTATACATCCGCAAACGCACATCACAGTGCTCCTGCCTGGATGAGATACCACCTAACCGTTCCCTTGCTGTTGCCACTTTCACAAAGCATACATATAAACTCACGAGCTAGCTTTTCTTACACACCGGACACATGCGAACAAAACATTAAATGAACAACAAAAAAGTTTCGCATGAATCCTGAAAACCTCGCAAGAATATCCTTGCGTCCGTGCGCTCACTCAAAATTCGTCTCTAACGTCGGTCCTACTTGACAAACGCCCCTAACGTGTCGTTATACGGCCGCAAAACGGTTACCTTTAAAACCAATACATACAAAGCTTAAAAAATAAACAGCATGGTACCTGCTACGTAAACGCTATCTAGTAGCAGAAGTACAGAACACATTCCAAAAGGAAAACTGACCTAAACAGTCAAAACAGATATTCAAAAACTAAAAAATACAAATCCGCGGGAGAGCCCTCCGAAACGCTTACCGCTGTCACTTAATTTTGAGACGAACGCGCGGCGGTCGCGTCCTGTGGGTCTTTCTAGGCGAACGGGAATGGAACAATGGCAAAACCCATTCGCTTCGCCTCCGACCCCCGCAAAGCTCTGCGCTGACAACCTGCGTTCTTACTCTCGCTGAGTACCTCGCACTCCCGCAGTCCATCAAACATGCCGTCGATAGAGCGACGAAAGGGTCTGCCTTTCTACCCAACGTGCTTTTTTTTTTTTTCGTTTTGTCCGGCGGCTCGGACGCATACAAACCAACTCCGGTGCCGATGACAAACGCCTAATTCTGTACGCTCTAATGCGTGTCACTATCCTTCCAATAGATCTATACAACGCATATAGGCTACCAAAATGATAGAGCGCTAACGAAAACAAAGTACAAACGAGTTATTTACAAAATCACAAAAACAAACAAAATGTTCCTTTCAACAGTCCCGAGTCGACGTTTTCCGAGAGGCTAACAGCTGTTCGCAACAACTCTGAGTCGAACTCGCGGTGGTCGCGCCCGGAACGATTTTCTCGAGAAGCGGGGTCTACAACACGCGTCAATCGCCCTGCTACCGAACCCCGCGACGTTCCTCGAAGCCGACTTGCTGTCGCTTCCTGCCCCTCGAAAACCACCGACTCTTTTGCCCCGCACCCCGTCCAATGCACCGCGAGAACAACGGAAGGGTCTCTTGCCCCTCGACCACTTACGCACACGATGCGCTTCTCTTTTCTTTGTTCTCTGGCCGCTTGGACGCTTGCGATACGGCAACTTTCTTGAAATTTCGCTCCGCCATTTGAATACATTCCTCAAACGCGTCGCGATTTTTGCCTGCCTGTTTTTTACGGCGCTTTCTCCGTTTTGCACGTCTCTTCGTGCCGTCTACGGAGCCTTTCGCCCATCTCTGATGCTCACCAGCACCCACATGCTCATCTGATTTTTCGCGCGGACTGTCTGGATAATTGCCTAGCAATCTATCCTTCAAACACTGCCGCGTACGATGCGCTTTTCTTTTCCGGCGGTTCGGACGCATACGATACAGACCCGTCAGAGATGACAACGGCACTTTTCTCGCGATTTTACCACGCCGTTTGAAACCCTTACTCAAACGCGTTGTGCTCATCGCGAGCTTTGCCTTACTGTTGCCCTTCGGACGCTTTCTCCCCTGTGCACGCTTCTTGGCGCGGACCTGGGAGCCTTTCGTCCTACTCTGACGTTCTTCATCACCGATATGCTCCTCCGCCGTCTCGCGCGCCCAGTCCTGATGATCACTTATCAGTTCATCGCTAGACCGCGGCCGCGTAGATTGCGCTTTTCTTTTCCTCACTCTCCGGCCGCTTAGACGCATGCGATTCGAGCCAGTCAGAGAAGACAACGGGCCTTTTCTCGCAAATCCGCCACGCCGTTCGAAGGTCCTCGTCAAACGCGCCGTGCTGATCGCGAGCCTTGCCGCGCTTCTGTTTTTTCGGACGCTTTCTCCGTTTGGCACATTCCTTGGTGCCAAACCTGGAGCCTTTCGTCCGCCTCTGACGCTCATCAACATAGTCTACAGGGCTGCAAGGTTCGATGGAACACTCTGTTAATCTTAACTCCGTTTCCACCACCACGGAACCCTCACACCCTGCTGCGACCGCGAGCTCTTTTCTCTCAGAATGGGTTAAAACCTGTTCCATTCCCTTACAGGCACTAGCCTTTTCTTCGGCCTCAAACGGCACCGCCGCTATATCTACAGATATCAGACATGTAGCCTCCGCTTCAGTTGTAAACGGCACCGCCGTTACATCGCACCGTTCGTGCGCTACATCTACAACTTTCTGACCTGTAGCCTTCTCTTCAACCTTAAACGGCACCGCCGCTACCTTGCACCGCTCGTGCGCTACATCTACGGATTGACCACTCTGCTGCAATGCCACCCCTCTACGCCGAATCCTATCTATCTCTTCGTCTAATTCCTGCATCCTTTTCATATGTTCTTCATGCCTGCGCTCAGCTTCCAATTCCTCCTGGCGCCATCTTTCCTTTCTTTGCGCCCTTTGTACTTCCATATGTTCTTCATGCCTGCGCTCAGCTTCCAATTCCTCCTGGCGCCATCTTTCCTTTCTTTGCGCCCTTTTTACTTCCTCCTCCTGGTCCAATAAGTACATATTCCCGAAGTGCTCGATTTCCTCATTGTCACTATTGCTTTCGAGAATCACTTCGCGGAGTTTAGAAGCAGGCATATCATCATTAAAATCTAGCTCCAGATCCCAACACAGGTTCAGCAGGTTCTCTCTCGTCAATCTCGTAAGATCCATGGCGACTACATTGCTTTGGCTCAGCTGTGACAAAACACAAACCCACCAGCGTTTCAATTCTGGGTCTAGAGAAATTGAAGCCTGGCAAATCTCACAGCGGAGACCACAAGCTTAAGCACCCAAGTAGCACTACGTGGCCAACATCCCTCTCTACTTGTTTCCTGTTAATTTTCACTCCTGCTTTTACAACATCCTAAAATTTAACCCGCAACGTACCCTTAGAAATTTTGAAACATTACCACTTGTTCCTATTGAATCATCTAAGCTTTCCTGCTTTAGCGTACTTGCTCAGATAATCATCCAGTGCTGCCTTGTGCTGAGATAACAACCACAGTGGCCAGGCAGTTGTTGGTTATATCTATCTTTTAACGAATCTAGGCTAAAAGACTCGATATATCTCAAGCACAAAGCCAGGCACTCACCCCATTACGTGCGGTGGTGGTACGCTGCTTCGATCCCGCCGAGTTCCAGGGCTTTCGGCTGGCCTCCGGTACATGTCGCTCTCCGTCGCAGACTCGTATCCCACCGCTGCCACCAGTTGTTGCGACCGGGGTTTCCAGGCACCGGAGGTCCGGGATGAAGTTGTCGAGGCAGGAGGAAGAGAGACTTGAAGAGGGTTTATTTACAATATATACATTGCGAACTCCCTACACGGTGAGCCCTCAAACGTGGCAGGCCTCTACATGACTCCTAACATAGCGCTCCATGGTGCTTGGTTCTACATGGTTCTGCTCGGTTCTGCTCTGTTCTGCCTGGTTCTCTTCTCGAAAAAAAGCACACCGAATGAGCCGTGGGGGCTCATTATAAAGGGTCTGTCCTCCCCAGATCCCTAGATCGGGGACCGCGTACAGAGGGCACCGTCCAACCACGGATCACACATTACCCGCGAGGGTGACGAGCACGCACGGTCCACGTGAACGTTCAAAATTGAAGCGTGGTCACTGCACGGCCATGTGGCACGAACGTGGCTCCTCCTCGTCAAGGGGTGTCGCTGGGCGAGGGGTCTGAAGTTGATGACTGCATCCATCGAAAGGGCCGCCGTAAACAAGCTTCAAATGGTCGCCGAACGACTCGTTCAATTAGCGGGACGATTTCCGGCCGCCGCCGCCGCCGTCATCCTCCAAAGAAGAAGCTGCACCTGTGGTCTCCCGAACTGCTCACGGTGTCGTGGCGGCAAGACGCCGCACCCTTCCGGCCAGGGGGGAACAATACATGGCGGACACAGGCCGCCAACCCGTTTGGCGACTAAAAAGGAACATCAAAAGGAACGCCGATCCATTGTCAGACCTGGCGCCGGTCCTAACAGTAGGCAGCCGGTCGTTCGGTTACTTGTTTGGAGATTAAAGGAGCGCCGCTCCCTCGTCAGCTCGGGCGCCGGTCACAACAATACCCACACACAGCGGCCCATGGTGTACGGATATATGCCACACATGTGTGGAGGAAAGATTTGGACGTCTCACGCGAAGGAAGTTTCGCAATATTGATGTCATGGAGAGACATAACTCCCAGCAAATACTGACAGGCTGAAACTCACGAAGTAAGCACTTCGCGATTGCGTTCATTCGCTCGTGCTCACTGTAAAGACGCATACCACCAAGACAGTAACGTCCATGGCGAAGTACACAAGCACGTGTACACATTTTCCAGCGTTTGCAAAAAAGAAATTAAATAAATACATAAATGAAGCTGGAGAGGTGGGCTTCTCCAAATAACGGGTGTTTATGCCGTGAAGTATGCTTTGACAAGCGCTGGTGCACTCATTCGCACGCGGAGGGAGTTCGAAAAGTTCATCGTGATTACGGAAAGCGGTTTGCAGAAACCATACAACGTAATATCAGGGGCGGTTGTAAGGTGAAGAATGCAGGCACATAGAAACTGTTTGTTTATGCGAAAACTGTTGCAGCCTGGTAACTATATTTTACTGTTAACCGTGCGCGGTGCATGTTATAAGCTACGATGCACCTGGTTGAACCGATTTGAGCTTGATTTCGAGCAGTCATACGCTTTCAGGTCTTAAGTATTGAATGCTGGATTAATTCCCATTCCAGCCAACCAAATGAGCTTATCACTTCTATAAGCAAAACAAGAAAGGCGCAGCAAAGCAAGTAGGCCCTGGTAAGGAAAAGAAGAACAAGAGAGAGAGAGAGAGAGATAGTTCATGTTACAAGGATCAACTTCGGTTGCAGCTCTCAGCCATTTTTAAAATTATTGTTTTTATTCCTAGGACAAAGGCCAGTTTTTTTACGCTAAATAAGGATATAGTTTTTCACAAAAAAGAAACTTGCGTTTCGCGATTTTTTCAGACGATCTGTTTTAGGAATTCATATAATTTTATTGTTTAGTTTGTGAAACAGACCACCAGAACATATTTTAGTTGCACCCTTCAAGCTTGCCATGTTCCAAGAAAAAGATACTCGAATTCAACAACTTCATTAAATTTTCCTCGTGCGAAAAGCCCTGGAAGAATTGATATTAAAAAGTAATTATTTTTACAGTTACATAGCTTCATTACCTTATCGAAAATACCTTTTGATCGAATGTAGTCCAGTGATTTCTTTGGAATGAAATTGTTGCTGTACGCCCTGTGGCTCAGACAGCGCGAATTTACAGGCACTCGTAAATAAGCAGAAAAATGTTTGGCAACAAAAATAAGCAAGCACGACGAGTTTTGGGCTTCGAGAAACACGTGAAAAATTTCTGAGCCATATTTGTGGTAGTCGAAAACACTGGTTGGTTCGGCATGGCATCACCATCAGGTGTAAACCGTGCCTTCACACTGCTGACATCCCTGTACTTTCCTTCATTCGCCTTTTCTTACTCAGTGCGCCCATGACAACGCATGATAGCCTTCCAAGCTATACGGCGCCGCGAAAAGATACTGAGTGTGCCACGTTCTCGTATGAGCAAAAGGCAACACAAATTGCGAGACTGTGGGGTCGCAGTGGCTGCACTTGATATGTTTTGTGACTGCACTTGAAAGGGAGGGGAAGTCTGACGCAAGGAGGCGTCACCGCCGAGAGGTTACGTGGCGAGCAGGAAAGAAGAGAAATGAGCGAGCGCCTCGCGATGAAACGCAGCTGTGCCGAAGTCGACCACCGCTGAAGAAGCCGCAGCCGAGGCATCACTGTCCGCGACGTGGAGAAAGAGAGCTCGCCTGGCGCGCAGCGGGGGAGGAGACGTGCTCGATGCTTTTCGCAGAGCTGGCATGAGTGCTCGCGACCGGCAGTAAATCTCGGCGGGAGGGACGGTGTCGGCGCCGGCACCTCGGCCGGCGCGGCTGCGCAGCATGGTGTCGCCGCGTCACTTGTCGCATCCGAGGACGACTGGCGCTTGCTCACCTCCTCTTTCTTTTCCGGCACAGTCCTCGTGGCGGTGCAGTGTAACAGCATTGAGCGGATGAACGCGAAGCTGAGGGTTCGACTGACTGTTGTGGCTGCGCATAGCGACGGGGGCGTTACTTCGCAAAAAGAAAGAAAATAAACAGGGACGGAGGTGTGTCGTACCGTCGTAACTAGGGCACTTTCGACCGCAATCGGGAGTGATCCATATCGAATTTCACTCTACCGATTGGCTTCATTTAGCAAGCCGCTGAAGAAAGCCAATCACTGTTGAGAAATGCGATTTGAATTGGGTTCGATCCCGATTAACAGTGCACAGCAGTGTGACCGCGGTATTAAACGTAACCACAATCATCGCCATCGTTACCTCAGGTGCGGGACGGAATCTTCTCGCAGCAATTTGCTGATACCCCCCCCCCCCCTTGTGTCCAGCTGGCTCCACGTTGTGCTCGCAAATATTCGAAATTCATCAGCCCATAAAGCTCTGTGCTGTACTCGACTTCCACACCCATCAGATAATTTTAGTTTGTGGGTACATTTCTCACCGTTTACACGTATAAGGGTCACTAGAGCTGTTGACGATGGTGCCAGCACTGGTAGTGACATCTTGAGGCGTTCCGTCCAACAACACCGCCTTTGCACAACTTCCCAGATGCGTCAGTATTCTCGATAAAACAAAATAATAAAGGTTTAGTGAGAACGATTATCTTATTGGCAATCATCCTTTACATCACCAAAAAGAAAGCGCTTGATTCATTGCAGCATCAGCATAGTGTGTTTTCGGTTACCTTCCGCATCATGAGCTGCCGCTACCAGCGCCACCCGTCACATACACTTTTCCAGTAGTCCATAAAAAGCTAATTGGGTGAGAAGACTACGAGCAAACCAGAATTCTATGTTATATCGATGTACGAGATGCTTCACCACACTACTACACAGCGACCTGGCGAACCATCCACCCACAGCAAGCACGTTAAATTCGATGGCAACTGGCGCCTACTTAGATTTCAGAACAGTCAGTGTTCGAAAGCCGACATGATCCGTCTTCGCATGGCAAATCAGTGAAGGCCCTATTGAACTTTCTGCGTGGTATTGGCCTACTGAATAGGCTATAGCACCCTCGCTCTCTTTTTTTTCTTTTTCGCGTGTCTATTTCGCTCCTCGCTTTCTTTCCCACCTTTCTTCCCCATTCCCACTACCCTTAGAGCAGGGTAGCAAACCGGATGCCCCAATTCCTGGTTAACCTCCCAGCCTTTCCCTAATTTTATTCTCTCTCTCTGGTTCTCAGCGCGAATCGTTATAAAGGATTGAATGGTACATTGTGGCTACAGATTGATAATGTTTTTTTTTATTTGAGTGGGGAACTAATGCCGCAGTCTTAATGATTTTCCGCAGCCTTCGCAAAATATTATTCTCTTTTCCCTCTCTAAGTACAGGAGTAGCAAACTGCACGTCTCTGGTTAAACACCTTCTCTTTCCTTAGTCTATCGTTTTTTCTTGCTTTGAAATCACAATTCGACACACAACTTGAATTCCAGTCGCTTCAATTCGAGAGCCTCAACAGAAGCTCTCAATAGATTACGATGAACCACTACCGCAATGGTAAATACTACGTGGGATGCGTCCACACAACTTCTAATGCTTTAGTGGAGGCTTATCTTAATCATGTGGAAACTAACGGATACCCTAGAACCAAGTGAGGCTGCTGTAGTGACGTGTATACCTAATCGCATCCTAACGCACATTTCGCGATGGGCTTAAAAAAACAAAAAAAAAACTTGACAGGTGCCTTGTTTTGGAGGTTTCATATGTCTTCACATTCAGTAAATTACTGTCTAATTCTTCACTGGATGAAAATTCTCACGGAAGTGACTGTCAGCCGAAACGTATATAAGTCATACCGTACCCAATAACATTGCGCACACAAATATTTAGCAGGTAGTCGGGAATTGTCGAGACAGCGCTATCAGTTTGAAACTTTCAGGGCAGTTCGAACTATATGTAAAGCCGGATAAAGTACCTTCCACAATCTACCCGCAGCGCCTTATCGTAGAAATGTTACACAATGATATGTCTTAAGTAAATTGTACTGTTTCCTTAAATTGATAAATTATGATCCGATAAAAACTGCATGTGAAGTAAAGAAATAATTAACTGTTCATGAAAGGCAAGCTCTAATGCATGTTGGTGAAACACCGACAAAAATGTGCGGTAGTACGATTTACACGCAAGGCTGACCTCTCGCAATGTCGAGCGGGAAGCTGTGTACTAAACAATTCGCATCAAGAATAAAAACAGTTAAACGATGTGGAACACACCACAAGGAGAAGAAACAAATTTATAGGCGTGGTGGCACGAAAACCGAGCAGCAGCAGCTGCAGCTGCAGTGCACTTTTAACACTACGCGGTACATCGGCTTGAAGCTTTCCAGGAAAGAACGCGGGCGGCGGAGAGGTCGCTGCCCTGCCCGGCCGTGCCGCGGTTGCGCGCCCGAAGCCCTCCCAGATAATGGACCACCTCGTTCGTGCCGTGAAACACTTGACTCGGTCATATAGTCGGCCGGAGATACGGGCGCGGGGCTTCGCTAGGCGTTCCGCACAAGCAGTGGGACGGGGCCAGTTGGTAGGACAGGCTCCAGCATGGAATTTCGGAAAACGTTGCCAAAGATGCCACAAGAGATTCCTCTTTCAAAACAACACAGTGCAGAACATGACTGAGTTGGTTTAATGCAGAGAAATATCCTCGATTTTCTGCCCCTTACCTTTCAAGCATTATACTGTGTCTATAATTGTGGGGGGTTCACCACGCCCTTCTTCGAGCACATCAACTTGATCCTTTGTGGATTACAAGCTGAAACTCACACTAGTTTACCGAGTGATGTTATCACGGACACTCTCATTCCGATCTTGAAGGAGTAATATTCAGTCGGTACTGGCATGTTGGTACATTTTGTTTTAATCTTGAAGAGCCACACAAGTGGTTTTGCGAATTTGGTATCTGTGACATCTTACAAGATGTCTTTGACGGTTTTATTTTTCGTGATTTTTGTTCAAACAACGGCGGTATAAGCGAGCAAATTTTGACCGAGAGAACACCCATGACGCGCTAGGAGCGAGGAGGCGAAGCGCGTGAGTGCGGTGGTCCTACTACTACTACTGCGGATTTAGTGACACTGTGCAGTGAAATAACTTATGTGTGTCGTTGAACCAATACACGTACTTCTGATGTCCGTGGCAGCTTTACCGGAAAATCAGAATACATAAACAACCATCATCAAGCGCAGCTCGTTATTTCGACGTCACAGAAAATCACTTCAGACCGCTCTGGAACCACGTCACTTTAGACCGCTGTGGAACCAATGACACCAGCGGCTGGCAAGAGAGCGAAGGCACAGGCGCAGGCTGGCGTCACGTCACTCACGTTATCAACCGTCCCTTAAACGAGAGAGTGAGACGTAATTAGAACCGCCTCTTTCTCATTCCCTTGCTCTAACACCGCGTGTGAAACAAAGCCTTCATCGCAAGCACGCCCCCGTGTGAGCCCTATCAGACTCCTCCAAGAGGCCGCGCCTTGAGCGCTTCTAACGTGCGCCGCCTCGGGGCTAGACCCGTTGTCGCGCTTTTCTCTTCGTTATTATATATCGTTCTTCTCTTCTACCCAGCGCCGCCGTCATCGCTTGACGGCGCACGGTCCTGCCCGGATGCTTTAAGCGGGCTCGCTAATGAGTTGCCCTCCTCCGTTATCAGAGAGCGCCACACTCTCCTCCTCTAAACGCTCGTCCTCCTCCTCCTCGTCGACCCTGCTCCGCACGGCGCGTGAAGGCGCTTATCGAGCTATCGACTGACACTCGCGCGGTCCTTTTGCCCTCCGAGCAGAGGCTGGCCACAGGGCAGCCGAAATGTCGACGCTCACGCGCGGTCACGCGCTCCGCTCTCTCACAAAAGGCGATGCGGCGTTGATATGGGTGCGCTGCCAGGCTGTTGTGGTCATGCTGAAGATTGAGCGAGTTGGTTCGTCGAGAAAACGACTGAGCAGACTAACACAAAAGGACAGAAAGCACTCTTGTGTCAGTCTGTTCAGTTGTTTCCTCTTTCCTGTAAAGCGCTATACCATCTCAACTATGTTAAGCCTGTTAGAAGCACCTGAATAACCTCACCCTTCCCACTTTTACATATGACTTACTGCAAGTGCCAAGCAGGAAATCGAATAAATATCCTATTCTATTTATATGTCAACCGACTCTTGTAAGTAAACTATTATGTCACGGGGAAAAGTTCAGTTTGACTACTTTTGTGCATCGAGACTTCGAGGGAAATTTCCCTTCTGCTTCGGCCGCTGTTTTTAAAAAAAGGCAGACAGTGGAAGCGCAGGAGCAATATTTCACTGTTATTAGTCGCACCATGAAACCATTTAACTTCAGTCAGGTGTGCTTATCAAATGGCCTCCGGGAAAAGGCGAAATTTCGGAATGTGTAACCGACGCAAGCCATCTTCGTTGTAGTTCTGCCGGTTTTCTTGCTTCTTCTTCTTCTTCTTCTTCTTTCTTCTTCTTCTTCTTCTTCTTCTTCTTCTTCTTCTTCTTCTTCTTCTTCTTCTTCTTCTTCTTCTTCTCCTCCTCCTCCTCCTCCTCCTCCTCCTCCTCCTCCTCTAAGTTGATGGTAAAAACCCTACGGGAAGCGTGTGCTTCAGGTGCAAATGCTTGCCTAAGATGCATGGGAAAGCTGCGCCATCTGGTGAGAACTCGCTAAACCAAACGCCTGTTTTGGAGGACCTAAGTAGGGGCATGGTTTACCGTTGTGATGGTATCGTGCTGGACATTTCCTTGCGGCAAGAAGCCTCGAAACTTATTGCACTGGTGTATCCAGAGCAATAATTTCGAGAATTCTACTTGAATTATTTTTCTTTTCACTTGTAGGCACGTTTATACATGCGCGAATGCGAGTACGAACACATGCATGAACATACGTAAATGGGGGTGGGGCCACCTCAGCACGAAATCAATTTGTGGCCACGTCCTATGCAAATGATATACGAGTTTTTGATGCACGCTTGGTACAAGACAGTGTAGCATTTCAAATGTTGCAAGTGCTTTGTAAATGCCAAGCATTTCTTAGCGAACTTCGGCGACATTGAGCGTATCTATCTATCTATCTATCTATCTATCTATCTATCTATCTATCTATCTATCTATCTATCTATCTATCTATCTATCTATCTATCTATCTATCTATCTATCTATCTATCTATCTATCTATCTATCTATCTATCTATCTATCTATCTATCTATCTATCTATCTATCTATCTATCTATCTATCTATCTATGACTTTTAGCTCTCCTGGCCGTTTCGATAATGGTATCGATACCAAACTTGGTGTGGCATAACATGATTGTATGAAGAACATATCTGACAAGTCATAACATAAAATCATGACATGTATGTCATGAATGTCATGATTTACATTTTATGATCCTGCAGCTCTTGGAGTGATTTCGTTCACATGGCATGTTGCAAAACTGGAATGGTATGGCATGATTGCATGGCGAACACAAGCGACAGATGCTAACATAAAAATCATGACATGCGTGTCATGTAACAACATGACTACATGCCACGCTGGTGGCCGTTTCACTAGCTTCACTTATACCAAATTTGGTATTACGGGATGGGAATGGATGACGAAGGTATGATACTGATGCAAACATGATAAACATAAGATGCGTGTCATGTAATAACATGACTACATGCTACACTCTAAGCCAAAAACGGCCGAAATGGGAGCAACGGCTGTTTTTACTCCTTCAGACCGACTGTTACTCTCCGAAAAGACCAAGCGGAAAAAGATGGCCGACTTGTTCGAGAATGGGGGAGCAACTGTACACATCTTAAGTTTGTAAGGGAGCAACGGAAGGAGGAACCGCTGTAAATGCTCTCCTCACGCAACGGTTACTCCCCGGCAGGACACCACACACAAATATGCATGCCGCCCACATTGACATTCATGGGCCAGATTATTGTTTGTTCTGTGTGCCAAACTTCACCAAACCAAAACAGTGATTTATTTTAGCATCCGCAGATAATAAGATAGCAGCGCTGGCGGAACACAGAAGGCCTGAGAATACAGCTACGGCAAGTACCTAACACACGCAGCAGCAGAATGGAGAGTTGGCCCGTCAAGCGGACCGAACGCCAAAACACGTGCAAAACAACGATAAAATAAAAGCCTAGACACGCCGTTCGTCCGCGAAGGAAGGGCGTCAAAGTCGATCAAGCACCGAAACACGTGCATAAGGAGCCCCCCCCCCCCCCCCAGATATATCGGAGAAGAAAAAAAAAGCGGACCCAGACACGTTTTTCATCAGCCGTACACTTAGTAGCACGCTTCACCGTGTAGTTTGAGGGCAGAATGACAAATCTGCGCCATCTGCGCACGCACGACAAGTGTGGCGCTAGTGTAGTAAGCGATGTGATTTACAAAGTAATTTTTATTCAGTGTTTATGTTTACTAGCACTAAATAAAAATTACACTCAATTTTTCATATTTAATTATGAGTTTTAGTGTACCTCAGTTTTTTTTATAAGTGTATTAGGAGAACACACTGAAAGCATTGCGCTGACGCCTGTGCTGCCACTGCTCGGCGTTTTTTTTTTTCGGCGCAACTAGGTTCACGTTCACACTACTCATATTCATATGGTCTGTGGTCAACGAGCACATGGACATGCGAGCTTGTGGGCTATGTTTTGATCGTGTGTGTGTGTCGCAGATTTGCGTTTCTACTTATTCGTGATGAAGGTTAGTGTATATTTATCTTTATGGAGCGCGAAGTTGTTGTGGATTTTGCTGCCGGGTGGAAAAAACACATCGTAAACACGTCTTCAGCTATCTGCAAGCCTGTTCGCTCGTCGGACAAAGGACTGTGCATGCATCAGCGTGCAGGTGAGTGGCATTTCCAGCAACATTTAATGCTCATTGTTGAGTGGTTGCGCTATTAAAAGAGAAATGATTTGCTCTTTCTTATTTACCGTATCCATTGCTAGGCGTATCGGACTAAATTACCTCTATTATTACCGCCTGCATACCCTCTTGCTTCCCCTGTCACCACTGCAGAGCCAGTGGTGACAGGGGAAGCAAGAGTGTACTTTTGCAGTTAAAAGTTCATTCCGCAACACTACCTCGCTTGAAAAAACATTGAGGCGGGGTTGTAGCTGCCTTCATACTGGCATTTTTCTACTATTGGCTTTATGTAACGTTAACGGCTGAGTGTTGGGGCCTTGGGCCGCATTTTTCAGAGCTGTAAAGTGTATGTAAATCAGTAAGCGAACAAATCATTGTCGCATCACTTCACTGGCATAGCCAGGCGGTTGCGCACAGAATTTCTTTAGGCCGGTTGTAGGGAGCCCATAATGACGACCATATTCGCTTGCCCGGCCTCCAATTCAGATAAGCGGACCCCCCCCCCTCCCCGCAAGCAAAAAAAAAAAAAAAATCTGCCCACATCACTGCGTCACTTGCTTCACCTCTGCGCTGAACGTACTATTTTAAAAGCGCACCATGAAGCGAGCAATTTACATATGGACAGAACAATTGGAGGAGGAATGACCCAAATCTTTCAGATTTCTTTACTCATGCAAAACCTTCGCAAAACTGAATATTGTAAAAGACAATCATAAATGCTGTATGTTCTCGTTAGCGTTGTCATTATTCTGCATCATGAAATCTTTATGCGCTGTGAAAACTTGGCATGCCGTTGAAGTCACATATCGACGTTAATACCAATCGATGAAAATTTCGACAACCTCAATAACGCCGTTTGGGATTTGCCGCATGCACATAATTAGGCTGATTCCCACTTGGCTGTTCTTAACCTGACTTCACTGCTACCAAATGAAACAATATTTGATCCATGTCTTTTGCTACTTTTTTTCAGGGATAAGACACAAATTTGGTTATACTGCAGATAAAGATGCTCCCAATGATGCTAAAGTACAGAAAGCAAGTGAATTTTGGTAAGTGCAGACTTTTTGTACTACGTATGTGAAAGCATCGCTTTTTAGGGGCAAACTGTGCATGTGTTGGCCAGAAAATAGTTTATCATGCCACATGGTTACACTGGCACTGACAATTTGACATGGCTCCGCTGGCCCGTGTGTGTGCTCACACTGTTACCGTTAAGGTAAAATGTTTATGTTTTCATTGCAGGGATTGCTGTTTGTACTAGAAAGCCGACTGCCAAGGTTTGTTCACGCTGGTGCTCCTAAAAGTACGCTTTCCCTATTTACATGGATTTTGGCTTGCACAAAGCATAACACTGGGGCCTAGATTCACAAAGCTGTCCATGCGCAGGCCTTCATAACAGCGTTTCTTGACTTGACTTTACCCTGTTTTCTGCAAATGTTTCATGGGTTTAAAAGTGCCACAGCATGTTGACCTCCCCCACTATGAAAAATTCGCGTTCAAAGTTCTGCAAGAGTGGGCTCAACTTTCTTGTGCACCTCCTTGCTGTTCCAAGATCCTGAAGTGTTATGCTCTCACTAGAGGTAACAGTGTTATGCGATCTTGGCTTGACTGGTAGCACATCCTCAACAAATGTCTTTGTGGCACATGTAAAGGCAGTACAAAATAAATAGGCAGACATTCACACCGGGAGCTAACTTCTAATAATGCTTTTTTTGGAAACCACGGTGTGCTTATTCCTATTTGTCTAACAGAGCAGTAACCTGTTTGGCTGTGAACCAACAAGACGTTGAACTAATAAAAGCTTCACATCTTGTTGCTCTCAGATATATGTGTATTGGCAAGCTATCTGTGACACTGTCAAACAAAAAATCAGAATATCTGTGCATTGTTATGCCAGCGAGTCCTCGTCAAACGTCCGTGCCTCTGAAAAAGGCAATCTGGGTGAAGGCCAGCCCGCAGTCTGCCTGGCGCGAACAACTCAACGGCGTAAACACGCGCGGCGCTTCTCTGGCCCACGTGCATTGAGTCAGCTGCGCACGTGACAGCGAGCCGGCGTCCTCGTGTCTGGTGGTCTGACGCATGGCGCGGCGACCCCACTGGCGGAACCTGCCCTGACGACCAGCGGCGCTTCTGATTGGACTTTTTGGTTGGACCCGGTGTAAATAAAAGAAGCCCTGCGGCGCGTCGCGATCGGCGGTTCTATGGGAGAGGAGGCCCCGTGTCGGAGAGCCGACATGTGTGTGAGTCGGCGGTTTTAGGCGAAAAGCTGACCGATGTGTTAGAGAGGAGAGCTCGGCTCTTCGAGTCTCTGTCGGCCCCAGTGCCGAAATTGTAACGCCTCTGTATATATGCTATACATAAACCTTGTTTAACTCACCGTCGTCTCGTCCGCTCGTCTTATCAGCTCTGCGCAGAAGCAGTCGCGAGCTGAGAAACATACGCTACCAAACGGCTGGTGACCTTCCCGGCGGAGTTGAAAGCAGTGGCGCCTGTGGGACCGGGTCGGCGTCGCCGTCGTTCGCAACAGTGGAGGTCAGCGGTGGGATTTCGGAGGTGGCTTCGCAACAGTGGTGGCTTCGGCGGGATCGGCCCGTCGTTCGCAACAGTGGTGGCAGCGGTGGGATCGGCCCGTCGTTCGCAACAGTGGTGGCATCGGTGGCAGCCACGGAGGCAGATTCGCAACAGTGGTTGGCAGCTGCGGGATCGGCCGGCGTCAGCGACATCGATGCGGTGAGTGCCTGATGTTTTCCCCTCAGTTCACCAGACTACTCTAGCTCAGGTTGTAGTAGTTTAGAGAAGGGCTGTGTGAAGCATTGTAGTGAGCTTTGATCGTTTCAAGCAAAGTCGAAGTGCTTTGAAACCAAAGTTAATGCGGAGGGGGTAAACTGAAAAATTGCTTGCGCGTCTTGCTAGTAGGCTTATAGTGGGTACGGCAAGTAAATTGTTAACAGGGGCAAACAGCAAGAGGCTAGTGTGAACGATGGAGAACCTTAAAGTGAAGGAACTCATCGAAATTTGTGAGGAACTCGGCATAACTTTGGGCCGTGCGAAACGAAAGCAAGCGATCCTTGAGATCATGAAGGATGAGGGAGTGTCGGCTGAGGAAGTCGATGAGGCCTGCGTGGATATTAAAGCACGCCGCGAGGAGGCTGAAAGGCGAGAAGCTCGCGAACGTGAAGAGGCTGAAAGGCGCGAACGTCGCGAGGAGGCCGAGAGACAGGAGCGCCTTGAGATGAAACGACTAGAATTGGCAATCCTACAGTGTTCGCAGGCGCCTAGCGTAGCTTCTCCAACAGTTCAGGTCAGCGGTTTTAGAATTAGGGACCAATTGCCACCGTTCGTAGTAGGCGAGGACATGGCGAAATATCTCGTCAAGTTTGAACACGTCTGTGAGCGAAACGCTTTGGAGCGGTCTCTTTGGGCGCGGAACCTGCTAGCTCTTCTTCCCGGCGAAGTGTCCGACGCGATAACTTGCTTGTCGAGGGAAGCGTTTGAGAGCTATGACGAGGTTAAGGAAGTGCTCTTGAGACGTTATAAGTTGTCACCCGAGGCTTTCAGGCAAAGTTTCCGGTATGCTGAAAAGGGGAATGAGTCACACGTTGACTTCGCGTTTCGTCTTAAAGCCGATTTGATTGAATGGCTCAAGGGCGAAGGTGTTTATGACGACCGCGATAAAGTGGTGGAATGCGTTGCATTGGAGCAATTCTACCGCTGCATCGAGGAGGATGTCAAACTTTGGCTGCAGGACAGACTTGGGGAAGTACAGTTAAAGAAGGCAGCTGAGTTAGCTGAGGAGTATTATACTCGCCGAAAGTTGCATAGCAGGGCAGTGCGCGTTGAAAAGGATGAAAGAAAAGAGGGCTTTTCAAAGAAACCTGATCAACGGAAACCCGCTCCGCACCGTAATTTCAAGAAGGACCCGTCTCTTACGAAGGATAGTGTAGGGGAAGGGCAAACAGAAGCGGAGAAATCGAGTGAGGTTTCTACCACACAGGCATTTGAATCGGAAAACAAACGGAAGCCGCTAATCTGCTACAACTGCAAAAAGGAAGGGCACATCGCGAGAAACTGTCAGGAAAAGTTTGCCTTCGCAACAATCCGAGAATCAGAAAAAAACATGCGGTTGTTGGAGCCGTATCTCCAAGAAATTAGGGTGAATGAGAAACAGTGCCGAGCACTTAGAGACTCAGCGGCAACCATGGATGTTGTCCATCCTTCATTGGTGTCTCCGGATGACTTCACAGGAGAATGCGCGTGGATCAGGCAAGTCGCCGAGGAGCAGAGTGTTCGCTTACCAATCGCCACGGTTGTCATTGAAGGCCCATTCGGTGAGCTTCGCACCGAAGCGGCTGTGTCTGCCGCGCTAAATGATCGTTTTCCTTATCTTTTCTCCAACAACTCCGAGCAGCTTCTCAAAGAGCAGGGCAAATCGTTCTTCCCCAACTTAGCGTGCATGGCCCTCACGCGATCGCAAGCGCGGAAGCTATCGCGGCAGCTTGATCTGGTTCAATGCGGTGAACTCTCAAGTGACCTTGTCGGCGGGTCGACGGAACCCCAGAAAGGAAATTTTCCGCATGAGTCATGTGAGCAGTCACGCGAACGGCCCGTCGCGGAAACGGCCAGCGCGGTATGCGTGGGGGGAGACGACATGGCGCCATTGAGTCAGAGCGAGAGGGTTGCAACGCTCTCGCCTGTAGCGGAAAGTTGGAGCGAGCTGCCGAGAGTTGATCGAGAGACGCTCATTCGAGAGCAGCGTGAGGATCTCTCGATTGAAGCGCTAGTGGAAAGCCAGAAAAACGCGGAAAAAGTGCTGTCGAAGGAGCACTACGAGGAATCGGTGAAGAAGCGCGCTTTTGAAGTTGATAATCAGGTAATGCTGCTGCAGCCGTTCAAAAGATCAAGCTTGAGGTTGATTGGGAAGGGCCCGTCAAAGTATTATCGAAGCCTTGCGATACAAATTATGAAGTGAAATTAGGAAGGCGGCCGGACAAAATTTACAACTTGAAAGCAGTCGTAAATTTACTTTTAAGTGCTTCGGAGGAAGAGGAAGCAGAAATTTTTAGTCCTAGTGAGATAATCGAAAGGAAATCGGAAGTAATCTGGGAACAGTTGAACCTGGAGCCTAGCTTAAGTGAAGGAGGACCTGAGAAAAAGGACCCTGAGAAAGATTGGTTCCGAGTTTGGAGACGTGTTTTCGGACCGCCCCGGAAACACGAGGGTGATCGAACACGACATCGAGCTAAGCGGTGAGGAGTCGATCCGTAGCAAGCCGTATCGTTGTTCCCCTGTGCAACGTCGAAAGTGTGAGCCGCTCTTGGTGCCGCATAGGTATCGTCGCCTAAAAGTGGCCGGTTACTGAAGTGGAGCATGTTGCTCCACAGCGCAACTTTGACGTTCGCTATCAAAAAAAAATAAAGGAAAGGTAAACGCTAATGCAGGTGCATTGAGCAGTGCGTTCCAGCTAGTAACTTCTCAACCTTTCGGTTTCTCGCTGGCGATTCGGGGCAAATTTTTGACCTCATCACGACCTGGGCTGAGCGCTCTCGTTCAATGTGATCTCAAGGGGCCAGCTTTATGTGGTATTCTAATTCGTTACGTTGTTGTACGTGGGAAAAAATTGAGTTGTCATTTTAAGGGTCTTTTGTCCCACATGTGCCTCTTGATGTAGAGGGAACAAAATTCCGATAGACACGTAGATAGGTATATGTTTTACTATACTTTGTCTGGTGTTCTGTCGGGTGACCGAGGGCACTTGCTTGTGTCGTGTGTTGTTTGTTGTCGAACCGTTCTTAGCAAGTTGCAGAAACCATCGACAAGTGCTGAAACCGAAGATGGTCAGAAGAGACGAGTGAAGCTGGTCGACAAGTTGTGGTGAAAAACCAGTGGAGCTGGAATCCGTCGTCAAGAATGGGATGTGTTCCCGAAACGGTCTGGAGCTGTATTCTCCCCATGGCCCTGGAGGCGAACCTGGAGGGACCTGGCGAACGAGCGCACCTGACATCCGAGCCCCGTGGAAGCAGCTCGACTTTCCGGTGCATTGTCTGGCAACGGGGGTGCTGTTATGCCAGCGAGTCCTCGTCAAACGTCCGTGCCTCTGAAAAAGGCAATCTGGGTCAAGGCCAGCCAGCAGTCTGCCTGGCGCGAACAACTCAACGGCGTAAACACGCGCGGCGCTTCTCTGGCCCACGTGCATTGAGTCAGCTGCGCACGTGACAGCGAGCCGGCGTCCTCGTGTCTGGTGGTCTGACGCATGGCGCGGCGACCCCATTGGCGGAAACCTGCCCTGACGACCAGCGGCGCTTCTGATTGGACTTTTTGGTTGGACCCGGTGTAAATAAAAGAAGCCCTGCGGCGCGTCGCGATCGGCGGTTCTATGGGAGAGGAGGCCCCGTGTCGGAGAGCCGACATGTGTGTGAGTCGGCGGTTTTAGGCGAAAAGCTGACCGATGTGTTAGAGAGGAGAGCTCGGCTCTTCGAGTCTCTGTCGGCCCCAGTGCCGAAATTGTAACGCCTCTGTATATATGCTATACATAAACCTTGTTTAACTCACCGTCGTCTCGTCCGCTCGTCTTATCAGCTCTGCGCAGAAGCAGTCGCGAGCTGAGAAACATACGCTACCAAACGGCTGGTGACCTTCCCGGCGGAGTTGAAAGCAGTGGCGCCTGTGGGACCGGGTCGGCGTCGCCGTCGTTCGCAACAGTGGAGGTCAGCGGTGGGATTTCGGAGGTGGCTTCGCAACAGTGGTGGCTTCGGCGGGATCGGCCCGTCGTTCGCAACAGTGGTGGCAGCGGTGGGATCGGCCCGTCGTTCGCAACAGTGGTGGCATCGGTGGCAGCCACGGAGGCAGATTCGCAACAGCATGCTTTCAGATATATTGCTTCGTTTACATATCTCGTGGCTGTGACTCGTCAACCGAGTGAACAAATGCACCCTAGTTTACTAAATTTAAAGCATTTTTTGAAGGTAGCACGGTCTACATTTATTTGTCTATAGTTTTGTCCAGCCGTTTGCGTCAGGTACAAATAAATATACAGAAGATTATCATGTAGCCTCTGCAAATGGTCGCTTTCAAGCAGGCTTTGCATGCTTGGCTTGTGCCTACAGATATTGCACAATTCATGACGCAGCAGCGTATGATAGAACAGTAGAATGGAGAGCAACTATGCGCACGAGCTAAATAAGTATTTTAACATGAGCGGACGGTACGTGTTATTTGCCACACACATGATCTCATTTAGAATGCTCATTGGTGAATGGGCTCATAGAAATGTCACTCAGCTGTGTATAGGAAACAAGTTAACTGAACCTAAGGGTATCTTTAACTGCTACAAATATGCCTTGTTGAGGTGCTGCACATTTTCTTCCAGAATATTGCTGTCTGAGACATCATGTGAAAAGAGTCTACCACATCAGCATTTATATGGCTTGCCAAGTAACGTTTGGCCGAACCTTCCCTTTTTCACATTTCGTTTTGCAGTAGACATCCTAGAATGTAAGCGCTGCTGCAGTGTGCGTGACTCATTGTTATGTATTGATTCTGGCATGTTTAACCTCACACTTCTATTTTTTTTTCTTGCAGCAATGAGATGCTTCACATATGGCTGTGGTGACATTCCGCTGTGCTAGCCTGATGGAAACACCAGCTGCGAAACTTGAGTCCTTCAGCATTGAAGAAGTCGCCCTTCTCTCACCAATGATGACACAGACTGCCCTATGCTAGAAATTCAAGATTGTTTTTCCACGGATGACGCAGAAAACCTTTGATGTATTATGGTGCTTGTTTAGTGCTGGCAGTGGTGTGGCGAAGTCTACTTTTACGTGTGCTCACACGTCGCCTCATAAAAAGAACAATAAAGCATTTATTTTCCTTTCAATATTGTCCACTTTTTGTGTTGGAAGCACCCAAGCAGTGCTCTTCCAAGGAGCTCTCGCCATGTGTTAAGCGTGTGACAAGCATACTCGAGATAAATAGTCATTTCCCCAAGGACTAATTGGAAGCATGTGCAGTTGGTTTTCAGAGAGTAACTGCGAACACGTGGGAGGAACGGTAAAGAGTAACTGTTGCTCTTAGAAGAGCAACTGGTGGGAGTAATGGTTGGTCCGCAGGGAGCAACTGGTGGGAGTAACTGTTGGTCCGCAGGGAGGAACTGGAGGGAGTAACGGTTCATCCCCCGAAGGAGGAACTGGAAGGAGAGCAACGGTTACTCCCTCTGCTGTTACTCCTTTTAGGGGAGTAATGGGAGTGGCAATGCAATTGCTCCCTGAAAGGAGCAACCCCTATACCCCTGTTGCTCCCTTTTGGCTTAGAGTGTACGCTCATGATGCGCTCGCGGCCGTTTCGCTAGCTTCACAAGTACCAAACTCGGTATTAGGTGAGCGAACGGACGACATAGGTAAATGACATGTCCAAGCATGATAATCGCGACATGCTTGTCATGTAACAACATGACTACATGCCACACTAATGATGTGCCCACGGTCATGTCGCTAGCTTCATATATGCCAAATTTGGTATTACGCGACGTCAAGGGATGACGAAGATATGTAACTGGAGCAAACAAGATAATCATGAGATGCGTGTTATGTGAGAACATGACTACATGCCACAGTCAAGGCGCCAATACATTTCGATGTGATTCTGTGCGTGTGCTCGCCGGCGTTCATTTCGTGGCGTCATGCGGGCGTTGCCACACCAGGCACCAGTCTTGCCATATAGCTCTGACGCATGCGCGTATCAGCGCGTGCGGCGTCCCTCCGTCACGAAAAGAGGGAGACGCAGTGTTGTCAGGGTCGGCGCAAAATGTAGCATGTCGCATTTCGCGCCGGTTGCCGTCGGGCCGCGCCGACGGACTCTGGTCGCGCATGGCGTCAGACTATAGAGTGTTCGCGTTTTGCTAACGTAACGTCGCTGTGCCCTGTTAGGACCGGCGCCAGGTCTGACAAAGGATCGGCGTTCCTTTTGATGTTCCTTTTGAGTCGCCAAACGGGTGGGCGGCCGGTGTCCGCCATGTATTGTTCCCACCTGGCCGGAGGGTGCGGCGTCCTGCCGCCGCGGCGCCGTGAGTAGTTCGGGAGACCACCGGTGCAGCTTCTTCTTTGGAAGATGACGGCGGCGGCGGCGGCCGGGAATCGTCCCGCTAATTGAACGAGTTGTTCGGCACCCTTTGAAGCTTGTTTACGGCGGCCCTTTCGATGGATGCAGTCATCAACTCCAGACCCCTCGCCCAGCGACACACCTTGACGGGGGGGGAGCCGCGTTCGTGCCACATGGCCGTGCGGTGACCACGCTTCAGTTTTGAACGTTCGCGTGGACCGTGCGTGCTCGTCACCCTCGCGGGTAATGTGTGGTCCGTGATTGGACGGTGCCATCTGTACGCGGTCCCCGATCTAGGGATCTGGGGAGGACAGACCCTTTATAATGAGCCCCCACGGCTCATTCGGTGCTTTTTCGAGTGGAGAGCTCGCCATGTACGAAGAACGCCACTATATATCTAAACTTTCTTATTGACCTCTCTCTAATGTAAATAAACGTCTGTTCTCTGTTTTCCCATATAAGCATTGCTTCTCGCTATAAGGGACGAGTCCGATGGGAGCCAGCTACCAACGACGAGACCCACAGGACCCAGACCACAACAACTGGATGGCAGCGGTGGGATCGAGCTCATCGACCAGGAGGCAATGCTGAGACCTGCTGTCTGGAGGACCTAGAGTCGGACAAAACTGCTTCGTGGCATCTCTGACAACACGGGAAGGAACGCGTCCGAATTCATGACTGCATAGGGTGAGTGCACTGCTTTTCTTTGCTGAGATATCACCAGGCTTTGCGTAGGATTGTAAACAAAGCAGTGATTTGGTAACGGTTGACGGAAGTATTGATAGTACGTCAAAGTTGTTTAGTTAAAAGAGTTAGCAGCACCAAGGACCGCCATGAATTTGAAGGGACTAAAAAAAGCCAGAGTTGTTAGAGTTGGCCCGAGAGCTGGGCCAGGTAATTGCCGAGACGAAAAGAAAGCAGGAGATCATTGACGCCATCGAGAAGATCGGGGCAGATGACGATGAGCTGAGCGAATGCTTGGAGGCTATTACGCAAAGGAAAGAGGAGCAGAGGCTCCGTGAGGAAAAAGAGGAGCAGAGGCTCCGGGAGGAAAAAGAGGAACAGAGACGTCGTGAGGAGAAAGAGGAAAGAGAACGTATCGATCGTATGGAAATGAAACGCCTAGAAATTGAACTAGCAAAGGCTCAATCAATGAACGGAGCTAGCGCAGTGGCACGAGAAAGAGAGCGCCGAATGACAGATTTGATGCCATCCTACGCGGTAGGAGGGGACATGGGTCTTTTTCTGGTGCACTTTGAGCGCACGTGCGAGAGGGAAAATTTTGCTAAAAACACGTGGCCCCAGCGCTTGCTTACGCTGCTGCCGTGTGAAGTAGCTGACATTATAGCCCGTATGGGTAAAGAAGACGCAGACGACTATGACAGAGTCAAAGCGAGTCTGCTCAAAAAGTACAGACTGTCAGCGGAGGCGTTCAGGCGAAAATTTCGTGAGATCGAGAAAGCCAAAGACGAGTCATACCCAGAGTTTGCGTACACCTTAAAGGTAAATCTGGAGGAATGGCTTAGAGAGGAGGGTGCGCTTGGCGACGCGGAAAAGACTCTGCAGTGTTTTGCGTTGGAACAATTCTTTCGGCGTCTACCTGAAAACATTAGGTACTGGGTTCAGGATAGACAAGGAGTAGATACTATCACGAGAGCGGCAGAGCTCGCAGAGGAGTACGTAAATCGCCGTGCCCTCGAAGGCAAGGATGTCCCTAGGAGGGAGATTAGTAAATATCGGGCCGACAAGCCTCCGCGATGGACAAAGTCGGGTCGGTATATGCCGAAGGAGGGTTTAGACTCCAAAGGAAGCGGTGATGAGAAAAACAAGAGAAAGGAAGAAGCACCCGAGAAAAGGGCGGAAGGGCAACAGAAAAAGGCGTTCGAGGCCAAGAAGCCGATAGTTTGCTATAACTGCCAACAGACGGGGCATATTTCTTTGGGTTGTAAGAACCCGAAAGTTGTGTTAATGTCACTCTGTAGTAATGACGAAAACATGAAATTGCTAGAACCATACATCCGAGACCTAGTCGTGAATGGCCAACCGTGCCGCGTGCTCCGCGATTCGGCCGCCACTATGGATGTAGTGCACCCGTCCTATGTCGAGGAGAGTCAGTTTACAGGAGAATGCGCGTGGATAAGACAAGCAGTAGAGACAAACAGTGCCTGTCTCCCAGTAGCAAGAGTCCGCATCGAAGGCCCTTTCGGTGTTCTAGACACTGAAGCTGCCGTTTCGGCACATCTCCCAGTGCAATACCCGTATTTGTTCTCAAATAAATCAGAGTACTTGCTGCGACAAAAAGGAATTGGGTTCAGTGAGGGTATCGTACAGGCCTTAACTCGATCCAAAGCAAGGGAGCTCGCCGCTCAGACAGTTTGTAAAGATCCGGTGGCAGACGAAACAGCTTCAGCGGCAGAGCCTTCTTTACCTGGCACGAAACTGGACCGCCCTATAATGGAGCCTCAAAACACAATATCTAAAGAAAGATGTAAGAAACCGGATGAATCCGAGGCATCTCGAGAAGTAGAATGCACTATAAAGCTGTTAAATGTAAGTCCTACAGAACTGATAGTGGAACAGGAAAATGACTCCACTCTCCGTAACTTAACGCCAGACGCGAAGGAAGGGGTGCATAAGCAAAACATTCAGTTCACCAAGAAGGGGGGCGTCTTGTACAGAAAGTACACAAGTCGAAAAGGAGTTCGGTTTAATCAGCTAGTCGTACCGTATCCTTTCCGCGAGGAGCTGCTGCACCTGGTCCACGGAGGTTTGTGGTCAGGGCATCTCGGCATCAAAAAACAAAAGAATGTTTGTTACGGGAGTTTTACTGGCCCGGCTGCTTTCGGGAGGTGGAGGCATTTGTAAGAAGCTGCGACACGTGCCAACGCGTTGGCAAGCCAGGGGATAAGGCTAAAGCACCTATGAAGCTGGTCCCCATTATCACAGAACCGTTTCGCAGGCTAGTTATAGACACAGTGGGTCCACTTCCTGAAACGCAGTCCGGGTACCGGCACATACTCACAGTGCTCTGCCCGGCCACGAAATTCCCGGAAGCAGTACCGTTAAAGGAGCTCAGCTCGGAGGAGGTAGTTAAAGCGCTTTTATCTATCTTTGCACGTGTAGGCTTCCCCGCAGAAATTCAGTCCGACCAGGGATCTGTTTTTACAAGTGCACTAACCTCGACATTTCTAGAAAAGTGTGGCGTTAAAATCATCCACAGTTCAGTGTACCACCCTCAGTCAAATGCTGTAGAAAAGGTACATTCAGTCATGAAACGGCTGCTACGCGCCCTTTGTTATGAGCAAAAAGAGGATTGGGAGGCTTGCTTGCCCGCAGCTATGTTCGCGCTTCGGATCGCTCCTCACGAATCAACAGGGTTTTCGCCTGCGGAGCTTGTTTACGGACGTGCTCTTCGCTCCCCACTTCGCATTGTTCGAGAATCTTGGGAGGGCCGGGCGGACGACCCTTCGGTAGTAGCATACGTGCTTGAGCTGTTAGACCGACTTCACGCAGCTCAAGAACTAGCGGAGCAGGAAATGCGCAGAGCTCAAAACAACGCTAAGCGCTATTATGACAAGACAGCCCGGACGCGAAGCTTTCGAGTAGGGGAAAAAGTGATGATACTGAAACCCTCACTGAAGAATAAACTTCAGGTCCAGTGGGAGGGACCTGTTGAGGTAGTTCAGAAATTGTCAGACACAAATTACTTGGTTACTGGACTGGGAAGGCGTAAAACGCAACAGGTGTACCACACTAATCTGCTCAAACCGTACCAGCAGAGGCATGCCGTTGTAAACATGTCGCTCAATCAACCGGAAGAAATGCCTATTGATTTCCCGGAGTTAACAACAGAAAACAAAGACATTGGCGAGACTATTAGTAACCTGGTAGAGCAGGCGGAGTTGGAGCCAGATCAGAAAGCGGAACTGAAGGAACTATTGTTTGACTTTAAAGAAACATTTTCAGACACACCTGGCAGAACCAAAGCCCTAGTTCATGATATTGAGCTGACATCTTCGGAACCAATTCGTTCTAAAGCTTACCGCGTTTCCCCGAGGCAACGGGAAATAATGGCCGCGGAGATAACCGAATGCTCGAGCTAGGAGTGATCGAGCCAGGAGAGAGTGATTACACCTCGCCTCTGATCTTGGTTGAGGTCCCAGGGAAAGAGCCGCGACCGTGTATTGACTATCGGAGGCTCAACTCGATTACAAAGGACCAAACGTATCCAATTCCGCATATTGAGGAAAGGCTTGAGCAAGTCAGCAGTGCCAATTTCATCTCGACTTTGGATTTAGTCAGGGGATACTGGCAGGTGCCTCTAACTGAAAGGGCTAGTAGGCTTGCGGCGTTTATTTCCCCGATGGGAACATTTCGGCCGAAGGTCCTTAGTTTTGGATTAAAGAATGCCCCTTATTGCTTTTCTGGCCTAATGGACAAAGTGTTACAGGGTATGGAGGACTTTGCCCTCCCGTACCTAGATGATATTGCTATTTTTTCTTCTTCCTGGATAGACCACATGAAACACTTGCGAGCTGTGCTATGTCGTCTGCGTGAGGCCGGCTTAACAGTGAAGGTTGCGAAATGCCAATTGGGGCGCGCTGAGGTAGCTTATCTAGGGCATGTAATAGGCCAAGGCTACCGCCGGCCGTCAGAAGTAAAGCTGGCCGCAATAGACAACTTTCCCCAACCACGAACCAAGAAAGACATTCGGTCGTTTCTTGGATTGGCCGGTTATTATCAAAGGTATATCCCGCGTTACTCTGACATTGCAAGTTCCTTGACAGACGCTCTTAGAAAGACTGAACCCCAGACCGTAAAATGGGATGGGGCCAAGGAACATGCATTTTCTACGCTAAAGAAGGCACTAAAAAGTCAGCCAGTGTTGAGCGCGCCTGACTACTCTAAGCCGTTCATTCTTCAGTGTGACGCCAGCGACCGGGGTATGGGTGTCGTGCTTTGTCAGAGGGGAGAGAACGACCAGGAACACCCTGTACTGTATGCCAATAGAAAGCTTTCTGTTCGTGAGGAAGCATACAGTGCCTCAGAAAAGGAATGTGCCTGCGTTGTTTGGGCTGTGCAGAAGCTAGCTTGCTACATCGCCGGTTCTAGGTTCACAATAGAGACTGACCACTGTCCCCTCACATGGCTACAGTCCATGTCATCGAAAAACGGCCGTCTTTTGCGCTGGAGCTTAGCTCTTCAACAATACACCTTTGATATCCATTACAAGAAGGGTAAACTCAACAGCAACGCAGATGGTCTGAGTCGTTGTCCCTAGTACCCCGAGGGCTTCAAAACGATTTTCTGCTTTCTATCCTCGATTTGAGGCCCACTAGTTTTCTGTATTTATCCAAACATGTGTCAAGTGTTTTGTTTAATGTCTTCAAAAGTGGCTGATGTGGTGTTGCGACTCGGCGGGGGCCACAGGAATAAAGTTGAGGTAGAAGGAAATGACTTCCACAGGTGAATCTAAGTCTGGTGATTCTGAGTAGGGAATTGCCGTGTGCTTGCTCGTGTGTGGGTGTGCTTTCGGCGCAGTTTCCGCAGTTCCTCATTGGTGGTGGGCGGAAAATATGGTGGAGAGGGGTCACCTCATCCCTGCGAGCAACGCCCTCTTGGTCAATGATCATCGGATCCAGTGTTCGGGACAAAAATAATAGAGGAAGAGCCGACAAGCTGCAATACAGATCCCGCTGCACAGTACCTGCTGGCCACTGCACCTCGGGATCTTCTTTCCCCGGCGGAGAGGCTGTTAGGACCGGCGCCAGGTCTGACAAAGGATCGGCGTTCCTTTTGATGTTCCTTTTGAGTCGCCAAACGGGTGGGCGGCCGGTGTCCGCCATGTATTGTTCCCACCTGGCCGGAGGGTGCGGCGTCCTGCCGCCGCGGCGCCGTGAGTAGTTCGGGAGACCACCGGTGCAGCTTCTTCTTTGGAAGATGACGGCGGCGGCGGCGGCCGGGAATCGTCCCGCTAATTGAACGAGTTGTTCGGCACCCTTTGAAGCTTGTTTACGGCGGCCCTTTCGATGGATGCAGTCATCAACTCCAGACCCCTCGCCCAGCGACACACCTTGACGGGGGGGGAGCCGCGTTCGTGCCACATGGCCGTGCGGTGACCACGCTTCAGTTTTGAACGTTCGCGTGGACCGTGCGTGCTCGTCACCCTCGCGGGTAATGTGTGGTCCGTGATTGGACGGTGCCATCTGTACGCGGTCCCCGATCTAGGGATCTGGGGAGGACAGACCCTTTATAATGAGCCCCCACGGCTCATTCGGTGCTTTTTCGAGTGGAGAGCTCGCCATGTACGAAGAACGCCACTATATATCTAAACTTTCTTATTGACCTCTCTCTAATGTAAATAAACGTCTGTTCTCTGTTTTCCCATATAAGCATTGCTTCTCGCTATAAGGGACGAGTCCGATGGGAGCCAGCTACCAACGACGAGACCCACAGGACCCAGACCACAACAGCCCTGCGTGCGCGCACGTCACCACTGCATTGGTGTATATTGGGCCCTTCATGATGCGCTCCCGGTCGTTTTGCTAGCCCCGCATATACCAAACTTGGTGTTACGTGACGTCAATTGATGACGAATTATATGACTGGTGCGAAAATGATAATCCTGACACGCGTGTCATGTAAGAACATGACAACATACCACGCTTATAGCGTGCTCGCGGCTATTTCGATAGCTCCACATATATTAAATTTGGTTGCGCTTTTAGGGACAATTTTCAAACTTTATAAATATAGAAATACACTATAAACACTGCTGGCGGAAACCTGGCTCATCTGGTTAAAAGCATGCAGTCAGAGTTGCGTAGAAACAGCAATACCGATCGCTGACCGATCAAAAGCGCCGGCAGCAGCACCCATTGTGTCTGAGCTGGAACCCTTAATAAGGGCCACCGGCTCCGCCGTCCTAAAGCTGTCAGGCAGCCCTAGTCTGGTGGGGTTCCCGGACAGCTTTGATTGGCGCAAGTTCGTTCATATAGTTAACTGGGAGAATGAAATTAGACACAAAACAAAGAAGAGACAGTGGGCTGACGGGATGCCACGTTTATTGCTTCTTCTTCGTCCCCGCCGCATTGCGCTCCCTTCCCCGCGGCTCATCCACGCAGTGGCTGCTGCAGCTGCAGCGTGGCGGGGGAGCGCCGTTCAACGAACCCGAGTCGGCGGCCCGGCCGCTTTCCTGCCGACAGCGCGGGTACACCGCCCGAGCTGACGACGCCACCGCCCTACTCGACATCGCGAACGACGTGACTGAGTGGGGAGGGTAATCGCGATGTCCCCTCGGGGGCCGACACGGGACGAAGCCGCGTTGCAGCGCGCCAAGCACGCTCCAGCTGTGTGCGTTCGAGCAGCCGTGGTTCGAGCGCCGCATCAACTGCAGGTGGCGCCCTGTTCATTCCGCGCGTGTGCGCGCATCGGTGCCACCGCCCTAGCAGGGCCGAGCGGAGTGGCGCGCCACTAGTCACTTCGTTAGCGCCGCGCGAAAGAACTGTGCCGATCGGCGCCTCGATGTGCGCTCGGTTCGTTGCTTCGAACGTGTCGCGTGAAGCCGTGACGAGTCTGTCGGTGTGACAGGAGCCGGGAGGCACGGTTTTTGGCCTGCCTTCCTCTTGCTCATAGAGAACTTGCGCCATACAACTTTGAGCCCTTATTATATACGCGCGCTTTCCTCTTATTCTAATTTTTGGACTCTCATCTGATAAAAATAAAAAAAAACACCTGCCAGACACTGTTTATGCCTCCGAGAGATCGACTGCCGAGAAAATAGAATCACGTGAGGGTTGCTGATGTTTGAGTTTTTATGACGCAATGATCAGCTATGTAAAAGGCGAGCACCAGGTTATGTTAACGAACAAACACGATCTTGAAAGCCTCCTTGAAAGCACCCCTTGGATACTTCTGAAACGTACCTAAACCACGAAGGAAAGAAAATAAAAGGTAAAGTAAGAAACATCGCTCTTAACATCCACATTCTTCGAAGGTACTCCTTCCTTTCGTGCAAGCTTTCCAGCTTGGCATTAAACGGTGAAAATTTCGCCTTGACAGAGAAGTTATCGAGATTCATTCTTCATTATTTCTAGTAATCGTGTAATTCTAGACCTTCTCATTTTAACTACATTTCAGCATGCAATCCTTTTAATGGCACGTATTGATCGCTTTACTATGAGCATGATCACGCTACACGAGACGCATGGATGGATGAGAAGCCGGCCTCTGAAGTGCTCCGCATTTAAGAAGCGTCGAGTTTTGACAAATGCGCCGTAGTCCACGTTCGCTTTTCAAAAAAAAAAATAATAAGTGGCAAGGGGAGACAGCATTTGCAGAGAGCTTCGGAGTCGAAGGCGAGGAAGAAGGATGTCTGTCACTCTCTCCATCTAACTCACAGTGGTTTAGGTTCACATTGTACAATACCAATGCAGTGTAAACATATTTTCGAAACTACCCAACAATCCCTACACAGATCGCGTGATTTTGGGAACCGCGGTTCAGCCGACATGTACTCAGTCGAGCCTCGTAAGGAGTACAGTGGATTATTCATTTGGATAACTTGTACCTCGCAAGCATTACAATGTAGATCAAACAGACAATGGCCGCGGTGATTCCAGATTGGAAGCATTTTTATTCCATATACGCAAGGGAGTTATTTCTTGCATTCGATTGCGGGCGTGTACATCAAATGAGTTTCGTTCGATATATGTACCCGTGACGATGTGAAATCAACATCAAGTTCGCAGAGTTTCGTGCACGAAAAGGGCGATCCCTCCCGCTTCCCTTCGAAATTGTCCAGAGCCCTCCATTAAGGTGTGCCACATACTACTTTCGAAAATCAGGCACGTAAAACTACAAAAATAATACTGGTTGGCGTAAAAAATCAGCCGTGTGATTTCTACCCTAAGAGAGCCGTGCGTCAGATTCCTGCAAACACAGTCCACTCCATTTGCACAAGCATGCAACCTTTTAGGAGCGGTCTTCGCCGATGTCGAAAACTATTATTTCCTCACTAAAAGGCATCATCGGCCCTACTCTTATGTCAAAAAAATTGTGACAGCTACGTATTAGTGATGCGCAGACTGAAGAAACCGCGTAGGTAGTGTGGCATTTCCCTCCTCCTCATCTTTAGTTCCCTTTACCACCCTCTTGCTATACAACTCTATACAATGCTGTGCTTTGCTTTATTCTGCCCCCTCCTCTTGACTTTCATTTCCCTTTACTACCTCCGTGTTCAACTATTCTATAGATTGCTATGCTATGCTTTCTTTCGCTTCCTTCTTTCTATGCCTTTCTTTCTCTCACAGTATATTTTATTTCCTATTTCTTTCTGTCTCTTTCCTTGCTTATTTCGTTTTCTATATCTCCATCTGTACCTCTCTTTCGTTCCCTTCATCTTTTTTCTTCTTCTCATTAGCAGCCATGCACTCATGCGATTTCCACAAAGTCTGCTATATAGCGTACCAGGATAGCCGAGTGGTTACGACACTCCACCTTCGGGTCGTGGGTACGCACATTCAAATTGCGCCTCACCAAGAACTTCTTTTTCTCTCTCCTTTTTTATCTAGCTTTATTTTTTTCTCTCTCTCTCTGCACTATTTTCCTTTCGTTCATCAGAGTTGCTGCATTTCATCCCGGACAGGTTGGCGTGCTTGTTCTGGGGGTGGCGCTGCAGATGAAGAGGACGAAGAGTGTGCTTGTCGGTTTACGATGATGATAATTTATATTCGTGACTAACGGGGCTTCTTCAAGCCTAAACCGCTTCACTGCTAAATCATACTTATTTAGGAAATGCTTCTTATTATAAACGAACAGCACCTGTAAACTACTCGCAATTTGAATAGGGACCACCTTCGAATCCCGACTGATACACTACTGGTGTTAGCAGATGTTAGTAATGCAAAAAAAAAACACGTACTACTATAGCTTTCACATGCTGTACACCACGCTACTTCGGCGTATATACCTTTCAAACAGCCAGCTAGATTGTGTTCTCAATGTGGCTGCCAGGCCGTTAATTTGGCAAAAAAAATAAAAATAAAAAAAATGCTCCTCCAGACACGGGGCGATCCACGTTGCTGAAGCTGCGCTTAGGTCGAGCGCACAATGACAACTGCTTTGGCGCCACGTATACCCTACTTGCGTGTGTTCGATCAAGTATTCAATTGAATAATTTGATCTATACACCAGTCTGTTACCGACATACTTAGGAGGCGTGAGCAATTAAACCACGAGTAGCACCGACTTATCGTGCAATGCGAACAAAGGTGAAACTGAGGCAAAAGCTGAGCAACTAGAATTCCGCAAAGCTGGCTTTGACGCAGCAAGGGTCGTGGGGCAGAGAAGCCCGCTTTCACATAATTTCGGCGCTTGCATTTGTTCGCAGATGAGTCGGAACATATTTGAATGAAACGCGTAAATGCCCATGGGCATGAGTTGAATGGCTAAGATGATATTAGTGACTAAACAGTTGGTGCGCAATGAACGGCTCTAATATGCTCGTGCACGCGGACGAATGCCGGGCAGTGCAGAAGCGATCTGAAGGGAACAATGGGGAATACGCAACTAATTCGAAGGTCATACGAGATATTGTAATACAGAGTGAGCACATTTCGGGGGCCACGGTGGTATAATATACTGTTCTTGGCTGCTGACATGAAAGTTGCGGGTTAGATTCCGCGGCAACTTCGATAGGGCCGAAATACCGGGCGCCCATGTGCGACATCAGTGCACGCCAAAGAACACCAGATAATTGAAATATACAGAGTATTCTACTATGGTGTACCTCATATTCATAGTGTGGTTTTGTTATGCGAAACAACAGTTGCTAATAATATTATTAGCACGTGTCTATAAAACAACACGAGTGCGAGCTCGCAAAGGAGCGCCTCGAATATGCGTTTATACTCCGGTTATCTCCTACTTATGTAAAACCTGTGTAATCCACGTTCAGTAATTGAAAAAAGAAAAGGAAGATAACAGTTACGTAGTGTAGCTGCATGTATTCCAACCAATATAGGGACGTACTTGTATCCTTCCACGAGAAAAATAAAACAGTCGATTGCTTGCCCAGCAACGGGCATTTTTTTCACCCCTCTCATCCTCGGAGGCTGCGGCTCAAAGACTCAAGAAGGTATGTTTTGTATTTTTTTTGCCGGTCCCGCGAGCGCCAGGCCGAGGCCGACATCGACCGACCGGTGCCGCGGTGCACCCTTGGGGATGAAGAGGAACGTCGCCTCAGCCGAGACACGCGCTCAGAAACGTGTGGGTGGGTGGAGGTTCGGGGGGGGGGAGGCAGGACGATTGACGCGGTGAGGTCGATGAAGGCGGCCCGCCGCCGCGACACGCCAGCGGCGACAGCAGCAGCAGCAGCAGCAGCAGCAGCAGCAGCAGCAAGCGAGCAGGCTGAAAGATACGAGGCGCGCTTCTCTTCAAAGGAGCGCAGCAGCACACCCAAGAAGGGCAAAAACGAAAGAAAGGCATTGCCGTCTCTTCCCGTGGAACCGATGCAGCATCGTGGCTCTCGGCTGTGGATACAGAGAAGGAAAGGAGGTAGGAAGCGGGCGCGCGTGTGTTTGTGCGCAGTCTAGCCTTTGTAAGGAGGAGAGGGCCTCCCTAGCATCGGTCGGCGACCGACGCCGGTGCTTGGGCTGGCAGCGAGCGACGCAATTAGCCGCCGAGTCTCCCGTGGTCCCAGCCGCCGTTCGAAGCGGTTCGCTACGCCGCCGTTCCTTGATTGATCTCTCCGGGGCGCTCGTTATAATACAGACGGCGGAGGGACGCGCGCTCGCGTTGTGTACCGCCGAGAGTGCTGCTCTGCTGCAGATGCGAGCGGCTCGCCGGCGATCAATTTCTTCTTTTAGTTCCCCTTTTCGCTCGCATAGGCACCCATATAGCAGTATCGCTGGCTGTTTCATTTTGTCGAACTTTCCAGGATAACTATAATTAGGCGTTTGAAATGAAATAAATAAAAATGAAATATAGAAAGAAAGGAAAACAAAGCGAAGAGCGTCTCTCATAAAAGATTTTCATGGTTCTGGGACGTTAAACCCCCAACAAATAATATTAAAACAAACGGAAGAAAAGCGTGACCTTCGTGTTTTCTCAGTTCTGTAGTACTTCAAGACTCTGTTCTTTATAAAGGACCAACCAAGCAACACTGCGTTTTATTTTTCAGTGATGCACCCCATATGCGCCGCCGTTATTCACGCAAAGGTCTACAGGAGCAGGGCGTAACTTTATGAAGAAACCAGAGAATTGTACGGTACCTAGCCGCGTCGAGCTGGGCTAAGCTCACCCCAATGTCTTTCCTTTATCTCTCTTTACTACCTTATACGTGTGCTCGTTGCTCTTTACTTGGTGTTCTTCCATATTTAGGACGCTACCGCACAATTATTACTGTTGAAGGATAAAATGCTATGCATCAAACAGGCGTTTAGTGTTAAGAGGAAGTATGCCTAGTCGACAATGTGAAATACGTTCCCCTTTATGAAGTTCTTATCGAAATAATAAAAAAAACAAGCACAAAGATGAAATACGTACGAAATGCTGCACTCATGACAGCAGTTCAGCGCTTGTCTTTCTGCTAACGATGACCTCCCCTTTTTCCCAATCTATGGATGTTGCTGAACAAGGTGGCAATCTGGGGTACCTTGCTAATCCATGTTTATAAATGGTAAAGCTGCTGAAAGCTGTGCTATGTGTGTGCGTGTGTGTTCCTGCATTGTGTGTGCGTCACCACTGTGCTTTTATCATTAATAAACTTGAGCACTGTGGTGAAGAGCCGTTGCCGCGAAGATAGCGTGCTGTTTCAAATGTGTTTTACAAATCACATATTACATTTGCCTACATTACATCTCAGTATATTCTCGCTTTTATTGTGCGCACAACCCAGATGCATTCTTTTAGCAAACAACATGAACGTAAGAAATTACCGCCAAGACGCGCGCACTTCTTCGGCGGAATCCTGCAAGAAGGATTGCCAGGTTTGGCAACTTCGCGCAAATTTGGCTACCTTTAGAGACTATTGGCGGCGGAAGTAACGTCTCGGCTACTTGGCTACTTGTTGTCCTCTTGTTCATTCGACTTGAACCTAATTATAATTGCCTTATACTAACCTTACCTTATCATTACCTCACTATAATCAGCCGCAGATGTTGAGTGCTTCAAAACAACAAGAAATGGTGGCAAAAATAGGTGTCTACAATTTAATTATGTTTCAGTCTTTGTGATAGTTATTTCGAAGCACACATGTCATACAAATTTTTGAGGTCACCATAAGGCTTCTAGTAATATTTAGAGAAGCAACACGAGATGCATGAAGAAAGTATCGTTTTTGCAATTCTACAAGAAACTTCGCCATCCTGCAAGAATTGATAGCTGAAGTCAACTGCCTTCACTTGCGTCTCAGGCATTTGGATTTTCAATGGTTCAGCAGTGGTCTTTCACCAGTGCACCCAAATTATTCTACATTTATTCATTTAGATAAAAACATCGAATTGATTTTCATACATGTACACATAGATAAATATCGCTACTTCCGCAATCCCTGTCTCAAGTTGGCATTCTTTTTGGCTAGATTTTTTTTATTTCTTTGCTTTCTTTATTCTTTCCGACCTGACAACCCTGTCTGCATGACTGTGGAATGATTAAAGAATCGAATTTAGACAGTCACTTGTTTATAGCACAAAGCCCCAAAGAGATCCCTGCGAATTTCGCGGAAGAAAAGCTGCTTACTGTCGCCGGAAAGTTCGTGCTGCCACGCAAGCTCTTATTTCTGTAATGTACTCATATATCTACATGGGTAACGACTCTTTTTCCGTCAGTCTGTTCGGTGCTCAGACAAACGGAAAATGAGTGCACTGGAAAGAAACTGAACTTAACGCTTCAAAATATTCCGTGAGTTCCGCGCACAGAGTGCGGACAAATGCTTGTCAGAGGGCATGCGTTCCCGTAATTAAGCGGACGAGTGTCTAAAACCAGGAGAAACGCACACTGTGTCATTAGACTGGGATATCTATCTATCTATCTATCTATCTATCTATCTATCTATCTATCTATCTATCTATCTATCTATCTATCTATCTATCTATCTATCTATCTATCTATCTATCTATCTATCTATCTATCTATCTATCTATCTATCTATCTATCTATCTATCTATCTATCTATCTATCTATCTATCTATCTATCTATCTATCTATCTATCTATCTATCTATCTATCTATCTATCTATCTATCTATCTATCTATCTATCTATCTATCTATTGTTGATATATTCCTCTTTTTTTCTGCAGCCAGCTGGTCTGGTCTTCCCAATCCCTAGAAGCTGGCCACGGGACTAAACGCGTGCTTTGCCGCCCGACAGTGAGGTCTTGCTGACGAGCTTTCCCTTCGCTGCGGCGGGCACGCGTTGTCTGGCTTTCCGCGCATAGTCTCTCTGAAGTTTCTTCGGGCTTTTCCTTTCTTGCTCTTCGTCTCAGCCACGAGAGGGGGTGAAGGGCACACGGAGAGCAACCACGGTTGGTCGTTCCGGTCGCAGCGCCGGCATCTTCCAGGCAAACTCGAGACGAGGGCGGCGGAGCGGCGCGGCCGGTGGCGGTATTTCCAGCCGGCGTTTTTTCCGCGACTCCATCCTCAGCTCGAGCACTTTCGTTGGCGCCTTGTCGCGCACAAGCAGCGCGCTTCTTCCACTCGTGCGTACACTGCGGTCTTCAAAAGCACGTGGATGCTTCTGTTTTTTTTTCTCTGATTTTTTTTTCTTTCGCATCGGCGAAGTATTCATGACAACGCTGGCATGCCTTCCTTCGTACCGTAGACGAAAGAGGACATTCCAAGAAGCCGCGCATATACTTGTCGCACGTCGCCTCCTGTAAACGTCTTGAATTGTTTGGTGTTCAGAACGTTGATGGGGAACAGTGTCATAAGTAAATTAAAATTGAAGTTAGAAGACGCTCCCTTTCCAGCCCATCGTGTCGCATTTATCAATACAAATGCTGGAGGTGCATTTACGTCGTCGCCACTGTCGTGATGTCATGCGTTTGACGATATGATCACATCGCCTAAGCTTGGAGGCCTGCAGACACGTGGAGATGAAGGGCATGGTAATATGGCAGGAATGTAGCTCGCTATACTGCCAGACGTCAACTGCAGATGGCGCATCTGCCAAAGTGGGGAAAGACTAAAGCTGAATCCGCGGAAAGTACATATGCACAGATTTTCTCTTTTATTTATACATGGTGGCCGGACGGAAAGTGCGATCGGCCGTAATTGGAATCTAACTAGAGTACATCAAAACGAAAGAAAAAAATTCAGCTGAAAGATAGACTGACAAGCAGTTAAACTGAAAATTAGCGGTGCCGCATCTTTCGTAACTCCTTCACTAGAAATCTCCAATTGATTCTATTGGCGTTTACTGCGCACTAGACTCGTACAGTGCGAGTTACAGCAACTCATATATATATATATATATATATATATATATATATATATATATATATATATATATATATATATATATATATATATATATATATATATATTTATATATATATATATATATATCGAGAGAGAGATGAGACACAACTTAGTAATTGTCTTAAATTTATTTCCAACAATTTCGACTAGTCTTCATAAGGGTTTGCGTACTATATATATATATATATATATATATATACAAGGGAAAGAAGTGTATACCTAAGGACTCGTTTTTCCGCGTTTTGACACAATAATAATGAGATCTAACATACAGTAATGCCAAGGAATGTATAGGAGAAGTATTAGAACAAATGGAATGTCAATAAGAAGAAAGAAAAGTGGGTGAAGAAATAACCAGCCGTGAGCAGGCTGGTTATTTCTTCACCCACTTTTCTTTCTTCTTATTGACATTGCATTTGTTCTAATAACTTCCCCTATACATTCCTTGGCATTACTGTCTGTTAGATCTGATTATATATATTGTTAAGGCGTATATATATATATATATATATATATATATATATATATATATATATATATATATATATATATATATATATATATATATATATATATATATATAGTGTGTGTCTACGCTTGTGAGGTTCATAAATGATCCTTTCCACTCCTGCGCATGCTAGGCTTTCAGCGATCATTGCTTCAGCCAACGCGTGCTTTCGCGTGAGCGGGTGCCTTCGGCATGTCCGCGACGCAGGAGCGCGACAGCAGGGCCGCCATTCCTAAGCCGCCCGCCTGCTCGTCTGGGCCAACCCCCGATCGAGCCTCCACTTTGCATACGCGCGCCGGCCCGCATGCCCCGCGCGTCTCGCCGGCGAGCTTTCCGTGCCTTCGCCGCAGTCGACGGGTGAAGAGCGGCGGCGGGGCGTGTTTGCATTAAGGCTTAGCACCGCCGCGGGAGGGGAAGGGCGCGCGGCGAAGAGTTCCAGATGCGATTTGGGCGGCCACCGCCCCGGGCTCGTTTGCTTGCTCTGGCGCGAGGTTCTCTCGGGCGCGTTAGAGCGAGCGCCCGTTCTCGAGGGGCACACAGTCCTCTTTTCGACGCCGGGGTGACGACGCCACACGCTAAACGAGATTCCGGCCGCCAAGCCTGAGCCACACGGGCGTCTCCCGCGAATGGAGGCCTCCCCTCCCTCCTTTCGATACGGTTGCGCGAGTGCGGGCGCCTAGCCTGCGACGCGACAGACGCGACAGAGCTTAGAGCTGCGACACCAAAGCGAGACCCCTAGCGCAGCTTTTCGCACAGACTTCAATTTCACTCCGTCTCCACCTTTCCACGTTTCTTCGTTCTGTTATAGACACGCCTCGGAAGAGTAGTGTCGTGGAGGGTAACGACATCGCATCGATCCATAGTGTTTGGAGAAACATAAGATATTGCGTGGAATAGTTTCCTTTCTACGCGCGAGCCGTCTTCATGGCAATAAGTGTTGAGTGGTCCTTGAGTTGCAGGCGAGCGAACGCTGAATCTTACACATCGCCTTGTGTGCTTTCTGCAATGCACGCTCTTCTCGTGAAGGGTGGCTGTTGAATTCAACATTCGTACGTACTCTTCAAAAGCGCACATGTACTAGAAACATTAAGTAAGATGGAAAACTAGGCTACTTGGTGCCAAGAACGCGAAAAGCACAGACAATGACGAGAGGCGGACAGGCAACAGCGCTGTTTTTTCTCATAATTGAAGGCGATAACATATCAGAACACCTCGTGACTAACAGAACACCTCGTGACTGACCTGGCCTTTGCCATTCGAACAGGGGTCCTCCCTTCGTGTTACACACACACACACACAACACACACACACACACACACACACACACACACACACACACCAATATATATATATATATATATATATATATATATATATATATATATATATATTATATATATATATATCAGATCTAACTGGCTATAATGCCGAGGAAAGTATAGGGGAAGTTATTAGACCGAATTGTAACAAATGCGAACAAAGAAAAGTGGGTGAAAAGATAACCTGCCGTGGCAGGAACTAAACGTGTGACATTCGAATAACGCGTTTGATGCTCTACCAACTGAGCTACCACGGCGCCTATCCCCCCAGCCACTTTATTGGGTATATATGTGAATTTAACGTGGGAGTGTCAGTCATCGCCACCAGAAGCCAATTTGAAGGTCACAGGTTCGATTCCTGCCCACAGAAAGTAATCTTTTCACGCACTTCTCTCTCTTCACGTTTACACTAAATTCGACCTAATAACTTCTCCTATACGTGGAACTACCTCAAGGGGTAGAGACAGCGAGGCAACGGAGTTCTACTCAGCCGGTTTCGAGTCATAGGATGATGACCACCCAGTCGTCATGAGCCGCAATGCAAAAAGGAGACTGCTACGAACACCGTCGACGGCGAGCTAATCCATCGTGCAGGCTACCCCGCAGCGTTGGCCGCACACTAAACTCTTCATGGCTGTGGACCCTTCAGCCAGCCTGCGGCGGCTTAACAGGCAAGTCCTCTCTGCATATCTAGAAGGATCCGCTCCAAATGAGATTAGAGACGGGAGGGTCAAGTCACGGAAAAATGTTCTGGGATTTATGTTGTATACCGTAGTGCGCGCTGCAAATCATGCAGAACGTCAGGGAAATCGACATAGCTCCAGTTAAATCAGTGATCCCCACGGGCGGTAAAGGCAGTGTTGGCGTCATTTTTGATGTGGGCATTTCCATTCCCGCTGACAATTTTCCTAACTTGATAAACCCAACTACAGACGACATCCTCATCAAGCACATCGCAAGGCTCGGTCAGTCACGTTGCCTGAAGATTGTTTTTGAGGGAAACAGTCTTCTACCACACGTCAAAGTTGGCCACGTTCACCACCAGGTCCATCCATACATACCGAAGCCCCTGCTAAGCTACAGATGTTTCAAGATGGGGCATGCAAAAGGAGTATGTACCAGCAACGTTGTGTGCCCGCGGGAGGCAGAACATTCAGAAGACACCTGCCACGCAGCTGCGTTCAAATGCTCCAAATGCCACGGCGCTCATAAAGCGTCGTCTAAAGATTGCTCGCGAGTGCGAAATGAGTGCGGTGCTGAAACGCATGGTGCGTGACAATTCAACGCACAGAGAAGCTGCTGCTAGTGTCAGGTGACGTCGGCATCACCACAGATCATCACGAAACGTGACATCTGCCGATAGAGACACGCAATCTCTCGCATGAACAACTGCGCACCAATCATGAAGCTCTGCGAAGACGGTTACGCCGAAAACAAAAGCAGGGTCAACACTCCCACATGGTGAAGAGTGGCCTTCCTTTCCACGAACACAGCCTGATTCAGAGGGGCACCAAATTCCACCAACCTCGATGCCCTCATGAACCACTGATGCAAAGACAACTGGGGATCGCCAGGTCATTAACATGTTGCAGACCCCCATGAGCGCATTGCGCATGCTCCTACGCAACATGAACACCCTGTCAGCGCAGAGCGCACTGCAGGTGCTGGACACTGAGTCTGGTGCTTGCAGCTCTAACGTAAAACTATGACCCGCGACATGTTTTCCTTTCGAGAGGAGGTCAAGAACGCATCTGTCCTTCAGTGGAATGCCAGAGGACTTAGGGTGCGTATGTCCGAATTCCGGCAATGTGTATTCACAAACCAGTTCTCCATAATTGGGAGTTGTGAACCAAACCTGTCAGCTCACATCAGACTGTCTGGATATGTGTGCTTTATGTCTTCTACCCATGGAGAGCGCAGCAAAGTTGTTGTCTTCATACGGCGCGACTTATGTTCATCACCCTGTACCCCCTGACGAAGAAAATCAGCACGTTTGCCTAACAGTAAAAAACAAGAAGACCACATTCACGATCATCGGAGCCTGTAGACTTACCTCCATCAAGTCGTCTAGACCACGAGCGTTTGCGCGGAATTTCAAATTCAACTCTCAGTAATAGGTGGTAACTGGCGACTTCAATGCTCACCACTACTTATGGGGAAGATCCAGAGTCAACACTAGAGGTAGACAGTTAGTGTCTTTCACTTCTGAATGGGAACTTATCCTCGTGAATGACGGCAGCCCTACTTATCTACGTGGATCGGCCTATAGTAGCTGCCTGGACCTCACCTTCATCTCACGCTCGTTCGCCAGAAGAGTGCACTGGTTTTCAAACTTGGAAACAAAGGGTAGTGACCATATCCCAACGTACCTGAAGATTGACGGCTTTTCAAGTCTCAAGTTCTCCAGAGCCGTCCAGTGCACCGATTCGCAAAAATACAAGTCAATCATGGAATACTATGTTGGCGGCTCACCCTCCAACTTAGAGGACGCAATAAAGAATGCCCTACAGTCCACCACGCTTTCGCTTCCGGTGAGTTCATCTCGCAGTGATATGGACAAATGATAATGACAGTGATATGATATACACGAGAAACTCCGAGAGATTAGTCGTCGTGCAGAATGACGTATTTGACACACGAAGTCGTTTGATGATCTGAGAGTGGCCAGACGCACAATAAAGAAAATACAGCGTCACATGAATAAGTTTGATAAGCGACGATGGGTATCTTTTTGCGAGTCTTTGGATCCCAGAAAGCCTCTGTAATTAATCTGGAGAGCTGTTTGGGGTCTTCATACAACCTCTCTTCTCTTACGCTGCTCTTCATTTACGCGGCTCTTCACTTACACGGCTCTTCACTTACGCTGCGAAGAGATTGGCGTCGCAGAATCTTTCTGTCGAAGGAATTCCTGCAGGGCAAAGTCAACTGGGACGAATACGGCCCACTGTTCTGTATTCTCACGTGATCTCCAAATGAAGTGTTCGTTTTTAATGAAAGAACTAAAGGCTGCGCTTGCTTTGTGTAGACGTTCTTCAGTGCCAGGACCTGACGGCATCACTTACCGCGCTCTGTGTCACCTAGGAGAACAAGCTCGGAAGGCACCCTTGCTGCTGCACAACGACTCCTGGCAAACTGGCATGGTTCACCTGATTTCGATTGTCACAGCCAGCAAGTCACCTTTGGACATTTCATCCTACCGCCCGATCGCCCTCACGAGCTTTGTGGGAAAACTTATGGAAAGAATAATTTTAACGCGTATGGAATGGTACTTAGAGCTTTACGAAATATATCCAGATGCCATGTCCGGGTTCGGACGAGGCCACTCATCAATTGCCAATGTAGTTCACTTGGTGACATATGTAGAGCACGAGAAGGCCTGCAAGCGGTAATCTGCTGCTCGGTTTCTTGACGTTAAAGGGGCTTACGACAATGTCCCCCTCGAAGCCATTCTCATCGCATTAGACGGATTTGTACTCAGTGGCAAGATATATATGTGGGTTCAGAGCTACCTACAGAATAGGTCATTTCACGTACAGACAGAGAATGGCCCGACAGCCGAGTACAACTGTCGCTGAGGAGTCCCGCAAGGCGGAGTGCTAAGCCCGACGTTGTTTATCCTAACACTCATTGGACTAGTTGGCAAGCAACGAAGCAGCGTACGACTTTCCATTTAACTGATGATATCTGTGTAGGACATCAGGTGTGACTCGACTTCAACTTCACGCTCGACTTCAGAAGGCAGCATCAGTCGCATCGCACCACCTACGCAAACAAGGGCTCGAAATCGCAAGTGGAAAATGTGCAGTCGTGGCTTGGCTTTCCCAGAAAACCAATGTCCGCCTACTGCATATTAACTAACGAGCAATTGGCGTCATGCAGCTGGAGTCACACGTTATTGAGAGTCATAATTGACCAAAACCTGTCTTGGACCCCCCATGCAAACTAGGTGAAAAGGCGGTTGACCGCCATTTGTCTCTTGTTCAGGTTTCTTGCCGGAAAAAGTTGGGGAGTGTCTGTCGAGTGTATGTTACAACTGCACAAGGTATTATTTATTAGATTCCTGCGGTACAGCTTACCTGTTATATCTAAAACGTGCAGAACTAACCTGCGCACACTCCAAAATATTCAAGCCCAGGCTCTTAAGATATGCCTTGGTTAACACCGCTGTGCATCCACGGCTGAAACCATTGCCATTGCGCAGGACTATATACTCGACCATGACGCACATCACCATTGAAAAAATGCGTACGTACCTCAGGCAACATGCTAAGAATCCTTCCAACTACTTGGCAACCCTCGCTACTGAGAGGCCCCGCACGAAATTTAGTGCAATTGTCTGTGCGCATCGTGCATCGTTTACGTCAGGTTTTACGCCTGCGGAGAAATTGGTGTATCCTCACTGGAGCCTGACACTTCCGCAAGTACGTCTTTCAACTCCAGGAATACAGCGACAAATAAATTTGCCTTCGTCAGCCCTAAAACAATTGAGCTTGCACCTGTTGCACTAAATCTACAAAAACCACATGCACGTACACACCGATGGTTCAACTACATCGTCTGGTTCTGGCGGTGCGGTGGTGATACTAGCTAGAGGAATCACTCTTCGGATTATTTTGTCATACGTCACTACATCTATGGCCGCCGAACTTGCGGCTTTGCGTGGCGCCCTTAAGTACATAAAATCCCAGACACCGAGTAAATGCGCTGTGTTTTCGGACTCGAAAATGGCCTTACAAAGCATGCAGTCAGTCCTTTGACGAGGTTGCTACCAAGAGTTAGCATACGAGGTTGTCAAGCTTCTTCAGCACGTCGCAGAAACAGCCAACGAGGTAAATTTTCAGTGGCTACTTGGTCGTTGTGGGATCAGTGGCAATGATTCCTCAGACAATGTGGCTTGCACATCGCACCAAGAAGAGCACACCCTTCCGATTCCTTTGTCACCTGGCACGTAGTCGCCTGGCACGTCGCAACTTCGTCACCTGGCACGTAGTTTGTGTCTGCTGGAGTGAAACACCCCAAACATAGACATACGAGACTCTACCAAATAAACCCTCCCCTAGAACTTCGACCTCCATCCGGACTTCGTCGACGTGAAGCTTTGCTTCTTTGTCACCTTTGGTTGAAGGTTGCCTTTACAAGAGCATATACAACCCTCATTCGATTGACGGACAATGCGGAATGCGACGTCTGCAGCCCCGAAGAAGACATCAACCATCTGATATGCCGTTGTTCTCGATTTGCCTATGAAATACACAAGCTTTCGGACACATTGCGACAATTGGACGATCCGCCACTCTCTATGCAGATGCTGATGGAGCATCGTCCTCGTCTTTCGTCGGCTCAAAAATCTGTAAAAGCCGTCTTGTGCTTTTTGAGGACTACAGGCCTATGTGAACACCTTTAACTTGTGTAGTGCCAGCACTGCATACAAATCAGTCCATTTAGTGACAATCTTTTATTTTGTCTCTTTATCTTCTTCCCCCACTCTCACATTTATACTCCCCCTTTCCATTTCTCCTGCGTTGGGTAGCAAACCAGGCATGTGCCTGGTTAACCTCCATGCCTCCTCTCTTGTTGTTCTTGTCCTTCTCCTCTTTGTATGTTAAAATTGTTAAACACGGAAAAATGAGCCCTTAAGTACCTATATATATATATATATATATATATATATATATATATATATATATATAAAGGGAAAGAAGTGTGTACCAAGGGGCTCGTTTTTTCGTGTTTTTTGACACAATATTAATGAGATCTACCAGACAATAATGCCAAGGAACGTATAGGGGAAGGTATTCAAACCAATCTAATGTAAATAAGAAGAAACGAAAGTGCGTGAAAAATAACTTGCCACGAGCAGGAGTCGAAGCTACGACCTTCGAATAACGTATTCGATGCTCTACCACTGAGCTAGCACGGCGGCTAATTCCCCAGCCACTTTATTGAGTTTATATGTGAATTCTAAACGTGGGAGTCTGAATGAGCGCCACCTGTAGTCATGGGGGCGAGTGTGGTGCACTCTTTCATTAGACTGTATGGCGTCACGTAGCACGTGAACTTATTGCGAGCTGGCAGCTCACCAATAGTCCGTTGTATACAACCTAACGGCACCACGTCTGCCAGTACGAGACCCTCGTTAATGAATAAGGGAAAGAAATGTATACCTAAGGGCTCATCTTTCCATGTTTTTTGACGCAATATTAATGAGATATAACAGACAATATTGCCAGGGAATGTATAGAGAAAGTTATTAGAACCATTGTAATGGAAATAGGTATAAACAAAAGTGGGTGAAAAAATAACTTGCCGTGAGCAGGAATCAAACCTACGACCTCCAAATAATGCTTTCGATGCTTTACCACTGAGTTATCACGGCGGCTACTCCCCCAGCCACTTTATCTGGTTTATATGTGAATTTTAAACGTGGGAGTGTCAGACAGCGCCACCTGTAGCCATGGCGGCGAGTGTGGTGCACTCTTTTATGACCCTAAATGGCGTCATGTAGCACGTGAACTTATTACAAGCTGGTAGCGGACCAACAGTCCCTCGTATACAACCTAACGGCATCAAGTCTGCCAGTACAAGACCCTCTTTAATGAATAAGGGCAAGAAGTGTATAACTTGTAGCGCCTCAATGCGCTGCTCGTCAAGGAAGAAGAAGTTGGCATTTGGGCCGCGCGGCAGGTGCAGCGCGATAATAAAAAAATCAGTTCGAAAACTGAACGCTGTCAGGGCTGGATCTTTCCCGTGTTAGCTCCGACAACCTAATGGCTCGTTTTTCTGCGTTTTTGACACAATATTAATAAGATCTAACAGGCAATTATGCAATAAAGCCAAGGAATGTATAGGGGAACTTGTTCGAACCAATGTAACGTAAATAAGAAGGAAAAGTGGGTGAAAAAATAACTTGCCGTGAACAGGAATTGAACCTACGATCTCCTAATAACGCGTTTGATGCTCTACCACTGAGGTAACACGGTGGCTATTTCCCCAGCCACTTTATTGGGTTCATAAGAAAATTTTAAGCGTGGGAGTGTCAGTCAGCACCACCTGTAGCCATGGCGGCGAGTGTGGTACACTCTTTGATGAGCCTGTATGGCGCCTGTATACATTCCTTGGCCCTATTGTCTGTTGTATCTCATTCTTATTGTGTCAAAAAAACACACGGAAAAACGAACCCTTAGGTATACACTTCTCTCCCTTATTCATTAACGAGGGTCTCGTACCGGCAGACTTGGTGCCGTTTATACGAGGGAGTATTGGTCAGCTGCCACCTGGTAATAAGTTTACGTGCTACGTGACGAATGTAAACGACACATCCAAAAATGTTAATCATGACACGGAAGTCATGCACGGCATCATTTACCTCCACCTCGTAACGTTGTGCTGATTTTAAAGTGACATATCAACATTTCCCATTCTATCTATCTATCTATCTATCTATCTATCTATCTATCTATCTATCCGCCTATGACTTTTAGCTCTCCTGGTCGTTTCGGTAGTGGTATCATTACTAAACTTGCTATGAGATAGCATGACTGTACGAAGAACAAATATGACAGGTCGTAACATGAAAATCATGACATGTATGTCATGAATGTCATGATTTTCACTTCATGGTCCGGCAGTTATTGTGGTGGTTTCGTTCGCATGGCATGTTGCAAAACTGGTATGGTGTCACAAAACGAGTGCTCAAAGAAGGGCGCGCCGCCAAATTCTCGCGATGAAGCGCCGAGAGGTCAACGATAAAAAAACGAAAACAAGCATCCAAAGAATCCCCCGGCGCGCATCCCTCTACCCTCAGAAGCGTAGTTCGCCAACGAACCTCCTCGCGTTTGCGGCCGAACAAGCCCTGGAAATTTCTCGATAAAAGGGGCGGGGGGATGCCGGGTTGTGTCATCTGTCGCGGACGGCCCTCGTACCGTCTCACCATTTCCCCAACCTTCGCTGCGTATCGCGCCGACGAAATCATGAGAACTTTCTGGAATCGCGCGCGGAAGGTATTTAACCGAGCAGCAGAGATGGGAGGTCAGCAGAAGAAAGAAGTTAACGCCAGAGTGCGTAGGGTATCCCGCTGCATCTGTTGGTGAAGGTTTTGTCCTTAGTGACAAAGCAGGAGAAGAAGAAAGTATGCACCAGAGTGCGTAGGGTGTTCCACTTGTGGGCGAAGCCTTTTGTCTTCCGTGACAAAGGAGAAGAAGAAGAGGATTTCCACCTGAGGGGTGAAATCTCGAGCTACAGGCAAGAGTGTGTGTCTACCGCTATCGAGCGAAGATGCGTGGCAACAGCTGCGTGTGGGAAGCCGACTTGTTTCCGGCGAAGAAGTTTGAAGCTTGGAGAGTGGCCCATTGAAGACGCGAGGTTTCCTGGAAGAGAAACTTCGGGGGCAGCGGAACGACAACAATGCTGTACTTTGAGTGAGTGATTCTCGGAAGAGTATCATTCAGACTTTTGTTCCAAGAACTTTGGACTGAATAAGTTTTCTAACTCTTTAGTCTTTAAGTGTCTTGGTTGTTCAATGCATGCGACTGCATTGTAGTGCGCATTGTCGTCTGTGTTCATTGTTTCGAGTGTGGCTGATTGTACTGTGTAGTACATTGTTTGATTGGTGACACATTGTATTCAACTATTGTCGAGTGTGCATACTTGTGTATCGTTTTGACCTGCCATAACTGAGAATATAATTTTGTTTTGTTTATCAACTCTCGGCTCTGACTTGTTCATTGGGCCACAGCCGGCTTCCGCTGGCGCGCCAAATAGGACCATTTCTAAATTGTCCGCGTTTTCGTGGTGCGGTTCGGGGGACCGATACTTCGGCCCTTGGATTTAGCCCGGCGATCGCCTCCCTAATTAACGGGACCCGTGACATATGGTATGGCATGATTGCATGGCGAACACAAGCGACAGACCCTAACATGAAAATCACGACATGCGCGTCATGTAACAAAATGACTACATGCCACGCTCATGATGCGCTCGCGGCCATTTTGCTAACGTCACATATACCAAATTTGGTATTACAGTACGTTAATCGACGACGAATAAATGTGACTGGTGCAAACATGATAAACATGAGATGCGTGTCATGTAACAACATGACTACATGCTACGCGCATGATGTGCTCGCAGCTGTTTCTCTAGCTTCACATGTACCAAACTCGGTATGACGTGACGCGAAAGGACGACATAGGTAGATGACACATCCAAACATGATAATCATGACATGCGTGTAATGTAACAACATGATTACATGTCCCACTGATGATGTGCTCGCGGACGTTTTGCAAGCTTCATATATGTCAAATTTGATATTACGTGACGCCAATGGATGACGAATGTATGTGGCTGGTGCAAACATGATAATCATGAGATGCGTGCCATGTGAGAACATGACTACATGCCGTAGTTAAGGCGCCAATACATTTCGATGTGATACGGTGCGCGTGCTTGCCGGCGTTGCCACGCCAGGCACCAGTCCTGCCATATACTCGCAGGCGCGCGTCATGCTGTGTTGCTTTGAAGCATGCGTGTTTCAGCGTATCAGGCGTCCCTCCGTCACGAAAAGAGAAAGACGCAGTGTTGTCTGGGTAACGCATCGGCGTGAAATGCAGCATGTCTCATTTCGCGCCGGTTGCCGTCGGGCCGCGCCGACGGATGCTGGCCGCGCCTGGCGTCAGACTATAGAGTGCTCGCGTTTTGATAACGTAGCGTCACTGTGCCCAGCGTGAGCACGCGTCAACGCTACATTGGAGTCTATTGGGCCCTTCATGATGCGCTCGCGGCCGTTTTGCTAGCTCAACATAATTCAGTGTTTCGTCACGTGAATGGATGACGAACTATATGACTAGTGCAAATGTGATAATCCTGACACGCGTGTCATGTAAGAACATCACAACAAACCGCGCTCATAGCGTGCTCGTGGCCGTTTCGCTAGCTGCACATATACTAAATTTGGTATCACGTGACCTATACAGAATACGAAGGTAAAAGACACACCCAAACATGATAATCATGACACGGAAGTCATGCACGGCATCGTTTACCTCCACCTCGTAACGTTGTTCTGATTTTAAAGTGACATATCAACATTTCTCAGTCCTGCTTCGCGTATAATCGATTCCCACGTGGGATCTGGCAATTTTTTTCGTTTGGTTTTTTTCGCGCTGTCATCCGCTTACAACGTCTATTTTCGTTAAATAATTACAATAAACACACAAGAACGTTCATACATTACTTCCGTTTCGTTCAGATTATAACTCTGCTTAATATGCTAGTGCCATAATTTCTGAAAAAACAAAAAAAAACAACATTACGAGGCGACTTTTGGATTCGCCTAAGACTACAGGAATGTGAAAGTCATGACCTGCTTTTTCTCCGCAATCGGTGCTTTTGTGGCGACACGATGCGCACAACTCCTTCCCCACAAGCTCTCTCGTGCCTGCAAGGGGCACTAACTTTAGGTATTGAAATTATAAGTGAGGAATTTGAAATATGTAAGTAAGAAATATCCACACGCCCACATACACGCACATTTACAGCGACATGCAAATAATATACTTGTATATTATTTACATAAAATACTTTATATGTGCTTGCGTTTAAATAACAAAGCTTCAGACGCATAATTCGAAGGTTTTGGGGTTGGTTCCCAACGGCAATATCATGAAAGCGCACTCGAGCTTAGAGAGAAGATAGATGTAAAGTCCTGTTTTTTACTGCCCCAAACAAAACATAAATGAACGCAGGACGATATCGTAGTAACGAACAGTCGCGAACATGAATAATGGAATCGATATCGAAGGCTCACATGCTTTTTTCTCATACATACAGCTTCAATCTTGTTAGTAAACACCCATAAGCGCTGGTTTATGTGAAAGATGCCTATCTTCCAACAACAGTATTCTTAATCTCTCAGCATAATTGAAGCCAGGAGTGACAGATGTCAGTTCTTTATAGTTGGTTTATTGCAAGTCACACAGCAACACTCATGTAGATGTGTACCTGACGTCGTCCTCTCAACTTTATGACACTGTCAAGACACTTATAACTGCAGTAGTGTATTGCACTAGCGGCTCCAAGCTATTACTCAAGACACTGCAAGTTATTTGCCGAAGCTGGTCTAGAAGAATCTGTTCATGCCGCGCGCTTTTCCGATGCAACTTTACGGACTCTGGCACCAGAGATCTCTAAACCACAGGAAGAGCTATAGCTCGCAGGCATCACCGAATTAAAAAAATAATATCGGCAGATCCCACGTACCTGGGAATCCTCGTTATGCGAAGCATGCGGAGGGAAGGTGATCATGTTGGATTCTTTTTTCTGAGTGATACGCCACAAACTGACGGTAAATATAAAATGTTTCACGGACAGACATATGTTGAAGAGTTGCAGATGTTCATATAACCAGTTGTTTGCACTTGCGCAACGACGTCAACTGGAACATGCGTATTAGCAACACCGGAAACTGATATGAAGCGCTGATGTTCGAGAGGATACTGGTCCTGCACACTGCTACAAAAATCAACTTCAGTGCATGGCAACTAACCACAACTGACGTTAACCCGGCGTGACGGCTGTATCAAAGGACTACATGTGTAATGTTTATAAAATTGAGTAGGCATCACTGCAACCACTACTCACGTTTCGCGAAGATTAGCGTCTATTTGAAAAGTAGTTCCTAGATCTGGCGTAGCTCTGTGGTAGAATGCTTGACTGCCACGCAGAATTCTTGGGTTCGATTCCTGCCGAGACTATGAAATTTATTATTTGCATTCGTCGGACGGTCAACGCTGCCTATGTCAGGTTTTTCTCAAAACAAATTTATTCTTTGCCTTCGTTGAGTCAACGCTACCGATGTCGGGTATTGCTTAACGCTGACGCGTTGAAAATACCCATGTGTGTTTTCGTCGTTCCTGGGCAGATACGAAGTGTCAATCATCTGTGGCACATACCCACATACCAGCGGCACATACCCGCGTGTGGGTATGTGCCACTGTCTGACGGGAAGTGTTTGACGACGTACGTGACGCGATTGTGACATTATTTATGTCTTGACCAGCACTTCATATTCGCCAAGCCATATTACCCCCACATGCTAATTTTGGTTTACGCCAAGTTAAGGGGGTGGCCATGAGAGCATCCAAACGTAAGCGGCTAGATAGATAGATAGATAGATAGATAGATAAATAGATAGATAGATAGATAGATAGATAGATAGATAGATGGATAGATAGGTACGCTCAAAGTCGCTGAAGTTCGCTAAGAAATGCTTCACAATAAAAAAAAGCTATGGTACAGAATGGCGCAAGTACGTTCCTTCATCCTTATTGGCAAAAGAGCCTTTCGAGGCATGAAGTCTCACAACAGTGCCGGTGGCACCCCTCTGTTTTCTGGCGACACCGGCGCTAACACTCTGTTTTTCGGCGACACCAGCGCTGACGAAAAAAAAATAAAGAAGACAAAGTTTTCGAGAACACTGAATAAACATAAAGCTTCCAGCTGAGAAGGCGGCTTCCAAACGCTCCGACAATCCAATCTGGCCGAAGCGATGAGCGACCCCGAAAATCCTCCGGCGGCAGCAGCGGATTATAAAAAGAACGCGGGGTCGCTCCGCCGAAGAGGCCGGAAGGTGGTGCGATTCTGTGCACAGCCAGGGCTGCCGACATCCCGCAGCGAGAAGCCGCGCGCTTTGGCGGCGCGGCGGTGATGACACACACCGCTGGTCGCCCCGCATTGGAGCGGAGGATAGGGAGGACGGCAGAGCGGGGAGCCGGAGCGTTTTTCCCAGTCGCGGCCCGCCGTTGCGATCCCAAATGGGATTGTCCAATTGAAGGGTATAACGCGCCCTCGGACTATCACGCTCCCCAGAGTCTGTCTCTTTTCTCCACCACGCTAACCTCCTCTCCCCCGTCACCTCTTTTATCCTGCTCCTTTCCATTCTCACCACCTCTTTCTGGTCGCGCCAGCGCGGACGTTACGCAGGCGCGATTTTCCCGCGGAGAAGGGTGGGGGAGTGACGTGCGCTAACGAAGCGCGATTGTCGGCAACCAGGGCGGTAACTGCATTGGCCCCCCGGCGCGCTTCACGAGCGCTCTCGCTTTACGGGCGCGTCGTCGGCGACGTGACGTCGAGAGAGTATAGCGCGGTACTTTGATCTTGCTTCGACGTGGACGCGCGCGTGCAAGTGGGCGCTCTCGACAGCGGGAATCGCGTAATATAAAAGCCTTTACGTTCAATGGGGGTTACGAAATGCGAAGCGTTAGCGCGGTGTTTGAGCGCTCTCAACACGCGCCACCCGAGGGGACGGTTCCGAGGTTATAAGTACCTTTGGTGGGTGCTTTTATACCTAGAAGTCCAAACCGAACTCCATTGCTTCTGCAAAGTATTAGAGCCGGTATCGCCTGATGCAAGTGGCGTCAACATCAATAGACTGGGCTGATGCAACCAGCGTCAAAACCAGCGAGCCAGTCTGGTCCAATCGACGGCATCTCTTGCGGTGCGTCGTACCAACGCGCGGCCAGACCCCTCACCCACGGGTCCCATTCCAGCCAGCGACCAGCGGCGGTTCCTAATTGGAGGCTTCAAACTACTAGATGATGCTAGGGTTACCCAAAGCCTGTAAAGGAACCGAGCGGTGCGAAGAGATGGAAAGCGGCCGAAGAAATCCTGGCTCATCGCCGCACCTCAGTGCGAGCTCCTTAAGCTTTCGATCCCCAGTGCCGAATATGTAACGTCTTTGTTAATACTGTTATGACTCACACCGTCGCCGAAACTGTTGCGTAGTGCGCCGAGGTCACGGGCCGCCAAGATTGTTCGTTAGCGCGTTTCTCAGCCTACTGCTGCTTCTGCGCAGAGCTGATACACGAGTGGACAAGACGACGGTGAGTTAAAAACAAGATTTATGTGCAGCATAGAATAGAGGCTTAACATATTCGGCACTGTGGCCGAAATCTTAGGGACTCAAAGAGCCGAAGTGTTTTCGAACGCTCACACTGTCGTCTTCTCTCTGACACGTAGGTCAGCTGCTTGGCGACGCGCCGCTTGGCTTTTTTATAGGCCCCGGGTGAGGCCTTACGTCAGCAACGTCCAATCAAAACCACCACTGGCCGTGGTATCAGAATCCTCCAGTCAGGAACTGCTGCTGGGTTACACCTATGGACGAGTGATGTTGCCACGCATTGCGTAAAACTCACCCGACTGGATGGCGCCCATTGCATGATCCGGCTGCTATCGGGCCTGTGGGTTGAGGGAGTTTGCCGTCCGTTGCGTAAGTCACACCGGCGCCGCCTGGTTAGATGACGTCGTTGAGATTATGGCGTCAGGTGGGCTCGCTCGCTGGCCTTGACACGGATTGCCTTTGCAGAGGCAATTACGTTTGGTCTGGACTCCCAGGTGTGACAACACTCTACATAGATGTTGCCTCAACTCACCGTTGCCTGGTCCGTTCCGTCTATCCGCTCTGCACAGATGCATGCACCCACGAACTGAGGAGAAACGCGCTACACCCAACACTGCACGATAACACAGATTACGTCACAGTCGCGTCAGATGCTTCGTAGACACAATGTGAAAGGTATGTGTTCGTGTACTTGGTGTTCATTACAAGGTATATGTAAACTGGTAGCGTAACTTGCACAGAAGCCCATGGACCCTCTAGTCGGCGGCTCGTTGCCACCCTCGCCATCTACGTGTGGAGAGGACAACTGCAAACAAAAATATTATTAGTAATAAAATAAAATATGACGTCACAACCGGAAGCTGTAGCGATGTTGCGCATTTGACCTACATGGCGCCAAATTGAAATTTTTTTCCTAATTGATGACTTTTAGGTGCCGTTCTTAATACGCGAACTTATTGCGCCTTGTGGCTCGCCAATTGGATGCGGGAAAGAAAAGAAAGAAAAAAAACAAAGATCGAAGAAGCAAAGTTGTTTTATGAGCCAAATGACCTACTTACAATTTGCACAAAAAACTTCGCCGATGCATGATGTGAGTCAACTGTTCACGAGCACAATAACATAATAGCTCGAAAACTCGCGTTGCCTTATTGTCGAACACCACTGCAGCGAGACAGCAGCATTGAAAATATAGCTTTGGCAGACGCAGAATACAGCGTCTCGTTGCTCAGCGTGTCGGTTAACCGTCACCAAAGGCGAGGGCACGCCGGACGTGCGCGAGTGAAAGCAGTCGGCAGTCATGCACAGAAGCGGCTATCTGCAGGTTCTGTGAGCTAGTTCAGCGCTGAAATGTCACACCACTAAACAGAACATAAAAAATTGATTGATTGATTGATTGATATGTGGGGTTTAACGTCCCAAAACCACTATATGATTATGAGAGACGCCGTAGTGGAGGGCTCCGGAAATTTAGACCACCTGGGGTTCTTTAACGTGCACCCAAATCTGAGTAAACGGGCCTACAACATTTCCGCCTCCATCGGAAATGCAGCCGCCGCAGCCGGGATTCGAACCCGCGCCCTGCGGGTCAGCAGCCGAGTACCTTAGCCACTAGACCACCGCGGCGGGGCAGAACATAAAAAAAACAAAAACAAAAAAATAAGTATACTACTCAAGGTACGAATGAAATCACCACGGAAAAGCGAGCGATGCATCGTTGACCTGGAAATGCGCGGAATCAAAGAACACGCCGAACTAAATGCGAGCTCTGATAGTAAATTGCTTGGATACGCCCACCTTCCTCATTTATGGCACTCGACAAAAAAATTGGGGCAATCAACCATTTAGGCAGGTGTAAGAAAAACCTTAGAGTAAGTTTAGAGTTAACATGGACATATATAAAATTACGACAATTTGAAGAAAGAATTATATTGATTTTTCAGTTTTGGTTGTTTGTCCCCTTGTCATCCATAGTCGCGCTTCAATCCTCGGCAGGTGTTGATGCCTGTGGCAATAGGTTTCCGACACTTTTCTTTCCAATTATCGCAACCCTTGTAATTTGACCACGTTTATTATCTGATACGACAGCAGGAAAGGCTGCGGGACCGGATTAGAATGGCGCCGATAAAATAGGGTGCAGACAAGTATACGCGGGCATTCTTTACCGGCTTTCTTAATTTTTTTGCAAGACCCTCATGGTACTGCGCGTTCTAGTTTTTCGTTGCATGAAAGAATGCTAAAGTCCAGTTTACTTCAACCATTGTAGTAGTTCAACCATTCTTTTGTATTTAAGGTGTCCGTCGAAAGCTTACAGGTCACTATGGTATGTAATCCTATGGCAACGAGCCATGGGATCTTTTGACGAACCGAGTACAACACCAGTCCATCGAAACTGTCCGCGAATAACCATCCAACAAGCCCACGAATTGTTTAGAAAAAGTGGATAACAATTTAGAGTACCATGCATGCTACTCTACCATGCGAGAGCTGAAAGCCGTCCGGTGGGCATCGCACTTGATGAGGCCGTAGCTCTGAAAGAGCACAAGAACAACAGCGTTTGCCGCGTGTATGTTCCTGTAGAATATGTATGGTGTAACAGGTGTTATCAAAACTGTTCTCGAAACACTTCAGAGAAGATGCACGTACTGCGCATGACATTTCATTCAAACCTCACCTCTTGCCTTGCTCACCTATTAACGAGGCGTTATATACGCATAAGCTCCTCGGAAGCCTTTCCAATCTGATATGAACAAAATGAGCGTTAAGGTATAAAATGGGCATATTGAATGAGCCTCCTTCATGTAGGTTGAAAGACAACTAGAGTATTCTTTCAGTCGTTGCTGATTTCTTCTCACGCTCGCCACATGACGTCATCGACTGTTCCTTTGCTAACTAACGCGCCGAAGATAAAAAGGCACCTTCCGCAACAACAGGTCCACCTATAGAAACCTCCGCAAGACTCTCTGAGGCCCTTATTTTTGTCTATTAAAACCTTCTTGTCGCGTTCTTGAGACAGGACACACACAGTGTTCCTTGCAACTTATCAGATGCGCCCTATTTGTTATCTCGTTCCCACTTATGATTGTGGCTTCGCGAAACAGTAGCATTGGAGACTACCACGCCGTGTAGTGCTCCACGCACCGCGAAAATCGATTGCGTGTGACTCAAGCTTTGGACCGACCGCGACCGAATCACCCTCTTCCTTTCGAAGCTATGAACCTTCCAGATAGAAGCACAGCGGGAGCTATGTATGCTACGCGATGCGCCGATAAGAAAGGTTCCTGCAGAGTCTCTTCTCTCGTAGGTTATAACGTAAAGCTATGCAGGGACGGGCAGTGACAACGCTCCAAGCCTTGCCTGCACCACCTCCGTCCGTTGGATGTCGTTCACCGCAATGCGCATGTGAGGCTGGCGCATCCGAGCAAGTAGCGGTGAGGGCGCGGCTGTGGTCTGCGCCGGCCGGACCCTTATTGCGTTACCTCGGGAAAACTGCATCTTCGGCAATTTCGGGCCCGGGGGCGCGCTCTCGGTGTTTCGCATGCTCCGCGCGGTATCCCTTTTCTTGTACGCTTCGTTCTTCTTTGGTTGCAGCCGCGCACGTCCTGCGCCTCGCGTTTTTGTATTTTTTTGTGTCCTCGACTTCTCTCATCTCTTTTCTTTACGGTGCTACTTTATGTTCTTACTTTTATTTGTATTTCCCTCGCCTTCTTACTCGCGTCGGCAGTTTGCCCTAGCGCAGCGAAGCGACGCGCGGAAGCGCTGGCATGTGGACGCGCCCCTTGCGCGTTGGGCTGGCATCTCTTGCTTAGAAGATACACGCGCAGCCAGGAAAGACGAAAATGGTCGTCGAACGGCACGCAGTGTCGCTCAATAAGTGGTTTCACTTGTGTGTAGAGAGAAAGAAAGGTGAGAGAAAGGAAAGATATGGTATTCTACAACATCCATAATAACCTGTAGCACACACAAAAAAAAAACAACAAAGGCGGCTGGTGCTGTGTGAATACTTTTCACTTCAAAATAAAAAAAATATTCGTTGACAGTCCGCGCTTGTTGTCTTCAATTCTTCCTGTGTGTCTGTCTTGTTGTTGTTTTTTTTTTCATCGCGTGGCTTACTACCGTGGATCCATATATACTGGCCCAGCTATCTACACTTTTGCATGTTTTATTGTACAACACGCATTTGATTCGCTACCCTTCTAGGTAGGGATATATATCACTTATTTGATTTGCATACACGCATACACAAGGACACAGAGAAAAGAGCGAGAGTGTAGGCTGGTAACTGCCACCTGGAAGGGCACACCACTTGCTTACACTTTCAGGACGTGTGTGAATAGAACCACGAAAAAAAGAAAAAAAAGGAAAGAAATGGTGAAAAAAAAGGAAAAGCCGGGATATCTTAAAAGCTTGCGTAGACCTCAAACAAGAGGCGACTCCCGTGATAGTCATGGCTTCGCGCTGTCGAGGCGTCTCCAAAGATGTTCCGGTGGGGGCACGTGGCACCACTGTTGCAAATCGAATGTTTGTGTCTGACTGTGCTCTTTTCGGAATGGGTCTTCGTGAAGAGCACCCAAAATACTGACATTCTTGCTACGCCCGATAGCGTCACCGTACCCGCACGACAAAATATGCATATTTGTCCCGACGTGGTAGAAAAGACAAGAGAGAGAGAGAGAAAAAAAAAGGAGTTTAGGTCGTTCCGAATACGGCATGCGCCCTTTCAGTGACGTGTGCTGTATACTTAGCTACCAGTAATGCGGCGCTCTGACCGAATACATAGCAGGTAGTATACTGAAGTTTTTGAAATGCCATCAGCAAGGCCGAAAAAACGCGGCCTATGGTCTTTTTACAAACAAGGGTCGAAGCCACCGGGATGTGACTGTTACATTTCTGATGTACGATACAGGTGCTCTGTGTGATAATGATTGATTCATTGATATGTGGGGTTTAACGCTTTGATACCACCAATTGAGCATCAGAGACGCCGTAGCGGAAGGCTCCGGAAATTTCAACCACGTGGTGTTCGTGACCCTAAATCTGAGAACACGGGCTTACAGCGTTTTCGCCTGCATCGAAGTGTGATAATGACGACCTTAAACACAGCCCTGAAAGGCGATGTGTCAGTATTCACCGCAAAAGGCATGGCGTTTTCGGTCTTACAGATGACATTTAAAATACAGTATCAGTATACAGTAAAACACCCTTTAAACTAACGCCAAATAAAACGGAATAATCAGTTGCGTACGCTTTTTTTAAGTCCCCCACCGAAGTGTCATTAAAGGAACCGTTGATAACGCACTTCAGATTAACAAAATTTAGTGGAGCGCAAATTTCACTTCAACCAGCATGTCTGGTCACACTATCCGATGCCTATCCCATGGAATATGTCGATTACTTCAACCACTTTCAGCATTAATATTTTACTGGGGCCTTTGAGAGCAGCTCCACCAATGGCACCTAATCACGGAGGCCGAAATGTTTGTTTGACAGCGGTGCTTGTCTACGAAATTGCGAAAACTGCTTACCTTGACCGTGAACTCGATTAGCTGCCTACATATTTTTGAACTTAGGTGGACTCACAGGTTCCTCCATAGCTGTAGCCATAGCTTGAAACCGCACGCACAGTGGAGATGCAAATATCTGAATTGCGTATCACTGATACCCATTGCGTATCGCTGATACCAAGCCAAGTTTTGTGCCGGGCAATGCTCATTAGAGCTTGGAAAAACATACAGTAACTCGATTCGGGATCAGTGCAGTCTTGAGTGCACAATTGTTCTTGACATACTGTTTCTTTTCTCGGTGTACGTTTAGGCATAAAACTTATTTTGGTCAACACTTGTTAGACATAGAAAAAATACTACTTTTGGTATTCGCGCATTGAATAAATCTAGGTGACATTTCTCCAGTATTGCGTTATTATCGCTCTAATTCTAGTTTGCCCATTGTCATTTCAACCATGGCATAACTACCTGGTGAACACCTATCACACGTACATCTCATTTGCTCACCACATATAGAACCAAGCAATCAGCATTATCTCCTCGTCATTTGAACGCTATTTCATTGCTTAGACAATATCATATTCTGTGTATTAGTAAGTTTTCTTAATTCCATTGTGCATGTTTATTTTTTAATATAATTAATCACCACCTACCCTTCAACGTCATCAACTGTGGCTTACAAATAAACACTAACCCACTCGCTTCGCATTAGAAAGAAATTTATTACTACCCCAAATTTGTACTAATTATGGCGCAAAGTCATCGTCATTCACAGCGATTTCGTTATGGAACACTATTTCACCAAACATAAAGCCTTGAAAGAACCTGCACATATTAAAAAACGTTTAAATTGTTTCTCATATTGCCATTAATTATTCAATGTGGTCCTTTTTGAATTTTGAATAATTGATTGTATTGTTGTGGCTGTGTTTATTGCTATGTTTTATCGCTTCGTTTTTTCTCGTTGTTTTATAGCATTGTTTGGTTGATACTACATTGTCTTGCCGTTTGCCCCTGGATTTGTTTTTACATGATTCTACTACCGTGGGTCCCCCTACAGTAATCGGACTATGGGACCTTAGTCTGTAAAACGTCTCATACATTTTATGTATCGCGTCCCGCCGTGGTGGTCTAGTGGCTAAGGCACTCGCCCGCTGACCCGCAGGTCGCGGGATCAAATCCCGGCTGTGGCGGCTGCATTTCCGATGGAGGCGGAAATGTTGTAGTCCCGTGTGCTCAGATTTGGATGCACGTTAAAGAACCCCAGGTGGTCGCGATTTCGGGAGCCCTCCACTACAGCGTCTCCCATAATCATATGGTGGTTATGGGACGTTAAACCACACATATCACATCATCATTTTATGCATCGCTACTTGGTTAATAATAAACCTCAAACTGAACTAAAAAGTGTATCGAAAGATTACTGAATGCTTCACAAGATCAATCAGCTTCACAAGATATCAGGTAAAAATAAGTTCACACGCAATCAAGCAGCATGACAAATAAATGAATTGAAATTTGATTTGGAAATTCAATGTTTATTTTTAAGCTTTCAATATAATGCTCTAGAACATAACTGTTTCAGCTCAGCGAACTTTAACAATTTTTTTTCTCGAGGTCCCTTGAAGTTGGTTCAAGCGAAGTTTCACTGTACTAACTTTCTTGTATTCGGCGAGAGCACCGGAGAAGCAGACAAGAATACTGCCCCGTCACCTTTAATTCTCACAATAATCGTTGCACTACTGCGTAAGAAATATCCAGCAGCGCCGATTCGCGTCGAGTAAGAACGATCGAGAGCTCCTCATTGGTCAACACATTAACCCATAGACAATATTCCATCTTCACCAGGCAGTATACCGGAACGCAATACAAGGACACATATACAAAAGCCCTTCAAATGCCGTTGATGCAGTCTTGCCAGTAATTGTACATATACACCTACGCATCATCGTAATTTGTATAAACATATAGGCTACATATCATTAATAACACTACATGCCCTACTGAGAAGCGGGCTTGTTTTGCCCACCCACCCGCCTATTGATTATTCAATATAAATTCCAGTTTCACGCTATCGCTCAAGAAATGAACAGTTCAGAACTTACGCTTATGCGAGAAATATGCTTTCTAATTCGTTACAAAATGGTTATGTCAGTTTCGCCGTAGGCTGTCTGTTAATCAATTAAGCGTATGCCGGGCGTTCATGACGTGCAGCCTCAAAAGCACATGGTACTTGGTCGTTTGCTGTCGTTGTGTATGCGCAACCAAAGCTGTGTTGGTCGATAAGTGAGTCTCTCGTCGTAGATACCGACTACATCTGTGAAGCTCATGCGGTGCGCGCGTTGTGCAAGCAAAGAATTACCGCGGGCATGCTGGCGAAATTGAAGTTAGATAGTAATCGATTTGCCATCGCCTATATCGTCAGCAGTGCTATGATTCGGGCTGGCTGGTTTATTGTTGGTCTTGCTAGTGGTAACAGCACAAACACACAGGGACAAAGAAGCACAGCGGACACTGTTGGAGCTGACCAACAACTCTCGGCCGCGTACATCATTCTGCGCATTGTCAACAACTTGACACAGTGAAACACGAGGTGTATCTGAAATCCCTTAAATAGGGACATGAGATAAACAGTTAAGTTATAAGTCTTATAGGAACATGACCACAAAATAAAAGCCATCCTGTACGAAATTACAAAAAATATTTCATTTAAAAAGTACGCAAAGCTAAATTCTAATCTGCTTTCAGCTAAATGCAGTGGCCATTCGTCTGACTATGCCAGGTACTTTACTTCATTCTATATTTTTATCTTTTGTGTTACTTCTAAATTTTCTACACTCTCAGCAATCAAGAGAGAGTGTAAGGGGTAGAGGCCACACCTGGCACTGTTTCAGGGCACGGACGGACGACCAGATGGACGCGAGTACTAGCCCTTAAACGCTTTAGCCTTAAAGTATACGTGAGGGCGGGCGCTCTTATTCTCCGGTTACTAGGGACGAAGCTCCTTAAGGCGTCACCCGATCGTTTTTTGTAATAACCACCTCTCTCCGGTATGTGTCACAGGGGAGTATAGTTCGTGGAATGTCCACTAGATGGCTGTACTTGTATTTAATCAATATATCATGAAAAGATGCGAGATCGTGCTACTTGGAGTGGTCACTAGATGGACGGACATACAGACAGACAGAGAGACGGACAGACGCACGGAGAGACAGATCGACCCACGGTTGGACGGACGGATGGTCGCTTCGCACCACTCATCATCACTGAGTCCGTGGATATGCTGTAACTTTTTGTACGTTTAGGCTGACTGCCAGTTGGGCGTGTTGGTAAAGCTTCATGATGAAACAAGCGCAAAAATACACGCTCGTCTGTGTCCTCTCTGAGTGTGTGTATTTTTGCGCTTGTCTCATCATGAAGTTTTTGTACGTTTCTTTTCTTGTTTCTGCTTTTCTTCGTCATCATTGTGGCAGAGACGCTGTCAAGATGTCTGTCCTTTTTGGAGGATCGTGAAGATATACGCTGAAGAATGAAATAATTATAATTGAGATTTTACGTCCCAAAACCCTGATATACGATTACGAGAGATGTGGTGATGAAGGAATCCTGAAATTTTGACCATCTGGCGGTGTTTAACCTGTACAGGTGATATCGCACAGTACACGGGCCATCCACCATTTCGCCTACACCGAGTAGCAACCGCCACGGACGGGATCGATCCCGCCACCTTCGGGTCAGCAGCCGAACACAATGACCACTGCCTCAATGCGGTGAACACTGAAGAATTGAGGTATAGTATAAAGAAACACGATCATCGTGTCTCTGTTTAGATTTCAATGTGGGAAAATTTCACGACTTTTAACCAGAGGTGTTGTTTTAAGGTTCACAACACAAACAGTGAAATGCTGATCTATGGACCTGTTGTCATCCTCCCACACTTTCGCTTTCCGTTTTTTTTTAGCTGAGTTAACCTTGAGAAATTTTCGTTTCCAAACGGATCGTGCACCTCCTATTGGCTCATTCGAACAGGCAAGCGAGTAGATAAACGTGTACTTTTGAAATCTCAGAAATATTCTGCGTGCCCGTATTTGTGGTACGTGCACATCTTGAAAAAAGTGCAGCCAACCGGCATTGCGAACTACTCGCCGGTATGGAGGACTCCAGTTATAGCTAATTGATCCCGACCACTTTCACTGCGTGCGTGCAAACGCCCGTGGCAGTACGCAACTAACGTGCTTCAGAAACGGCGAGAGCGCCTGGGCAATCATTTAGGTAACTGCTAGTTAGGGCACAGAAGTTACTAGAGACGATTGGATTTGCCTCAGCAGGTGATACCAGGTCATCGGAACGCAGATACACACAGCGAACATTGTGCCACTTCGGACATCTTCCCTCGATTGCGTCATGCAAGTGCGGCGTATACACGAGTAAGCACGGTATACGTTTGCGGCGAGCAGCCGCGATGCAAGAAATTCTTTTACGAACGGTGGCGGCGCTCTCGTAGTCGCTGCCGCACCGCGTGGCGGGGGCAAAGAAGTGCGGAGGGAGAGGGCTGGTCTCGCGCACCTGCGGGCATTCGGGGAGAAGTGGCGGGTAATTAAGGCGGGAGCCCGCGATATCTGTGTGTGCGCGCGCGTCTGTAATTTCGCGAGGCGCAATCAGGCGCCGCCACCGCGGAGACGGCGCCGCGTACGCGCGCGGACGTACGCCGTGCCAATGTAGGCACGTACACGTATATAAACGGCGGCGGAACATTTGGACAACAGCTGTAGAAAGAGCACTGTCTCATCCATTGTGTTTTCTGCTCTCTTTCGCGGCCTTTATATTCCATACCTGGCTACGTGGCGTTTTAGCGACTGAACCAGCGGCACGAGCAACCGCGCGTGACGCTTCGAAGGCTCTCCGGTAGCCGCGGAAGAATTTGGGAAACCGTAATTTCACGACAGTTTATTGAAACCCAATTTGTATGTTTTGTTATTTGAAAGTAGCGCAACGACACTTCAAATCATAGCGTGCTAGTCTTGCTTAAAATGTCACGAGCAGTTAAGTCGATCATGCTTAAGATTACTTGTGAAAATCAGGTGCGGCGCCACGCTCTTACGCGAAGAATTCTTCTTCGGAGTGGCGAAAAAAGCTGAAATAACAAAATGAAAGAAAAAGAAAGAGAGAATAAGTAATACTACGCCGTCCGAATGATGACCTATGTCGCAAACAAGCGCTCGATTAGGCGCATGCCACGGCTTTCAAACGGCAGCACGAAATCTAGGTGCTAACGGCTGCCTCGAGGGAGAGAGTTAGAGTGAGAGAGAGAAAACTTTATTTGCGCATAACGCGGAGCATTCCAAATGGTCGGGCCCCTATTCCAGAGCTCCGCTGGCCCTAGCCATCATCTCTACCCGTTGGACCAGCCAGCGCTGATCAGCAATGACCGAGCTGGACAGCAGTGCCTCCCATCGTTTCTCTGTGTTGTTCATGTTGTGATGTGTACACTCCCACGTGATGTGAAACAGAGTTGGTGTGACCGCACACCAAGGACATATATCTCTGTATGCTGTGGGGTAAAATACATGTAGCCTGTGTAAGTTCGTGTATGTGTTTTTTTGGATTCTGCGTAATGCCTCGACCGCGGAGAAATTCTTGCTACGTGGCCTCGATAAAATGCGCTGTTGTTGTGATAATTGCATCTGCACAGACCTGACTGCACGAAATACACATGTTCAGTTTTTGATCATTCTCACAAGTTGATACATTGTTATTAGTGTTGTTATTTTTCTTTTTTAGAAATCGGGTTTTGTATAATAATAATAATAATAATAATAATAATAATAATAATAATAATAATAATAATAATAATATATTATTATTATTATTATTATTATTATTATTATTATTATTATTATATTATTATTATTATTATTATTATTATTATATTATTATTATTATTATTATTATTATTATAGTCGCTTTGTGGTCACTTGGGTAGGCCGTGGTTGGCTCTGGGACCATTTTAAGCAAGAAAAATTTGTTTATTTGGTCGATAATAGCTATAATATTTGCGCTGTTGTTTGAGCTATTATTTGCTATATAGGTCTTTCATATATGAAAGCGAGAACACACGCGGACAGAACGAAGGGAAGTTTCACGTCATTCGAAGTCCTCCTATAAAGAACCAACCTCAACCTAATCTTAACTGGAAATGCGTGCGCAGGTGTCTTTGTTGTTCCCGGGCGGCTTATCATTCAGCATGCAGTTTTGATGTTTGTTTCGTGGTTTAAAAAAGCCTGAGCTCTAATTACGATGTACGCGTGACTGAAAAAAAGATATGCCATTGGCCTCCCATTGTTTAAGAGGCCCTGAACATCTTTCCGTGTAGTCACGGGATGGATTCCGTAAAGTGGCTTGCAGCCTCACGAATGGATCACAGATCAAATATTCTTTCTTAGAAGTGCGTTTTGCTCCGTTTACCGAGTCGCCGATGATGTCAGTATTTGAAGTAGGCATGTAGCTTCCCGCCGGCACCAGTACAACGCTTTTGGTAAACTGGCAAACTTGATGTCCGGCATGCAGACTTGCTTGCTTTTTGCTGTGCTTTATCTCATCCTGTATGTTAAAGCTATTGAGATAGACTAGAGTGGGGTAAAATGAGACACGGGACAAAATGTGACATTTTGAGTTTGCCAGTCTCTTTAGCTTATAAAAAAAAACTACTTTTCTTTGTCCCTCTTTTCCAGTGATAGGTGCTAATTTTTCTCTACCTTACATGTGTGAAAATTGATGATTGCTCATGGCGCTCGCGTGGTAAAAATTGCACGCTTGGTGTTAGTGTGTTCGTGACCCGTTAAAAAGGGGCTAAATTCTGCTCGGCCAAATTTTTGGATCCGTGCATAAAGCTATTCCTGTTTCAGTACAGAAACCTAAATATTTATCTTGTACTTTAGATTACGAACTACATAACACCGAGAGTTTATTTCGTTTGGTGTCCGGAGACAAAGTGAAAATTGTTTTGAATTTTGGCGTGTGAGAGGGGCAAAACATGACAAAAAGGCATCCACTTGCCTTAGAAGGTGTCTTATTGATTCAACCTTTAACTCACTCTCTATATTTACTATATTTCTTTGTTTTGGAAGGTTTGAACATAACAACAGAGAACAAGAACAAGGGAACAAGAGAATATTATATAGAGCTTATTGGGAGGAAAACGACATAAAAAAGCACTGATTGTCGTTCACGACACGACTACCCCAGTTCACGCTGCATCCGAAATTTTCTCCGTGTTCCCAAGAATGCTCTCAAGAGACGCATTAAAAATTATGGAATCTCTAAGTCAAGTAGTTCACAAAGACGTCTTAGCATTGTGTTTTGACGACGTTTATTCAATACCACGGTTGAAAAAAAAGCGGTAGAATATCTGAATCTAGCACAGTTCAAAATTTATTGCCTCACAAAGCCCAGCGGACGAAGTTGAAAACCATGAAAGTCTGAAAATTTCCGCATCAAAACAACAAGCAGAGGTGAAAAAGATGCGTCGAAAACATTTGTAGCATCCAATTGTTAAATAATTTAATGAGGTACAAGCGTTCAACAAAAGACAACATAAGTACAAAGAAAGACTTGTGGTGTTTGATCTGCAAGAAGGTTTGGTGCAACATAGCACCGCGTTTTTTCAATATTCAATGCGCGGAGTATACAAGGTCTGGGCTCCTTAAGACATCGTCCCACAGAGTGAATTTTGAGTCTGTCTACTGCAAAAACTGAAGGAATGTATGTTTTTATGCGGTCTCATTTTGTCCCACGCAGCGTCTCGTTGTGCCCCGCAGGTTGGCGTAAATGAGGCATCTGGAGCATTTTTTCTGTATATTTGAAACAATGTTTTGAACGGCGGCAACGTGGCAATATTTATGTAGCATATACGTTGTACGTAAGGGAAATTTCGCATTGATCTTTTGTTGTGAGGAGTGAAATAGAATAAATATTCACTATTTTAACAATATTTGTGGCATTTTACCTCACCAAACCTACGTGTCGTGTGGCATGATTTTTCTCAGGTTGTTTACTCTTCCGATGTAGTGCCGGAGAAAGCGCCGGTGGCAGGAGTCATCTCATGCCTTTGTCTAAACTCCCTGAAGAATGTAAAGTAGCACCAACTTCAACCCTTCGTATCTGCCACCTTGTCTCCCAGCAGATGCAGCAGCACCTGTAGCGTGTCCTGCGGTAAATTACCAATTTTGGCCGGCTGTATTAGGAACAGCCTCTTTCTGATGTTGCACCCGTGTTTACACTGGAATAGCAGGCAGACACACTGAAGAATACAGAAAAACCTGCGAGCAGACTCAAGCGCGGTCGACCATGCAGCGAGAAGCAGCCAAGTGGACAACCCAGGCGGGAACAAAGAAAATGACAGTGAAGGGAAGGGTAGTGGCGCTCGCCCAATTTTCAATGAGTTTGTGTGCCATGATTAAAAATGACGATTTCTAAGCGCCGCCGAGTTTTCAGTGGCGCTGCCATCAAGAGCGAGCTTTCGCACACGAGCACATTATGTACAGTACATTTTTATACCTTCGGATGGCATCAAAATACGCCACTCGTGTATGTGTTCACTACATTGCCAAATTTATCGCTATTTAGCATACTACTTTTTTCGCGAACTTTTCTTACTGCTCTACTTCAAACCGTACCGCTCTTAGGTCGCTAGTGCGGAAGAATCGCACAAGTCGCTCTTTCCTGAAGATAGCCAGGTGCTGCGAGCTTTGCAGCTCAACTAACTCAATTTGCAATCTACGAAGTGCATGGGAGAGGGGTTACTTGTAGACTGACCCGAATTGCGCTACTTTAGTAATTTCGGGGCACTAGGATCTGTTATAGGGGCTTGTTGGTGTTGCATCTTGGGCAAACGCGCTCTCTTATCCTACAGGGACGAACTAAATACATCACAGACACAAGGAAAGATTCCTTTGTGTGCGTATTTTTTAAAGAAAATGTCTGAAAATAAATAGGTAGTAGTCCGCGCTCTGTGTTCGTAGTGTGAGTCCGTCCCTCTACGACAAAAAAGCGCTAATGAGTTGGTGGTGCCCTCTCTTGCGCGGCGCCGTAGTCACCCGCGTGCTTCCGAATTATATTATTTTTCGGGTGTGAGTGTGGTTTCCAAGTAAATCACCATGAATGCTTTGGTTATTTATTTTTATTGCATTGTTTCAGGCCTCGTTGGTTTATTTACACCTCGTTTTGAGTCCCTTGTTTCAGGCATGTATTGACCATTTGTCTCCGTGCGTGATCCCGTCCCGTGACATCTATGGATGGACGACAGGGCGGGCCCCTGAAGTGATACGCACTTAAAAGTGCGTAAAACAAGCATCAAAAGGCGTCTAAAATGCGCCCCCTCAACACTAATCAGCGCCACATTTCACCTGGAGAGACTAGTGAAGCCGCGAATGACTTGAAATTCTGCTCGAAATTTCTATGAAATTCTCCTCGAAATATCTCTAGAGCTTGTATTTGAGCGCGATCGAGCAAAACACATCTGAGTTGTATTCTCAGTATCAGACTAGCCAAGTTTCGGTATTTGTGTGACTCTTGTACTGACATATTTGAGCATATACTTTGTTCCTATTATCAACTTTTGGCTCTGACACGGTTTGTGGACCACCGTCAGCGTTCGCTAGAGACAGAGAGAGAGAGAATAAGGATAAACGAAAGGCAGGGAGGTTATAACCATGGCTGAGCCTGGTATAGGCTACCTTGCACTGAGGAGGGGGTAAGGGGAATGAACGTTAGAGAGACACAAGGAGAAAAGGGACACTAATGTCATCGACAAAACGGCAGTTATGTGCTTAATATCACTGATGGTGAGCCACACCCGTGTCTTAATCAAATGAGCACATTCGTTGCGTTACACGTAACTTGATTGCGATGTCACATGCACCCAAAATCTTGCCGATGGTGAAGCCATGATGATGCCGCTTGCGTTCTCAAGCAGCAGACTTCTGAAGGCTTGCGAAAACGGGAGTGATGGTGTCAAGCAGTTGCGACACGCTTCAAGCAGTCGGTGTCTGCATCTTACTCAGCAGCACGCACATAGCACTAACCAGGGTGCTGACCATGCCGATTACTTGTCCTTCGTCCGTCAAGTTATGAGGTACCGATGAAGTGTCCCTCACTGTCGAAATCTGATGCCTCTCATCAGGCGCATGTGTCTTTGAGAGTTCGGGCCAAGCGTCACCTAAATTGCTGGTAGAGGCATCATTGTCCTTTGAAACGGCAGCGTGCTAAAAGAACCTACTGTCACACACCCGTCCCGTTTATTAGGGAGGCGATCGCCGGGCTAATTCCAAGAGCCGAAGTATCGGCCCCCCGAACCGCACCACGAAAGCGTGGACAATTTAGAAGTGGTCCTTATTGGTGCGCCAGCGGACGCCGGCTGTGGCCCAAAGAACAAGTCAGAGCCGAGAGTTGATAAACAAACAAATTATATTCTCAATAATGGCAGATCGAAAACCATACACAATAATGCACACTCCACAATAATTGCCTACAATATGTCACCAATCAAACCAAACAATCAACGTGCTACACAATACAATCAGCCACACTTGAAACAACGGACACGGACAACAATACGCACTACAATGCAGTCGCATGCACTGAACAACCAAGACACTTAAAGACTAAGGAGATAGAAAACCTATCCAGTCCAAAGTTCTTGGAACAAAAGTCTGAATGATACTCTTCCGAGAATCACTCACTCAAAGTCCAGCGTTGTTGTCGTTCCGTAGCTCTCGAAGTTTCTCTTCCAGGAAACCTCGCGTCCTCAAATGGCCACTCTCCAAGCTTCGAACTTCTTCGCCGGAATTCCGTCGGCTTCACACACGCAGCTGTTGCCCGCGTCTTCGCTCGATAGCGGTAAACCCACGCTCTTGCCTGTAGCTCGAGCCGTCCCTACGGACCAAAACTTCGCCGACTACACGGTGGAATCTCTACGCACTCTCGCGCTCACTTCCGTCTCCTCCTGTTCTGTCACTACGGGCAGAACCTTCGCCGACTCCACAGCGGAATCCCTACGCGCTCTGGCGCTAACTTCCGTCTCCTCCTGCTTTCTCGTCTCGGCTGCTCGATTAAATACGTTCCGCGCCACCTTCCAGAACGTTCTCCTCATTTCGTCGGCGCGATGCGCAGCGAAGGCTGGGGAGAGGCACGAGACGGTTCGACTGCCCTCTCCGGAAGATGATTCACTCGGTCTGACCCCGCCCCTGTTCGTTCTGGAAATGTCTAGGGCTTGCCTGGCCGCCGCTGTGGGGTGAGGAGGTTCGTCTGCGAAGCCGTGCTTCTGCAGTGAGAGCGTGCGCCCGGGAGCCTTGGATGTTTGCTTTCTTTTTTTTTCTTTTTACCTCGCGGCGTTTCTACCGCCCGTTGTCGCAAGGATTTGGCGGCGCGCTCTTTCTAAGCGCTCGTTCTGTGACACTGCCCCCCACTTTAAGAATATTATCTCATAATATTCAAACCTCACAAACGAGCGCGAACAGTCACCACACACTCTGAACGACTGTAACACAAACCGTCGCTCGTGACACTTCACATTCACAATAGATCACTTAATACAAATGTACATTGTAATTCAATTACACAGCACATGAAATATAACCACAGGCACATGACTACAACACTTCATCACACATTCCAAACAATACAAACGTACAAAGTTCTCTTATTACAACAATGGTACAATACTATACATCACATCACAGCACAACACTTCGACACTTGTGACACAGGATAACACAACATTAACACAACGTATGGCACTCAGCACTGCCCAACACATTCTGATTCCACCTCAGCACCTATCTTGAGTACTTCGAACAGCGCTTGCGCCCCTTTTTGCGGTGCTCGCTCGATCTCTTCTTGTGCTTCCACGTTCTTTTTCGGCGAGCCCTTTCCAACGACGATATCTGAGGCGTCGTCTCAGCCGTCGTTGTCTCTTCCGACACCGTTAACGCGTCATTACATTCGACGGGTCCTGTCTGTTTATTTACCCGCTTGATCAGGCCACTACATTTTGCCCGGCTGGCCAACTCCGTCTCCTTTACACTGTCGGTCGGTTGAGGTCGTGCCGACGTAGGTCCGGTTGCTCGGCCCGTGAACTTATTCGACACGATCGTCTTCTCCTTCGCTGTCTCTTGCGCCGCAGCTTCACCTTGGGCTCTAATGAGATCCGTCACGGGATGCTCCTCCACTGTATCTCGCGGCCGCTGTGTTGGCGAGGGCTCCATCCTCGGGTCTTCTCCCAAACATTCTGGATCACTTGGCCCTCGCGCCCCATCGATGTTTCCGATGACAAGGTCGTACAGGGGGGTCGTCATGCATAAAGCAGTAACCTTCCCGCTGAAGTACGGGGTTTCAACCTCAATTTCTGCCTCGGGAAGCATCCGAACCGTACGGTCAATTAGGCAAACCGGTTTCGTTCTGCCTGTCAACTCACTTTCCCGTACCAAATTTCTCCGAACGATAACAGTGGAGCTGCCGGTATCTCTTAACACCGTAACTTTTTTGCCCGCAACTTTTCCAGGCCGCGCCGGCATTCCTTTCGTAACACCGGTTGGCTGTTTTGACATTACAGCACCCACAATAGGAATTTTCTCCCCGTTTTTCAACTCTACGAATCCATCAGTGACGGCATTATTATCAGATTTCGGTGCCGCTTGAACACAGGATACCTGGTGAGTTTGACTCGCTCCGTTTCGACATGCATCTGCTTTGTGCCCATTCTGACCACACTTAAAACATTTCACTACCGTAGGGCTCGTAAAGATCGTTCGACAGTTTTTCGCGCGATGACCCACTCGGTTACACAGAAAACATCGCTGCATGCTCTCTGGTGTACGCTTCTTTTCTTCAGGAGCCAATTTCTTCGAATCATCGGGACAATCCTTCTTGACCTTGGCCAAATTAGTTCCTCCTTGCGCTTCTAAGAATTGATCAGCCAATTCAAGCATTCCTTCAAATGACTCCGCCTTCCTCTCTTTCAAATACAGCGACAGGCTTGGGTGGCAACTAGTAAGAAATTGTTCTTTAATTAGCAGCTCTCTAAGCTCCTCGTACTCCTGTGCTGTCCCTGAAAGTTCAATCCATCTGTCGAAATAATGGCAAAGTCGGGCGGCATACTGCGTAGCCGTCTCACCATCAGCTGGCTTTCCTGTCCGAAATCTGTCCCGGAATCCTTCCACAGTGAATCTAAATCGCTTCAACAAAGCCGCTTTCACCTTTGCGTAGTTGGCTGCATCGGTCGGCGTCAGCCTACCGTACACACTGAGCGCTTCACCACTCAAGCAGGTACTCAAAGCAGTTGCCCATTGCTGTTCCGGCCAATTCTGGCTCCTCGCAATCGTCTCAAATCTGTGGAGGTACGCGTCTAGGTCGTCCTTCCTTTCATCAAACGCTACGAGCAGCTTGCTTGGGTTCAAGCGGAAGCCGTGATCTTCCCGTTCGCTGCTTTCAACTCTAGCTTGGACGGGAGTTTCGCTTCGCTGTTGCAAACGGAGCCGCTCGAGTTCCATCTCGTGCTGCCGCTGCCGCTCCCTTTCAGCCATCTCCGCTTCTCTTTCTTCCCTCAGCTGCCGCTCCCTCGCTTCTCTTTCTTCTCTCGCCCTTTCGGCTGCCAACTTCTCTCTCTCCAGCTCCAACTTCAATTGCTGCTCTCTTTCTTCCTTGGCCCTCTCTGCTGCCAACCCTTTTTTTTCCAACTCAGCTTCTTTTTCCGCTTTGGTTCTTTCGACCGCCAACCTCTCTTTTTCCAGCTCGGCTGCTTTTTCTTCTTTTTCCCTCTGGGTGACCGACTTCCGTAGTTCGGCGCCAGAAAGATCCATCTTTTCCCCAAGAGCAACTAACTTTTCGAGATCCATGGTGTCTCGCAAATAAAGCCTTGCCGCCACAAAAAGTATCTGCCTAGATCAGTCTATCGGAGCACTCCCCTGCACTCGTTAACTAGAACACTGAACAACACACAAAATCGTTCCGATAGCACTATCAACAACTCGAGGCTCTTTCTCACTACTTTGGACACACTGTGCACCAAAAGGTCCTGTCTCGCGGACGCCAGATTAATTGTCACACCTGTCCCGTTTATTAGGGAGGCGATCGCCGGGCTAATTCCAAGAGCCGAAGTATCGGCCCCCCGAACCGCACCACGAAAGCGTGGACAATTTAGAAGTGGTCCTTATTGGTGCGCCAGCGGACGCCGGCTGTGGCCCAAAGAACAAGTCAGAGCCGAGAGTTGATAAACAAACAAATTATATTCTCAATAATGGCAGATCGAAAACCATACACAATAATGCACACTCCACAATAATTGCCTACAATATGTCACCAATCAAACCAAACAATCAACGTGCTACACAATACAATCAGCCACACTTGAAACAACGGACACGGACAACAATACGCACTACAATGCAGTCGCATGCACTGAACAACCAAGACACTTAAAGACTAAGGAGATAGAAAACCTATCCAGTCCAAAGTTCTTGGAACAAAAGTCTGAATGATACTCTTCCGAGAATCACTCACTCAAAGTCCAGCGTTGTTGTCGTTCCGTAGCTCTCGAAGTTTCTCTTCCAGGAAACCTCGCGTCCTCAAATGGCCACTCTCCAAGCTTCGAACTTCTTCGCCGGAATTCCGTCGGCTTCACACACGCAGCTGTTGCCCGCGTCTTCGCTCGATAGCGGTAAACCCACGCTCTTGCCTGTAGCTCGAGCCGTCCCTACGGACCAAAACTTCGCCGACTACACGGCGGAATCTCTACGCACTCTGGCGCTCACTTCCGTCTCCTCCTGTTCTGTCACTACGGGCAGAACCTTCGCCGACTCTACGGCGGAATCCCTACGCGCTCTGGCGCTAACTTCCGTCTCCTCCTGCTTTCTCGTCTCGGCTGCTCGATTAAATACGTTCCGCGCCACCTTCCAGAACGTTCTCCTCATTTCGTCGGCGCGATGCGCAGCGAAGGCTGGGGAGAGGCACGAGACGGTTCGACTGCCCTCTCCGGAAGATGATTCACTCGGTCTGACCCCGCCCCTGTTCGTTCTGGAAATTTCTAGCGCTTGCCTGGCCGCCGCTGTGGGGTGAGGAGGTTCGTCTGCGAAGCCGTGCTTCTGCGGTGAGAGCACGCGCCCGGGAGCCTTGGATGTTTGCTTTCTTTTTGTTTCTTTTTACCTCGCGGCGTTTCTACCGCCCGTTGTCGCAAGGATTTGGCGGCGCGCTCTTTTTTAGCGCTCGTTCTGTGACACCTACTTCTTAAATTGTCCAGGCTTTCGTAGTGGATAACAAGTTCGGGGTCTGAACGTCAGCCATTGGACTGCATAAACGGGGTTTGGGACAAACTACAACTGAACCATTAGTTACAACGGTTTTAAGTGAATACAGCACGTACGTTAACGTGCAAGCGCCGACGTCACCACATCAGCAGATGCGTCATCTGAGCTATTATACCCAGTGTTAGTGACTAACTTCCAACACGTTGACATAAATGACAAATAAAACGCACAGGCAGCAATTCTAGTAAGCAGAATATTGCGATCAGGAAAAGGTGAATCTCTTAAGATGGCTTATAACCGCAAGGCACGAACTGGTATGAACACATGTCTTGAGCTTGCGATCAGCTAGCCTTTGAAAGTGCTTCTATCTTGAACTGTCTTTCTGCCTCTTTTCCTGTCATTTAATCATTTCACACGCCACCTACGAATAATTATCAGTCAATGTGTCAATCTAGAATACGAATGTTGCAACGCACTGAATATTCTATTTTAAGAAAAATAATGTCACAAGACATTGGCTTACATCTTACAGTAACTGATACACATTAGGATGTAATTAAATATCAATTCATTCTGAAGTCATTCATGCTTAATTCTTTTCGGCAAATAGAGTGAAATATCAGGCTAGAAGCAAAGTGCAAAGGCGCTTTCGGTTATCTTCATTTTTAGCAAACAAAAATAACACCTTTGTTCTGGCTCGCAGAAAGCGGCATGTCAACTATTCGTCGAACATGTATCTTTAAAATGAGAGTATATTCAACAGAAAATTGCGTATGAAAATTAAATGAAGACACCCTTATGAGGCATAAGATTCCATTGATTATAAAACCAACGTATCTTGCACTTTCTTTACCATTAGTCGACACAACTAGCAAAAACAAGTGCTGTACAATACTGTGTACAAAGGGTCTGAGGGAGTTGTGGCGAAAGCCTGATACGTCGCGCGCAAAGGTAGCCTTGAATAAAATGCCGGAATCGACTCGAAATCCTGCACAAAATCTCACGTGACCACCTTAGCTCCTCGCTGCTCAAGGCGCGCTAACTGGAACGTGCTCACAGCGTCTTCGCAGCGTTCACGTAGCATAAAGTGCACAGTAAGGTAGGCGAACCCGACAAATGTCGCCTTCGAGTCGCCTCAGGCTGAATGCGCACTGGTTTTTAATAACGATATTATGTGGAGTCTACGTCGCAAAACCATTTTTTATATCTCTTTACATTGTACTCTTTTGCCCCTCCTGCTTGGACCCTTACTGGGTCTGAAGAATTTTGTCAATTGTGAAGAAGAAGATGTGCCGGCAGCGAGCACCATCGCCAACGCCCGGCTCTCTCGGCTCGTGCTTCGGTTCGTTGCTGTGCCGATCGCTGGACGGTTCATCTCGCTGTCTCGTCGCTGTCTTTAACGGCTCATAAACCCCATCACATTTGGTGGAAGGTGCTTTAATCCCCGTTGCTACACCCTGGAGCTGCGAAGCCGCACGCTACCACCTGTCATGACTACCAACGCCACTACATCGACGCCTTCGCTCCAGTTCAACTGCCCTGGCCATCCCAGGCTACGGGAGCCGAAGGTCTTCAGCGGTGCGGATGGGACCGACGTAGAAGACTGGCTCGAGCACTACGAACTGGTGAGCGCCAACAATAAGTGGGACGAAGCCGACAAGCTGGGCCATGTGATCTTTTATCTCACTGGCGTCGCCGAATTGTGGTTTAATAACCACAAACACAACATCCCCACATGGAGCGTCTTCAAGACGTCATGTGCTGAAGTGTTCGGTCGGCCGGCTGTCCGCAAGCAGAGGGCAGAACAGCGCTTGCGCGTCCGCTCTCAGCAGACTGGCGAGACGTTTACCAGCTATATTGAGGACGTCGTCGACCTTTGCCGACGTGTGAATGACACCATGCCCGAATCTGACAAGGTCAAAAACATCCTGAAGGGCATCGACGACGGCGCATTTAATATGCTCTTGGCAAGAAATCCGAGCACAGTTTCCGAAGTCGTCAGCTTGTGTCAGAGCTACGACGAGTTGAACAAGCAACGCACTCTGACTCGGCAGCCTCAGCATGGTGGTCAGTCACTGTGCAGTTTCGACACCCTGCCGGACAATTCACCGCTGCTTCAGCAAGTTCGAGCCTTCGTCCGTGAGGAAGTCGCCCGCCAACATTCCCTAGTGCCCTTCACTCACGAGACCACCACCCGCCTACCTGCCCCGCTTCGCACTGCTATTTCGGAAGAGGTTGCCCAAGCTGTTCCTGTTGCGCACCACGAGCCGCCTCTACCCACCACCTCCACCAAATGTGATGGGGTTTATGAGCCGTTAAAGACAGCGACGAGACAGCGTGAAGAACCGTCCAGCGATCGGCACAGCAACTAACCGAAGCACGAGCCGAGAGAGCCGGGCGTTGGCGATGGTGCTCGCTGCCGGCACATCTTCTTCTTCACACAATAAATAAATAAATAAATAAATAAATAAATAAATAAATAAATAAATAAATAAATACGATTACGGGGGACGCTGTAGTGGAGGACTTCGAAAATTTTGGCCATCTGATGTTCTTTGACGTGCACTAACACCACACGGTACAGGGGCCTTCACCATTTATTTTGTCTCCGTGCACACCGGCTTTTGTCAGCTGTTTGTGTAACAAACTAACAAGAACAAAGCCGAGCACACGCGGGATTGTGCCTGTCTGCGTGTGCCAAGTTGTTCCGTACTTGTTTGTGGCTCGCAAAGGTGCTAAAAGATGAATTCGTTTCAACTATACCGGCTAGCAGTTTTGCGTAATGACTGGGAGGCTGGCCACAGTAGTGAGGCTTCTAGTAATTATCTCTCACTCCCTTTGGGATCTTTACAAGATCAATTTCTTCATTCCAGTACAGGATAATTAATTCTACGCTTGAATGGTCTATCCTGCATTCTTCTCCGACTCTCACTTTATCGCTTAAAAAACAGCGCGAATTGTTGCATTCGGCTTCTTCTTACAAATGGTAATATTGCAGTGAAGCCAGCTTTGCAAACCCTCTCCTTACTTTTTTGTTTTTTTATTGCGTTTATTTGTTCGCGCAAGGACACTGTTGAAACTCGCCGCATGTGTCACGGGCAGCTTCTGGCATGAACAAAACCACTATTCCGGACAACCGGCTTCACGATGACTGCGGACGTTTACGTGGTTAATTAACATTCAAGAAATGTAGCAGCGAACGTTACAGAAAGCCCCCAAAACGTGTCGCGTATTATTGCGTGTTCTCATTCCGGTGCTCCTCTCCGGCGTCACATGAATGGACGATATTAACTTCACCTTCGTAAGCTGTACTTTTAATATCGCCTAATGCTTGGCTTAGTTAAGTTTGAAAAAGCTGAGGCAGACTTAAGCTTCGTATTTCAGACTCGAACGTGAAAGCGACATCCTGTTCCTTGTGCATACTTCAACTCCTATTGCACGGTGTTTTGTACTATGTTACTCGAGAAGTTTATAATGGGCATTACTACAATGTAATCGATAAAGTTGAATTTGCTTTTGTAAGTGAAGCTTTCGCATATGGCTGCGTTCTGTGTAATGGGTGACATGCCTGCCTTAAGCCATGAGCAATTATGCTCGTGAAATATTTCCGAGCTTCCTATGAACCCACTACGTGGTCTTAAGGGAATACGTGCAGTAACGTGCGTGCCTTTTGTAATTAGTGGCCGGTTTTAAACCATGAAATCGTAATGTTAATCACATGTTCTGGCGCCCGATGTCTATGTACGCTTGTACCGCGTAATACTCTGCAACACTACATGCTGTATTGTGAAGCTTGTATACAGGACGCGTGTTTTTCTAATGTGCGAACGTTATTTCAACTCCATTTCCAAGCAGAAAAGTTATTTCAACTGTATTTATAAGCAGACGCGTGGCTGCATGGTAGAAGACCTTATTTCCACGCAGACGGCCGAGGTTCGATCCTCACTTGGTCACGAATATTTCAATTACAAGTTTCGTTTGCATCATTTGCGATTTTTTGGTCACGCACAAGATAATGATTTTTCGCTCACAACCAACGGCGCCGACACCAACGCCAGAATGTGTGCAAAATGAGCTCTTTAAACTCTATCACGCTAATACACAATATAGTTACCCGCTCCCACGTATTGATGACTCCCTTGACAGACTTCGGCACGCTCGCTACTTTTCTTCCATGGACCTGAGGAGTGGTTACTGGCAGATCGAGGTAGACCCAAGAGACCGAGAGAAACCGCTTTTGTGACCCCAGATGGTTTATACGAATTTAAAGTCTTGCCTTTCGGTTTGTGCTCCGCGCCCGCAACTTTTCAAAGACTTATGGACACGGTACTTTCGGGATTGAAGTGGAAGACGTGCTTAGTCTATCTGGACGACGTTATAGTGTTTTCGACCACTTTTGACGAGCATCTCAAAAGGCTGGAAGTTGTTTTACGTGCCATACGGTTCGCGGGCCTAACATTGAAACCAGAAAAGTGCCATTTCTGTTTTCACGAACTTCAGTTTCTCGGTCACGTCGTCAGCAACGCAGGCGTCCGGCCCGATCCTGGAAAAATTGCCGCCGTCGCACAGTTCCCAGTACCCTCCAATAAGAAGGCTGTCAGACGCTTCCTAGGCCTTTGTGCCTATTATCGCCGGTTTATCGCAGACTTCGCCCGCATCGCGTCGCCACTAACTCGTCTCACAAGAGATGATGTTGCCTTTGAGTGGAAAGAAGAACAGGAGGCTGCCTTTAATGACCTGCGTCAACGTCTCCAAACGCCCCCTGTGCTCGCCCACTTCGACGAAGAAGCCCCGACGATGCTTCACACAGACGCTAGCAATGTAGGTCTTGGGGCTGTGCTTGTGCAACGGCAAGAGGACACAGAAAGAGTGATCGCCTACGCAAGCCGAACACTAACACGCGCAGAGGCTAACTATTCAACAACAGAGAAAGAATGTCTCGCCGTAGTATGGGCAGTAATGAAATTTCGCCCGTACTTGTATGGCCGACACTTCAAAGTTATTAGTGACCATCACTCCCTTTGCTGGTTAACTAATCTAAAAGATCCCACCGGCCGATTAGCGCGTTGGAGCCTAAAACTGCAAGAGTTTGACATGACGGTCGTGCACAAGTCAGGCAAGCGACATATGGACGCTGACTGTCTGTCCCGTTCACCCATTGAGTCGGCAACCCTACCCGAGGAGGAAGAAACGGCATTTCTCGGTGTCCTCGACACGACCGCCATTGCGCAGCAACAACGTGACGACACTGAGTTGCTTGGCTTAATTAACTACTTGGAAGGCAGATCTCAGAAGGCGCCAAGAGTTTTCGCAAGAGTATTGCCATCGTTTTGTTTACGGGGCGGAGTACCTTACAAAAGAAACTTTTCGTCGACAGGATCCGCCTATCTGCTCGTCATACCAGCAGCCCTTCGTACCGAAATACTCAAAGCATGCCACAACGAGGTGACCTCTGGCCATTTGGGTTACATGAGAACGTTGGCCAGAGTACAGCAAAGGTATTACTGGCCGAGACTAACCACAGCCGTGAAGCACCACGTTCGTACCTGTCTCGACTGCCAGCGACGCAAGTCACCACCGACTAAACCAGCTGGCCTACTGCAACCCGTGCAGGTCCCAACAGCTCCATTCTACCAGATAGGCATGGACATTTTGGGCCCACTTCCTATGTCCACTGCAGGAAACCGCTGGGTTATCGTCGCGACGGATTATCTGACCCGTTATGCCGAGACAAAAGCTATTCAGAGAGGTACAGCAGCGGAGGTGGCCAGGTTTTTCATCGAAAATATTGTACTCAGGCATGGTGCACCAACCGTCGTGATCACGGACAGAGGAACCGCATTTACGGCAGCTCTTTCGGATCACGTCCTGATGCTGAGTGGAACAACGCATCGTAAGACCACTGCCTACCACCCACAAACAAACGGGCTGACGGAGCGTCTGAACAAAACCATTGAAGACATGCTTTCGATGTACGTAGACATAGAACACAAAAATTGGGATGAAATCTTACCATACATAACGTTTGCGTACAACACGGCCAAGCAAGAAACGACCCGCATGACCCCGTTCAGCCTCGTTCATGGACGAGAAGTACGAACTATGTTAGATGCGATGCTGCTGCACGAAAGTGACGACATCGACCCAGACGCCAACACGTTTACGGAACGCGCGGAAGAAGCTAGACAACTGGCACGTTTACGGATCCGCCAGCAGCAAGAGTACGATGCAGGCCGCTACAATGCTCACCGCAGAGCAGTTGTCTATCAAACTGGCGACAAAGTATGGATTTGGACACCCGTACGGAAACGAGGACTATCAGAAAAGCTCTTAAGAAGATACTTTGGGCCATACCGAGTGCTGCGACAACTGAGTGACGTCACTTACGAAGTTGTTCCCGACAATTCGTGTAGTACCAATCGTCGCCAGCACCATCCTGAACTCGTTCACGTAGTGCGCATGAAGCCTTACGTGAGCGAGTGATTGCGTGAGACTTATATTTTAACAAAAACTGCATTATTGACTTCGCATCGGGTCGATGCTCTTTGAGAGGGAGGCAAATGACCCGTGTCTAATGTGGACAAAAACGATGATGGGGGGATTTAGCGGACACCAGGTAGTGGGCCTCTGGCTTGACGCGAGAACGAAGAAGATCTTGTGGCTCAGCTGTTGAGAACACGCTGCTTCTGCTGCCTCAAGGCGTACTTGTGCTTTGTTCGCGTTGTACTGCGACAATATTATGTGGGGTTTTACGTCGCAAAACCACGATATAATATCAGAGACACCACAGTGGAGGGCTCCGGTAGTTTCGACTATCTGGTGTTTTTTTTAACGGGGGCGGACATGACACAGTACACCCACCTCTACGACTTCGGCTCCATCGAAATGAGACCGCCTCGTCTGGGACCTTCTGGTCAGCAGACGAGCACCGTATCCACTGCTTTACCACGGTGGACTAGCTCAATTAAATATATTTCTCCCGAAGAAAATACCCTTTGAATTCGTGGCTCAAGTATTGTGTTGTTTTTAACTTTGCGGTAACATTGGTTTTCATGCAATATTTTGTTCTTGTCCATCTTCCGCGCTGTTACACCACCAGCCCTACTATAGTCGTTTGATAATCTCCGTAAATGTCTCTAAACACGGGTCTGACGGAGGATATTGTCCAAACGTAAAAGCGGGCGCGTTCCTCTTTCACTTACGCTTCCGTGAACAACGTGCTCCATCCAGTGGCAGCGGAAGCAATTGACGCGCTTCTTATTTGCACCACAGATCAGCCCCTCTAACGCGTCTCCATAGACACCTTGAGTGTAATTTATAGCGGAGGGTATGCCCACACACAATCCTCGTCTTTTTGACGTGGCTTCGAATACACGCATTATTAGAACATTCCCGAAGGACTTGTCATTGGAGCGTTATAAACCAGACATGAAAACAGATAAAAAAGAGATGGCCGAACAGGGCAAAGTATGTGAATCACATGACAAAGAAAGAGCCTTTACTTTGAACGGAAATGGTGCAGAATGTTACTGAAAGATGCAACATCTCAAGAACGGGAAGTTTGTTTCCATGGTCACGAAAGACACGCGACCCATATAAAAACAACACAATGCAGCACAACGAAACGTGATAGGTCAATGTTTCACTGCAATGATCATAATATCTGTACCATTAGCCAGCTAAGGGGCTCAAGCTTTGCTTTATAGCATTCAAACCTAGCGTGCTAATCAGCAACGCCAGGTAATTTTTTTCCCATCCGGCTAAGTTTCGCCTCGAACAGCGTCACCGGCCCCAATTCCTGGGAGGACAAAGCGCAAAGTTAAGCACGCCGCCGAGCTCCGTGACGCAGCCCCCGCCGCGGCCACTCGGGGTGGCGCGCTCTTTATTGCAGCAGCCTTCCCATTGTGCCGCATCCGTGCACGCACGCCCCGTCTACCACGCCACCCGCCGCGCTCGCAACAACGGATGCCCGCGACAGGACGCGCGAAACGAGGAAGGAGGGAGGGCGGCGCAGTTGGGTCATCTCCCGGCGTCTACTAATGCCGCCGGCGGCTGCGGCGGGGCCGACCGCCCTCCCGCACAGTACGTGCGTGGAGCGCCATATACAGACGGACGCATCGATTATGGCGCTCGAACGGGCAGTCACAAAAGCGATGCCAGCCGGGGACGAAGATCCACCGTCACAGCGTGACCGAGGACGTGCCACGAACTCGTGCCACGAACCACCGCTCTCCGCTTCGTCTCCAGGGCCTGTAGTTCTATAGCAGGGTGCGTAGACCTGCAGCAATACACGGGAAAAAACGTTGGAGGGGTGTGGAGCAGGCCAGTGTAGTTGCGCGCCCTGGGCGCGCGCTCCAGCGGAAAACCTCCCGGCTGTCACGAGGCAGGCGAGCCGAAAAAACTACGCCGTTCCATTCAGAGAGCCGCCCCGGCGGCGGCCCTTTTCAAAGCATCGCTGGCAGAAGCGGCCGCTCTGCCACACGCACAAACACCTGACTCGATCAGCGCTCGCTCGGGACTCGGCTGCGGCGCCCCGCGCGCGCCCGCTTAATTAAAGCGCCGCGCGCTCTTCTCATGGAGACTGCAGTGCCCCCTCCCCCTGATAATACCGCCCGGAGCATTCCGCGCACGGTGTGACGGCGCTAACACCACCCCCCTGCCACCCACCGAAGCTCGCGCTTTGGCGTGTAAAGGGCTCCGCAGTTTTTCGGAAGCTCGCTGTCGTACGTTGCTCGGGAAGAAGGTCGACATGCTAAAAAATGAGAAGCAAAAAAAGCGCCCAGCGAGTTTATACCGGTGCCATCCGGCCTGTTTGCGTAAAGGAAGGCCAGCAGCAGCAGCAGCAGTGACGACGTGCGTGCACGGTCGCTGGCCCTGCAACGCGTCCGTAGTTGTTGCGGCAGCTCCCGCTGAAGAGAACTCGTCTACGTTGGCCCCACTACCTCCTCTCCTTCGCGAAGGCAGCGCTACATCGCGAGGAGCACAATGCGGTCGTCGCCGCCGTGTCGACGTGGTTCGCGTGCGCTCGCTCGCCCCTTCCGCCGTCGAGCGTACAGTGGAGCGCTCTCCTTCTTCTTCGCCAGCGGCACCGATGTCACCGCAGCCGCCGCGACAGACCGAACAAAGACGTCGCTTCTCTCGGCGGAGAAGAAGAAAATAAATATGCGATGCTCTGCGCGGCGGCACCACATGGCGCTCGCTCCACTGGGATCACCAGAGGCGTCGTCGCACCCTGCACAACGACACGGCCGATCCATCTGATGAGAAGAATGAGGGAGGGGGGGGGGTGGAGATGAAGATGAGAATGCGATTCCTAACATCGCTGCGTCTACGGCCGCGGAATGCGCGCCTCGAGAGCCGGTCGCTTTCACCCCCGTTTCTTCCCCGGGTGAAGCACCTACCCGTTCACTCTTTTACTTTCTGCCATTTCCATTTTCTTGCGGCACCACGATCCTTCAGAGGCACGTGACCATGACGTAAGTCGATTTTCATCCGGCGCTCGGGAGCAGAGTCCGTCCGTTTCCCTCCCGAGTACCGCCCGGGGCCGGCACGAGTGTTGTGGACGCGGTGGCTTCCACTCCCGATGTCGCGCTGCGCCCCTTCGCCCGTCGCGGCCATCATTTCTCGTTTTAGTAAAAGCTCCGAGCATCGTTTGCTGCAGCCCTCACTGACACGCGCGTCTGGAGGACGTGGGCCGATCCCGCTCTCGACTGCCATCGCAGCAACCCCACGCGCCACTGCGGCGGACGTGCTTCAAAACTATTGCCCTACGTGCGCGGTACCAGGGACCCCGCGGCTGCTGGCTTCGTTCTGCCTGCGTGGCCGAGCTTCAACCACCGTGCATTAATGCGCGCTCACGCCTCCCCACACGCCTAGCCCCCTCTTCCTGACGCTTTGCATCATAGAAGCACCCCCTCCCCTCCACTCAATCTGCGGATACTGGCCGCCCGATTTCTCCCCATCGCTGCCGACACAGGCGCCGCCACTTTTTTAATCACCTCTAATTACTCCGCATTCCGACCGCTCCCTCCGCTCGTGCCCCGGCAACGCGGCAGACTTGAATCCAGCCGTTTTACGGTTGCGCGTTTCAACGGGAATGAAACGTCCCGATATTGCTTCCCTTTGTAGTTTAGTGTACATCTTTATTGAAATAGAACTAAAGGGAGGTGTTGTTTGTGTTCATTGCACAGCTTGTATAAGGGAGTCAAATTAGTGATTCACTTCCCGTACTTATATTCGCATATGTGAAATCTGAAAAAGAATCTTAAACGCAGTGTCATATATGTCTTTCAGACATTAGACGAACAACGCAAGCCAACCTTAAATTTTGCAGATGACGCACAATTACTTCATTTTTGTTAGTGGTCTCCACTGCAGTAAGGATACTTTTAGACAGCGTCGTACAAAAAGATACCGACTTGTCGTATTTTCACGATACGCATCGAACTTTCAAGAAATATTGAATTGTTACCTAAGTTCCGCTTCTTTTGACTGTTAGCTGAGTTCGGCTGAAGTAGTATCTTTCGGCATCTCTTGTTTGGCATTTAGAGATGCGCAGTGGACCATCTTCCCGAATTACAACTTCCGTAATCAATGCTCTCCGGGGACAGCGGCAGGGCAAGCACTATTCTCCAGCTTCACTCTGCACGTTCTTTCGAATGGGCTCCGCAACAAGCTTTTTTTTTGTTCTCCATTTGATGCCTCGTTATGAATAAGACTGAAACATTCCCCCATCAGCGTGAATATAATGGGCAATGCGCAGCTGACTGGGTTTGGTTATTCAGTTAAATTTACGTTTAGCATGTTTTCTCATGGTCTGTAAACTATATGCAGCACATTTTCTGGGAGGGTCCAAAATGCATCAACATGCATTTCTGATGTAATGGGCCTACGCAGTATGCCCCATGCATGATTAGGGGAAGGTTGCTGGAACCTCAGTTGTGGTTTAGAGTCAGTTAAACAAAATTTTAGCGTTATTGACGCGACGTCCAGCTTTTATTGTACCAGATGCCACTTCTTGTACCACAGGCTATAAATTTGGTAGTTACATACTATATCATTTTAGATTATTTTATCCCTGGTAGAGACCAACGATGAACTAGGAGACATGCACTTTAGAATGAAACGATTTGCGGAAATGTGCGACGAAACAGACGAGCACGCACATGAAAGTGTTGCAGAAGGAAGATGGGAAAAACAACTATACAGACCGGGACTGCACTGAATCCCCCTGCTCAGAACGTCTTTGTTACGATGGCACTTGCTCCTGCCATTACACCATTTTCCAAATAAAGTAACCGTGTGTCAAATTTGCGTACGAGCTTTTCGTGCCAAATACGCCCCGATACATCTTTTTATCTGGTGCAACTAACTGCTTCTAGCCTCGTTGTCACGAATGAGAGACGAGTTTTTTTCTCTCATTCACGAGGGAAGGGTACGTCATAAGCACCGCGCAAATAACAGCGCGCGTCCCCCGACCGCAACTACGCAGCGCGCTTCCTGCTCGCGCATCACGGGCCGCTTCGTCACGCACACGAACCCCGCGGCTCTTCGACGCAGCAGCAGCGTAGCGTGTTACAGTGGTGTGCACGATGCGCGAGCTTGAACGAAAAGAATACAACGAGCAAGAGAAACCAAAGGAAAAAAAAAAAAAAACAGCAAGGGCCGCCACGTCGACCCGCCACTTCGCGCGAGGCGAGCGAGTGGCGGTGGGCTTCGCCGCCGCGCACGATAGTGCAGCGGGAAAAGCAGGCGCTCACAACAAGCGGGGTGCTTTGTTTGCCCTATACCCGGCGGGCGACTCTTGTTTTGCACCGAGGCGGGGCCGGCGACTCACTTTGCATACGCGCGCTGAGCCGCTGTTGCGCGCCGTTTTACCGCATCCGCTAATCGCGTGCAGCGTTGCCGAAGGCGCGCAGCGTTGATCGCCGTCCGAGCTTAGCAACTTTCACGCGAAAAAAAAAAAAAGCATGCATGTAGAACATTGGCTTTGTTATAGCTTATATAAAAATATCTGGGGTTTAAAGTCTCAAAACCTCGATATCATATTCAGGAACGCCGTGGTAGTGGCCTCCGTAAATTTTGACCACTGGATGTTATTTTTTAACGTGCACTCGCATCACACAGTACACGGGACCTCTGGCATTTTACCTCCATCAAATGACACGCCGTGGCCGGTATCAAACCAGCGACCTTCAGGTCAGCATGTCGACCAACGTAATCGCTACACCAGCGTGGCGGGCGTAGTTACGCATTATTAACCGCTATTTTCGTTATTTAAAATCTTGAAATGGCAGTCTGTTCGGTAAGGTGTTGCTTAGCGGCACCTACTTGGATAACATAGCGCGGTTAGCAAACAGGCTTTCTTCTCAACTAACGGTCAACTCCTAATCCGCTAGAAGGTTCATCACCGCATACCAGACGGCAACACAGCTGACCTTCAATTTGACAGTCTGATGTGTCGTTAACGGTACGTAAAGAAAAGGTAACTTGATCACGCCTTGGGGGCATTTTGAAAAGCTCGTGTTAGCAGTTTCAGGTTTACAGCCTCTGCCTCATCTCGTTCGACCTTCGGCACCCGCTCGCCTGTACTGCGGTGCACGTAATTAAGGGGGGCCCGAGAAGCTCGCGTCTGCTTTTTCCTTCTGCGTCCGCGCTCTCCGGCTCGCTGCGTCGCCGCTAAAGCCGCCGGCTCTAGCAAGGAAGGCTTTGTTTTGCCACGTCCGCGTCATAAATTCCCGCCTTGCGGCCGCGCGGAATCGTGTGCCGTTACTGGGCGCGTGGGCCGTGCCGCGTGTCCCGCACTTACGATGGCGGCGCGGGCTCCCCACGATATCTTTCCGCTATTATGCGACGCACCGCTGCGCGTGTCTCTCCAGATTATCGTTTTCTTTTCTTCTTTTTTCGTGTCTTTTGACAAGGGATGGGGAGAGGCGTGCAGCTCGGAATAGCCCGCATGCGACGGGACAAACATCAACGTTCGCAAAGACGTTCATGCAGCCGCTTTCAACGCGACTGACTGACTTCATACGGGACTGCGTATACGTCGAAAGCTTGCGAGTGCGCGTGTAGTGGATGTGGTAATTTATTGCAACGAAAACATATATACACAAATCGAAGGCAATGCAAAACTGGCGTCTCGCTCTCACTTCTGTTTTACCTTTCTCTTCTCTATACACACACAGGCAACAAGAAATGCATTACTAGTGGTCACCGAAATCCTAGAAGGGTGTGGTATACTTGGATATTATTGAGCGAGAATCGCTTATACTGACTTTATTTATATATGATGTAACCCGGCCGCGTAATAGTATGTGTCACTTCAAGAGTGAACTCATTTCGTGTCACTATGATCGGACTTTCCCAATTTGAGTGCTGCTATGTGACTGGACGTTGGATCAAGTTCTTTTATAGCGCAAATGGTATTCGTGTAATCTATGTCAACTATAGTAACATGTCGCGATAGCCTAGTGGTGCTGCCAGCCCGCAGTTCATGGTGTCGAGTTCCGGCTGCGGCGGCCCCGTTTTCAATGGGGGCGACATTGCTTGAGGCCGATGTACTTAAATACGGGTGCACGTTGTAACGAATTCCAGCTGGTCGACATTGCCGCCGTACGCGTTCTCTTCCACGTCCATCAAAATTATATGCTGGTTTTCGAACGTTAAAGCCTAACAATTGTTATTATTGAACTACGGTGTTATGTTACGGGCTGTTTTTTGTGTTTTTCTTCTTGGTACGTGAATAGACTTGTATTAACTTTCCCTAGCCGTCCTTTGGAATGAATGAACTTCATGAAAAGTGAGTACCATAGTTTTTTATCAGGTAGGGTGGCCGCAAGAGGTGATTACCATTTTGTACGATTTAAAACTGCGCAAGTTGGTGAATATTTATAGGTGGTAGATGCAAAACAGCACACACGCCCGCACACACACACATACATACACATACATACACAAACACACACATACGAACACACAAAGAAAGACGGGGACTGGGAAAAGCTTTACATCTATAGATTAACCCGAGCCCCATGCCACTCTCCGTCAATCATGATGAAGGTTTCTCAGATGACAGCTCGAGTCCTTTATGAAGATTCTTTGACTAAAGTACTTTCCACATATGATAGCATCAGTGAAAAGGGGTAGCTGGTGCTGTACCAAAGAGCCGACATATCCTAAATATCATATAGTTGGAAAAAGCATGTATATCAGCATAGCTAACCCTTACAAGTTGGATCACACAAATCAAGAAATTTCCTCAAATTTGCGTTGGCAGAATGACCATTTTTGGATGAGCAGCTTCACGTGACGGCTATCGTGGAGACCAGTGTTCGCGTGGCAGTGGAAAATAGCTCAGATGACTTGCACAGCTAAGGTAGAAAGGTGGGTTAGTTCGAAAGAATGGATATTTGCAAAAGACAAAAGAGAAATGGACGGAGCACAAAACGAGAAGGACACAATACGAGCGCTATCTAACTACGAAAGTGTATGAAAAAAAAAAGAAATGGAAAACAAATGCCACGAAAACCAACACCTTGATTGCGCAGAAATTTTATGTAACGTGAAAAATATGGTTAAGCGTGCGTACCTCGCCATCCAGACAACAAACAGACGGTTCAGATATGACGTTTCTTTCATAAATTGTGAAGTATACACATGCTTAACCATTTCTTTCGCGTGGTCTGAAATTGTTGTGCACGCACGCAGCGTTTTTTTTTGTTCGTTTCAATAAACAACAGCTGTAAGACAGTGCTCGTGTGCTGCATCTCTCCGTGCTGTTGACACAAAATTTTAGAAACAAAGCGGCTTTACGACTGTTCTGACTCCTATCGCTATTGTCACCACGCGCTGTCCAGGGGCCACTGTCCAGCTCTCACTTATCAGGGCAGCGTCGCCGACATCTGGCGGTAGAGATGCAAGTACTTCTTGATAATAAACGCAATGTGAAGGCTACTGCTTATCGCAGCTACCCAGCTTTGCTATTCCCTTTCGCTACACTACGCTAAGCTTTTTAGCACTGCTGTTTATGGAGGAAGGGCCACTGCTGGGTGATTGGGCTAAGTCAAAACAGATGGAAAGCTGTCGTCGTCTAAACCGAATGATGTCTACTTAAAGGCACCCTGCAATACTTTTTTCGCGTAGCCATAGAATGGATTCACAAAAGGAGCTCATTGAATCACCAATTCACCGCAAGAAAAAAAAGTTAGTAACCATCCAGTACGAGTGGAGATACAAAGATTTGTAACTGCAATTGCATTCTCTCTTCTGTCGTCCCGGCGCGAAAGCGCTGAAAGCTGAGCAGGTAAGGTTGGCATGGGAAAGGGTATACCTCACGTGCACCTTTTGCCCACGAGCACTTTTCCCGTTTGTTTTTCTTCGAATACGCGGGTTTTCAGTGCGACCGCGCGCACGCATGGACAAGTCGCGGCCTCCCACGGCAGCCCCTGCTACGAACGAGCGCACCATACTCAAATCAGGTAACAGCTGATACAATGGCGGCGACGAGCGATTTTTGAGCATGTATAGTCATTTGTCGAGATAAGAAGTAATTTTTAGCTGAGATTAAGAATTTTTTTATGAAATTCGGGCCGGGTGCTGCGCGATAGTATGTGGCTCGCGTGTTCTGGAGAGCGTCGACTAACGATCAGCAGCGTTTTATTACCATGCTCAAAAAGTGTTGCACGACGTCTTGAGGAACGCGGCATGTGTGCGACTTCATCGGCTAAGACACTCGCGCTCTAGCCCTGCGATTTTCATATCATACCGTTGAAAAGTTTGTTTCGCAGAAATTTTGACTAGCATTGCATACAGCAGAAAAATGGCCGTATTATTGAACTTTAAGCACTTTACACCAAAGACTTTGCATAATGTGTGTAAACCGAATCTCGTATTGAAACAAGAAACGTTACTTTGTCCCAAAATGGCTGGGACATTTGTCATGCAATGACACAGCTGTTATTGACGCCGTCGTGTTGGTCTAATGGCTAAGGTACTTGGCTGCTGACCCGCAGGTCGCGGGATCGAGTCCCGGCTGTGGTGGTTGCATTTCCTATGGAGGCGGAAACGCTGTCGGCCCGTGTGTTTAGATTTGCGTGCACGTTAACCGCAGGTGGTTGAAATTTTCGGAGCCCTTCACTATACGGCGTCTCTCATAATCATATGGTGAATTTGGGACGGTAAACCCCACAAATCAATCAATGCTTTCTTTTTGCACCCCCCCCCCTAAACTATCACTTTAGGAGGTTGAAATTTGTCACAACTGGAACTGAATCGAGATAACGCAATAGTATACTATTACGGACTGTGAGAAAAGATGAGGGCGTTACTCTTAAAGATTAACCCCCTTAAGATCAATGTTCCTCGTTACTGGTAGCAGTAGCCGCCATCGCGTGGATGCGGCAGTCATTCCACAACAAATGGCGAGACAGATTTTATTTTTCTTCCCTTTCCAGAAGAAAACTGACAGGGAATAAAGGAAGACAACGGGTCTTCTACCCGGCTGGAGCGTCTCGCCAAGCAAGCGTTTGTTGCTTCTTTTGCATCAGCTGTCTCCATATTTTTTTTTTCTCGCACGGCAGCCACACGCCACGGACGCCGGTCGCGATCTGCACGCGCTCTCGGTGCGCGGGTTCAAAATTAAAAATGCGCGACGCCACGCCAGCGCGGCTGCCAACTCGAGCCCGTGCATGCCCGCTCTCCTTCCGACTCGCTCGCTCGAAGCCGGTCGCCGAGCGCGGCACAGCGCGCCGAACGCTCGCATCCATACTTTATGAATTGATGATGGCGCAGCGCCGTCGTGACACCCGATTCCGTCTTGGAAAGAGGGCTTTCTCTTCTTGGACGGCTTCCCGAACGCCGCCGCGTCTTTCCAGCAAACGGGTCTCTTTCGCGCTTTTGTCTCTTCTTTCGCGAGAGTCTACCGCGTGAAGTCACCCGCGCAGTGCGATGATTGCCCTGCGCTGATCTGATTGTACGACGCCAGGAGTAGCACATCCGTGACGTCGCGACTGTTCTCCTTACGGCTGTAGGCTTAGCTGGATGCTCCAGGAGTTTGAGAGAACCACAGATATTTACGCAGTAAAAAAAAAGTGCTTTTGGTTAGTAACACCGTCCTTCAGTAACAATAAATTATGGGCTCGTTTGCTGTACAAACGAGCTCATAATTTATTCACTCTTGTGGCTCATGCGTTGTGCTGTTCTACCGGGGAGCACGAGGACGGCCTCTGAAACTCGGAAGCACGCGTGTTCCGCCTCCTTATGTCGGATGCAACGGCACGGAATCATTCAAAGACGAAATCGGACTTCTAATTGGAAAGCCCGTATCTCTCTCTGCACTTATTTTTTCTGCAGAACCAAGGACCATCACAACTGTTTCGCAAGTTTCCAGCATAGCAAATCTCCGATTCCAGGAGCAGGTTTGCGAAGAAGAAATCAACAGGTTCATTTTGCGACAATACTGAATTCGCCATTAAATCTTGCCTGTTTTTTTGACGGTTCACTGGCATTACAGCACATAATATATCAATTAGAAGCAAGGGCTTTAGGTGTGAATGTTTCGGTTCTGCGAGTAATTGTTTTACTATATATCGGCGACGCCACCGTTTGCCTATGGCGTAATCGTGTTAAGCCGTGTTGCCCGCGAAAACGCGCCCACACACACACACACACACACACACACACGCACACGCACACGCACACACACATGCACACACGCACACACACGCACACACACGCACACACACGCACACACACGCACACACGCACACACACACATGGATCGCTGTGTAAGGGTCTCTTCTAAGAATAATGCGTGCAAAACAGCGATGAGTGAAATCACAGCAAGGTAATGCTCGCTCAGACCTTTATCGTAAAACGTGGTGTGCACATATGCCAACGAACAATACCAAAAGCTACTCTCACCAGTCCCCATAGATGGGCCATTATCACGAACGAAGAATTCCAACCAAACTATCAAAATTGTAGTCCAAACTGCACTAAATACCCAACATCAGAATTTGTGGGAATGTGGACGTCTTCCTTCTTCAAGTCACTCCAACCATTGTCACAGAACGAGCGCTCAAAAAGGGCGCGCCACCAAATTCTCGCGACGAACCGCCGGAGTGACGCCGCGAGGTCGACCATAAAAAAAGAAAACAAACATCCAATGACTCTCCGGGCGCGCGCCTCTCCTCTCGGAAGCGTGGCTTCGCCGACGAACCTCCTCACCCCACATCGGCGGCCGAGCAAGCACTCGAAATTTCTAGATGGAAAGGGGCGGGGTGATGCCGGGTTGAGTCATCCGTCGCGGACGGCCCTCGTATCGTCTCGACCTTTCCCCCAGCCTTCGCTGCGCATCGCGCCAACGAAATGATGAGAACTTTCTGGAATCTCGCGCGGAAGGTATTTAACCGAGCAGCCGAGACGAGAGATCATGAGAAGACGGAAGTTAGCGCCAGAGCGCGTAGGGATTCCGCCGTGTAGTCGGCGAAGGTTTTGTCCGTAGAGACAAAGCAGGAGAAGATGATTTCTACCTGAGGGGTGACGACTCGAGCTACAGGCAAGAGTGAGTGTGTTTACCGCTATCGAGCGAAGACGCGTGGCAACCGCTGCGTGTGTGAAGCCGACGTGTTTCCGGCGAAGCCTGAAGCTTGGAGAGTGGCCATTGGAAGACGCGAGGTTTCCTGAAAGAGAAACTTCGGCGAGGTTTCCTGGAAGAGAAACTTTGGGGGCTGCGGAACGACAACAACGCTGGACTTTGAGTGAGTGATTCTCGAAAGATTATCATCCAGACTTTTGTTCCAAGAACTTTGGACTGACTAGGTTTTCTATCTCTTTAGTCTTTAAGTGTCTTGGTTGTTCAATGCATGCGACTGCATTGTAGGGCGTATTGTTGTCTGTGTCCGTTGTTTCGAGTGTGGCTGATTGTACTGTGTAGTACGTTGTTTGATTGGTGACATATTGTATGCAACTATTGTGGAGTGTGCATTCTTGTGTATTGTTTTCGATCTGCCATTATTGAGAATATAATTTTGTTTGTTTATCAACTCTCGGCTCTCACTTGTTCTTCGGGCCACAGCCGGCGTCCGCTGGCGCGCCAAAAAAGGATCACTTTTAAATTGTCCACGCTTTCGTGGTGCGGTTCGGGGGCCGATACTTCGGCCCTTGGAATTAGCCCGGCGATCGCCTCCCTAATTAACGGGACCTGTGACAACCAGCTTCCTCAAAATTATATGGAATGAAGTCATCAGAAGCAGTTGGCCATCGTTTCCTGGGCTAACAGAGTCGCTAGCAACGTGGTTCCACCCTGAGGTGCCGGACAGGTGACTTTTAACCTGGTAGTTTGATGCCACTAGCGTTTATGTCACTGAAGAATACCTTAGAGTAGCGGATCTTGAATCAGGGTCTGCGGTTGCCGGGGCGTCCATGTAGCCACTTTTTTGAAGCCGCGAAACCCATCCACCCTCCCTCCCCCCTAAAAAAATTCCGCCATATCCACGAAGTGAATGATGATGAGTGGGCGAAGCTCCGGAGGTAAACCTGGTAAACCATGAATCCTCTGTACATTTTGCCCACTCGATTTTATTACATCGCTCCCCCTAGCGTACGTCGCCGCACTAAATCGAACGATTGCCTTCAACCAATGACACGCGCCATATGTGACATCATTCCTATTTTATAAAATCTCGCGTCTTTCATCAACTACAAGTACCGCTTTCTAGTTTATAACATCTTGCATCTTTTCATCATCAGCTACAAGTACCACCATCTAGTAAACACTACAAGAACTAAACGAGAGGTGGCTACATACAGGAGACGGTACCGCCATCTAGTGAACACTGCAAGAACTAAACTAGAGGTGGCTACATACAGGGGACGGTACCGCCATCTAGTGAACACTGCAAGAACTAAACTAGAGGTGGCTACATACAGGCTACAGGGGACGCACAGCCCACGCCCTAAGGAGCTTCGCCCTTAAAATAATAAACACTCCGTATTGTAACAGCCACCTTTCTTTAACTCGTAGTAGGCTGCACCGTTTAACAATTCGACAAGGTGGCGGAGCTAACCCACGGACATGCTTTTACACAATATGGGTGTCGGTGGCGTTCAACTGCGCTTTCGTTGCATTTTCCTAAGATATTTGCCGGCCAGCGTACTTAATATACATTTGCATACGTGAAGAGCAAACATAGCTAGAAACAGGCTGAATGTGGTACAGTTCAGAATGAATTGGCGCGGCACTTTTCTCATTGTTTGCCAGAGACGAAAAGAAAAAAAAGAAGGATCGTATTTTACGCCGAATGTTACGCCAATTTATAAGCCCCCTCATTTTTTTTCCCGCTGAGAAGGGTCCTTCAGCCATTTTACGGGTCCACAAGGTGTCCCCGAAACATCCATGGCTGAAGATCACTGTGCTAGAACCTACCACCAACCAATGGAGAGAAGGTGTGGGCGTTTCCTTCAGGCCCGTCAAGAAGCACCGTGCAGCGCCGTGACGCCAAACTGACGAGGCCGAAAAAATGCCAGGCCTGCGCGGAAGGCGCTGCAGAGTCACAGCGAAAGCGAGAAGAGCAGCCTTTCAGAGCTTTTTTCTAAACAATCATTGGGTAATTTCTGCAAGCACGCTTGCTTGATGCCCACAACGGCATTAGTATAAAAAAAATTATGGTAGTAGGCCGGCATTCCCTTTGCTAATTTTCGTTATTCTTCTGAGAAGCGTGGTATACGCTAAACTACTGCGAGGAATTTTGGGCCAAGTGTTCATGCAGTGGCTGACGACAATGAGGAATTATGCTTGAAGTGGGTTTACGCCACAGTTAATAACTGAACAAAAACAAGCTTTTGTAATGGACTGGAGCATTGGATGACCCACTCGTTAGGCTATTCGCATTGTGCGACGACTGGTTGTTCTTCCGCTGTTTTAAAACGCTTTATAAGTCGTATTAACACGATTGATTTCCCGACATCAGCTTGTCTAAGGCAAGTTTGCCAACAAGTCCCAAGCACTCGCGTAGCTCAGTGGTAAAATTCTGGGCTGGCACCCAGCGGGCCTGGGTTGAAGTCCTACTGCGTCATTGGTACTAGGTTTTATTTTTCCTAATTTCGCGCGACCTGGTTACGGACACCAGTGGTGGCGGCGGTAGACAACTACAGCGCTGCACGTGACTCGAGTTGTGATCTCATAACAGATTTCGCAGTAATAGTAAATAGTGCAACGAGTATTCTGGTTTAGCTTACTCGTCAATCAATGCGCATTGGAAGTGAGAGTTCAGCAATATTGCTTTTCGTGATGATTTCAGAATAAAGTTTAGCGCATTTTCTTCTATTGTTCACTACTTTAACGATGGTTTCACCTTGTTGAGCAGTCCTTTCCATCGCTTGCAGGCTCTGAAAATGTGCGTCTCTTCCAGCGATCACGTATGACCAGTGATTTGTCTGATGGAAACGCGCTGTTACAACACCCAAAATAATTTCAACTAGCCAAACATTGAAATCGTGATCACCCTTATCTTAAAATATTCAGCATCTGTTCCAGATATAACGTAAGGACACTAGCAACAATGGTATTCATAATACTTCTGGGCATGTAGGAAGCAGGGCTTGTCTGCCGGCCATGTCACCCGCCTTCCGCTAGAGCAAAATTTAACTAAGGTAATGTACCAAATGTCGAAATATGTCGGCAACTTTATGCTATGATGCCCAACGAAACAAAGGCTCGTCATCCAACCGACGTTCGCCTGAAGGGCCGGGCGCGAAAGATTGCAATTGCAACCGCGTCGTCCGACCGGATTTGCTCGTCGAGATGGGGACAAAGAGGGAACGGCAAAGAAAAGAGAGAAAGTGGTTCCTCTGTCGCGCCGTGCCCACGGGAGGCGAGAAGAACAAAGAAATAAGCCAAGAGGAGATAAACTTCCCGGAGAAAGGAGAGCAGAAGAAAATGAGACGGTGGTGCTTCCAGCAGCGGGCAAACATCGCGAGGCCCTTTTTCCCTATCGTCGCTCCCAGTGCCACACCGTGGCAGTGGGAGGCACACTAGCTGCAGCGTACGCGCTGGGCGGGTAGGGGACAGGACGTCGGACAGGCGGACGCATTTCACGCTCGAGCTCGGAAGCGACCGCCGCTGTCAGCAGCCGCGCGTAGAGCCGCCAGCCTCTCTTGGCCCCCTCTGCCACCGCATTACTCCCGAGAGAGGCCTCCGTTTCGGCTGCCTAATTGGGTGCACTAGGCGCGAAGGCTGCAGCCGCGCTTCAGGGAATAGAGGGCATGGCGTGCACGCACTTGCTCGCCTGCACGCCGACTCGCACTCGTTCTGCGCTCCCTTCACAAGACGCGAAACCTAGTTTGTGATGAAGGGTATGAATGCCGGACAGTTTGAGCGGTCGAAAAGTGGTGGTCTTGTGCCACCATCAACGATAGAGTGAGGGCGAACGTCTGCAGGTCAAGCGCCTGCGTGTATTCGAGCGAATGCAGGTGATAATGAGTGTCAGAATGATAATCACACTTCAAATACTTGGTAATCGCGACTGGGCATCGGCAGCGCAGTATTCCACGATCTGTCATTACGGCTTTTTCAAGAGTGGAGGAACCCGGAGGGCCGGAGCACTTGAAGCCTGGTTGTCTAGGTGCGGCACTGCTGCATAGTTTTAACGACAGAGAATGCTGCCTTTCTTTTCTCCATCAGCGCCCCGAGGCGTCGAGAAATAAGGCAGCCGTTCGGGCGGGTGGAAGAAAAGAAAAGTTGAGGCGCGGAAGGAACGGCGAAAGCGAAGAGAAAAAATAGTAAAAAAAGACGATGGCAGATGGGCTGAGTGCGAGAGAAACGAGTGCAGAAAGCGGTGTGACAACGGCGCGCAACACTGGCATAGAAAGAAGCCGCTCGCTTGTTTTATCCTTTATTTCGCAGTTCTTTTTTTTATTTTCACGTTCATGGCATCGCTTCTAGTTGCCCCACTCGAACTCGTGGTGAAACGATTTTGCGAAGGAGGCAGTGACTTTTTCGAGGCCTTCTTGACGCGCTTTCTTTGCTCCTGCAAGGCATGATCATCGTGTCTTCTGTGCTCCCTACTTTCAAGTGTATGCGGTGTTTTAGTTCTTTCCCATTACACCATCATCACAGCGGGGCCGACCAAAAGCTCTGGCCTGAGAGCCTGACTATATTTCTTTTCTGTCCATCACCTACGGTGTTTCCACGCTTGCGCCATGAGCCCACGATCATTAGAAATCACACTCATCATTGTACAATGCTAAACCTCAGGATGACCTTAACTTCGGGGATCCAGAGATAGATATTAATGAATATAGAGAGAGGTCGAATAACCCGACATTTTATTACAGTAATTACAATGAACCACAGTAAAGTAGAGAGGTGGGCTAGTTGGAACTGATGCATTCTTTTTAACGATTCAGTGCCAACTAACCGAGCTTTTTCGCGCTGAAAAGTCTTGAAGAATACAATAAACAAAACAACTATTAGTCCGGCAGTATAAAATCGTAAATATATTGTGGTTTTGAGACGCTACACCGTAGATTTTACTATATTACAGGTCAGCTCATGTACTGACATTTTTATCATCTCTTTCTTTTCTCTTTCCTCCATCTCTCTTTTATCTTTATAATCCCATTTCCCGTTCTCCCAGGGTAGAGTAGCCAACCGGGCATGTGCCTATTTTACCTCCCTGCCTTCGCTCTTGTTGTTCTCCCTTCTTTCCCTCCTTGAAATCGTAGGTCGTAAGTTTTCTCATTTAAGCCGAGGTGTCGCTGACAATAATGACAAAATCGCATGAAGGTAGCATTAATGATGTTTGTTAGACTTCTGACAGGACTATTCTATCACACACCAATTTTCGTGAAGCTTTCAGGCTCATCTCCGCCCTTTTACATATTTTCTAGGATGCTGGGTGATCAGGAACTTTATAAATTGGTCTGAGTAAGCACACTGGTTCCTGAACTGCATTCGAGCCGGCTAGCCGAGTACTCAGTCAGGTTTCGGCTACCCATTTCCCACTAAATTCGCAGACTATAACAGCGCACGTTAAAGAACCCCAGGTGGTCTGAATTTCCGGAGCCCTCCACTACGGCGTCTCTCATAATCATATAGTGGTTTTGGGACGTTAAACCCCACATATCAATCAATCAACCAATCAAGCAGACGATAACAGCGAACAGCAAACGCCCTCTTGCGAGACATGTGCCGCAAACTGTACGCCGACGCGTTCTCCACCTACAGGGGTCAAATTAGGAAAGCGAAATCATCGTTTGATAGAAACATTTGTGACTCTCTTACTAAGAAATGTTTATATGGTGATGCTTTCAAAACAGCATTTCAAAAACACCGCTAAGTAACTTTTGTTGCTTCCATAGATTTGCCTTACGGCCCTAGCAAAACTTCTGTAATAAAGTCCGCCCAGCCCCTACTTGACACATTGGTAGCAGTAGACAGCAATTCTCAAGACAACACGCACCACAGAGCGATGCGTGATATTATGACTTCTCCTCATCCGTGGAGCACTTCAGATCCTCCCTTTACAATGTCTGAGATAAAGTGTGCAATGAAACAGGGCAATTCCCACTGTCCTCCAGAACACGATGAATTATTCCATACATTCATCAATGGGTTTTTGAGTATCATACCCGATTCGCCCACTTTATCTTTAACATCGCCTGCACATTCGGGCATTTTCCGCAAGCTTAGAGAAAAGAAAAAGTAATATTCACACCGAAGCCAGGTCGTCCGCTCAATTCGCCTAAGGCATATAACCAATAGTCATGGACTTTATTTTTGGTAAAGTGTTAGAAAGACTCCTGAATGGATGTCTATATTACTTATTGCAGACTAACCATCTTCACAATAATCAATATGGTTTTACGTATGGCAAAAGGGCTACGTGGGCACTGTACACACTCCGAACCAAATTAGCAGCGTCAAGGCATGCGAGTTTCCTAACATACCGATATCTCTCGATTTTGTCGGAGCTGTCGATAGTGTTTGGTATCCCGCAGTCCTAAATCTGTTACGTAAGCACAGGTGTCTACAAAACCTCTGGGCGAAATCCTTTTTGCCGAACCGCAAGATAGGTATCTCAACCATCGTCGCACATGGGACAGCTCACCCAATAATTGGCATCCCACAGGGATCCGCTATCAGTGCGTCACTGTGTAACATCATAACACACAGCTTACTCGGCCTTCCCATGCCACCCAGCGTACGCATACTGGCATATGAGGATGATACCATCATTGTCATCACAGGTTTGTCCAGACTGCGGTTACAAGCAAAGGCTGAGCATGTCCTGACTTTAGTATCCGAGAGGGCGCGAGAAAAAAAAGTCACGGTAAGTGCTGAGAAGTCCTTATTCGTGTTTTTTAACAACGGGCACATTAATTCGCGCATCAAAACACCGCCGCATCGATGGGGTCTTTCTCAAACACAATAAAGACATTATTATTCTATAGGCGTATCATTCGACCCATTAACTTTTTATTGATTACATAATAGGAAAAGCTGGGGTGTCCACATCTCACCTTCTCATATTCGTTAAATCGCACCATTTGCTAAGCAGTACACTCATTAGACGACTGCACCGCCAAGTTATCCTGCCGTCTTTCACATATGCGTCTCCAGTATGGTGGCCTATGTTCCCATCAAAATTATTTAGGGCAAGAGTTCGATCACTTCAGCGAACTGTATTAATTTCTTTGACAGGCGAATTTTACACCACACGTACGTAGTCTTTACAAATCCTCGCTAACGCAGCTCCGTTACCTCTGAAGTTAGACAGGCAATCTGCAGAATTTTCCCTATTCATACTCCGGAACATACCTCACTGTGATGTAAAAACATTCAAACCAGCTGACATATTATATCATGCAGCCGGTGAGCTCATCACCCTGGTAAAAGATATAAATTTAGTTTCACTAGGATTTTATCGTGACTAGAAGCGGTTCTTTGCAATACAAAGCCATTCACGTATGCACCGGTAGCTCATACACGTCATACGCGGCAGAAGCGGTATAAATTGCTTTGAGTAAAGATCAAGAAATCATAACTGCCAAGAAACATTTGATGCGCAAAGCATCAAGCGCATACACAACGAAATCATTTGCATTTTAAGAAGCACTTCATTTTGTATTTACAATAACTTTAACCTGCCAACTCACATTTACACAGACTGTTTATCGTTTTTAACGAAACTATCAAATCCCGCTGATAACGACGAAAGAATTTGGAACACAAAGCTGCTTCTTAACATATTATATATACAGGCAAACTTATAAAATTGTATTATGTACCCAGTGATATGGGAATTTCAGGAAACGAACTAGCTCACGCAGCAGCTACATCATGAGTGAGATCAGGCTTCGTTTGTTACGCCGAAATATCTGGTCAGTACATACTCAGTTTCACAAAATCTTGAATTCGCATATATATTTGCACACCCACTGGCAGACTGAGGGACCTGAGACATCATTATTTAAATGGATCGCAAGTCCGAACCAAATTCCTCACTGGTTCCCCCTTCTAAAAGCCTAACAGACTTCTTGTCTTGTCACGGACACTATATTCATTAATTTCATATAACTACATCGCGAAAATGTATGTGTGGCACACTTTGCTTGAACGATTAATCCTGCCGTTAAAGCACTTGTGCTCACTTTTTGCTTAAGAATGGTATGAATTGAAACTAGATAGATAGATAGATAGATAGATAGATAGATAGATAGATAGATATTAACGGCAAAAGTGTCTTTGGTTCACCATGAAATGTTCTCCATATAAACAAAACACAAACTAAACAGTAGCGAACCCCGACACGCCACCAACAGGCACCCACGTTAAAGTTGGCGTATATGCGAGCCTCCGCGAAGGTCTGTCAAAATTTAAAAGTTAATATATTTAGCTAAAATATTGTGAGGTGCTTCGGGCGCGCATAGAGTTTTTCTGCGTGTGTCAATACATACTTGCGTGCGAAGGGTGATCATTCAAGCGGGCTTCTCCGCAGTAATTAGCCTTGTGCGGAGAAGCCAACTAGACAACATTGTGTGACGTTGCATGTATAGTAGCGTTCGCATTGGGCGAGCAGGAGCACTTCTAACTGCGCGCTCAAAGTGCTCTCGCCAGTTTGAGCGTTTTACAGCGGTGGGGCTGGAGCGGGGTCGCTGTGTTTCATATGTTGAAGAGGAGCACATTTTTGGCGCCAAGGGCAGGCCATAGCATTGATTGATATGTGGGATTCTACGTCCCAAAACCAGAAACGCAGCCAGCCCAGAGCAGTTCTTTTGCTCCGTCGCCGGCGGCGGAGTAAAAACACAGCAATAAATAGATCGAGGAGTAAGTCACACGACCTTTCACTTCTGGTTTTATGCCCGGGGAGGTAGTGACAAAATGGCTGAAGGTAGCAGTGATGCTCGCCCAGTGCTGATGACCGTAGCTAAGCGCCGGAAAAGTTTGGTCACGTGTCGCCTGACATCTAGCGCGCCCTCTGTTTGCTCTGCTCTCAGAGCAGCGTGACTGTTCCATACGAGAGACGAGACCACACATCCCCGCTGGCTCCGTATGCTGCTCTGGCTGCTGGTTCCCCTTGCTCCTGCTCGTCCAATGAAAAGCGCCGTAGCCGTAATTGCGTGCATTGCAGTGCCCAAAATCTTGAAAATTTGGTATAGGCAATATAGCTTGCTCGAAATAGGTATTAGTACATACCGCGATCGTCTCGCTGACCCTTCAACCGTGAGGTATTTTTTAGTATGTTGTAGTGTGCTTTGCACACCCCGTGAAAGACGACGAGATTAGCAAGCTCTGACATCGCGGCATCTCTTCAGTCTCATGGAACATGAATATTTGTTTTGGTCCTTCTGTTCTCAATAGGTCTTCACGCTCTGGCTTCGTTTGCATTAGTGGCTCCTGGTGTTGAATGGTCACAATCAGCGCCATACTCCACGTCCCAATATTTCTCAATACAATGATATTTGAAATTTCCATAATTGAATAAACACAGCGTATTTAGCGAACTCAGGAGATTCGTTTGATAGTGGTGGTCATGATGAGGAAAGGACCAATAATGAGTGCGTGGAACTCTGCATATCAACTTAAGCCAGCTAATGACGACTTTTGCGAACGCACTGTTTTACGTGCATTTGAAGTTACGTTACAACGCTTTCAGATAAAGAAGGTACAATAAAAACCACGAAATCGGGAAATCCCGAACATGGAGAGTAGTAGGCGGAAGAACAAGACACAGGAATTCAAAGGCAAATAAACTTGGTGGACCCTTCAGTTTCGCCTTAAAGAGTAGACCATGCGGGTATCATGCGATGCATCGCCTTCTCACTTGCTAGCCTGGCGTCTGTTCTCGGTGTATGCTTTGACCTCCATGGATTCGACCACTCCGTAAAAAACAAACAAGTGACTGTGCGCGTTACATTCGCCGTTTCAAACTATTCTAGAGTATGTATTCCAGTACTATCGGCGTCAAATGAAGCCCGAACAGCAGCACACATTCGCAGTGGTAGAGTGAGCGCCATCATAACCATGTATGCACAGTGCTGCCGAACCCACGGAGATTGCTATAATAGGCTAGGGGAAACTCTAACGCAAGTGGCTATGACAGATTGTACTTAACATCTTTCTTTCGGCTTCGTTTACCTTCATGTGGCCTGCATTTGCTTTGTCGCAAGACGAAGTTCAGCGAATGTTTGGTGGTTGCACTACACCACGTTCGCTTTTTTAGATTCAACGATTCGAATCGGCTCCCTCATTTCCCAGCGATCCATTCTTTCATCCGAAACAAACTCCACAACATAACAACGGGCAAAGCCGCAAGAGAATCCGAAGCCCGTAATTATAAATACTAGGCAAATCCTTGTACAACCCATCATTCCTGTGGTGGCTGAATTATCCCAACACCAGTGTTCCCTTTAATTAATGTTCCAGAAAAAATGGCAGCATATCCATGGGGTGAAAAGTGGGGCGAAGCATCCGTCCGTCCATTCGTTCTTGCTTCCATCCGTCCATGGGTCTGTCTGTGTGACCGTTCATGCGTCCATTCATCCGTCCGTGCGTGCGTCTGCTCGTGTGTCCACACGTTCATCCGTGCGTCCGTCCCTGCGTTCGCCCATGCATCCACCCCTGCGTCCGTCCAAGCGTCCATCCGTCCGTGCAGCCATCCATGCTTCCGTCCATGCATCTGTCTGTGTGTCCGTTCGTCGACCTAATCAACACTCCAAGTACCATCATCTCGCATCTTTTGATAATATAAAAAGCAAACTAATTGTGGCAGCACCTTGTGAGGAGAAGCGGAGCCCCAGAAATTCGCAGCTAAGCCGCATCTTCTAGCAAACAACCAGGAATGGAATGTGGGGTTGAAGGAAAGGAAAAGGCTTATCTGCCTACACCAATTTCCTAAAGATACGGCTCTAACAACTGCATGTTCTTTCCTGATTCTCAGCATGTTGCGAAAGCAAACTTTTGTTTACAGTTTACCGTCATGTACCCTTCCTTTCTGCAGTTGTAGCAGATTAGCGGCTTCCGTGATTCAAACACCCATGTGGTACCAGTGTGTTGTTTAAGAACCTCCCTCGATTTCTCCGCTTTCGTTCGCCTTTTCCCAACAGCGTTTTTCGTAAGAGACGGGTCCTTCCTAAAATTACGGTGCTGAGTGAGTTTTCCGCTCATTGGGTTTCCTCGTAATGCCCTCTTTTCTTTCGCCCTTTTTAACGCGCAATGCCCTACTATGCAAATTTCGGCAAGTATAACACCCCTCAGCTAACTCTGCTGCCTTGTTTAGCTGTACTATACCAAGTTTGCCTTGGAGCCAAAGCTTGACGTCATTCTCGATGCAGAGGTAGAATTGCTCCAATGCTATGCATTTTACCACCTTATCGCGATCGTCGTAAACACCTTCGCCCTCGAGCCATCCAAAGAAATTGGCTTTAAGACGAAACGCGAAGTCAACGTGTGACTCATTCCCCTTTTTAGCATACCGGAACCTTTGCCTGAAAGCCTAGGGTGACAACTTATAACGTCTCAAGAGCACTTTCTTAATCTCGTCATAGCTCTCAAACAATTCCCTCAACAAGCACGCTATCACGTCGGACACTTCACCGGGAAGAAAAGCTAACAGGTTCTGCACCCAAAGAGACCGCCCCAACGCATTTCACTCCCAGACGTGTTCAAACTTGACGAGATACCTCACCACGTCCTCGCCTACTACGAATAGTGGCGGTCGGTCCTGAATTCTCTAACCGCTGACCTGAAGTGTTGCAGAAGCTACGCTAGGCGCCTGCGAACACTGTAGGATTGCAAATTCTATTCGTTTCAAACTCGAGGCGCTCCTGTCTCTCGGCTTCCTCCCGCTCGGGACTTTCGCACCTTTCTGCTTTTTCCCGTTCGTGAACTTCTTGCCTTTCTGCTTCTTCGAGTTCGCGAAGTTCCACTTCTCGCCTTTCAGCCTACTCGCGGCGTGCTCGGATATCTGCCCAGACCTCATCGACTTCCTCAGCCGTCACTCCTTCATCTTTCACTATCTCAACGATCGCTTGCTTTCGTATCGCATGGCCCAAAAGTAAGGCCAAGGTCCTCACTAATTTCGATGAGTTCTTTACTTTAAGGTTAACTCTCCATCGTTCACACTAGGCTCTTGCTGTTTGCCCTTGTTAAGAATGTACTTGCCATACCCACTTCAAGACTAAGAGCAAGACGCGCAAGCGATTCTTAACACTACCATTTTTACACCCTCCGAGTTAACTTTGTTTTCAAAGCGCTCCAACTTAGCTTGAAACAATAAAAGCTCACTCTACTTGACATAGCCGTTCTCTAAACTACTATATTCTGTGCTAGAAGAGTCTGGTGAACTGAGGGAAAGCCTCAGGCACTCACCGCATTTAGGTAGCTGACACCGGCCGATCCCGTAGCTGCCATCCACTGTAACGACTCGCACCGCCGCCGACACTGTTGCGTAGTGCGCCGAGGTCACGGGCCGCCAAGGTTGTTCGGTAACGCGTTTCTCAGCTCGCGTCTGCTTCTTCGCAGAGCTCATAGACGAGTGGACAAGACGACGTTGAGGTAAGGCAAGATATATGTACAGCACAGAATAAAGGCGTTACATTTTCGGCGCTGGCGCCGACAGCATAATGACTGGAAGAGCCGAGATGTCTTCGGGCGCTCTAACGCGGTCATTTTCTCTCTGATGCATAGGTCGGCTGCTTGGCGACGGGCCGCTTGGCTTTTTTGATAGGCCTCGGGTATCCGTACGTCAGCAACGTCCAATCAGAACCACCGCTGGCCATGGTTACAGAATCCTCCAGTCATGAACCGCCACTGTGTAGCACCTATGAGCGAGTGGTGTGTCCAAACATTGCGTAAGACTGGATGGCTCCGACTGCATCATCGGGCTGCTACCGGGTCCATGTGTTGAGGGAGCTTAGCGTGCATTGCATAAGACACACCAGCACTGCTGGGTTAGATTACGGCTTCAGGCGGGCTCGTTCGCTGGCCTTCACAGAGATTGAATTTGCAGAGGCAATGACGTTTGGTTTGGACGCCCAGGCGTAACACCCGTTAATAAAGAGGCAATCGCCGGGCTAATTCCAAGGGCTGACGTATCGGCTGTTGGGACTCCGGGTCCTGCCGGTCTCGTTTTCGGTAGCTGGCCCCGTCGCAGGATCCATCGTCCAACAATTCAGCGAGAAAGAAGCGCCCGAACGAACGACAGAGATTTATTTACATGTGGAGAAGTGATCAACTGATCCAAAGAGAGAAGAGAGAAGAGATACAAAACGTCTTCGGCATTTTATAGCGTCGCGTTGCCGACACTGGGCGCACTGTCCGCATCGTCAGCCAATACGGTGGCTCCGGCACCTCGGTCACGAGAGAGGGGAAACACACCTCACAACACATGGAGTGGCACAACCTAACACGAGGTCCATATATGGTCACGGCGCCCTAAAATGTTGCCAAACATGGTCACGAACGCACAGAAGATTCCGGAGTTTTCCCGGCGAGAGGAGGAGCCTGAATGGGGAGGTGGGGGTGGACGACACAGTCGGTCAAGAACCGGTTCTCCCCCAAACTCCTCTTGCTTGGTTCCCTAGGGCCGGTCGTAACAGTCTCTCGCGCGGGGGGGGTAAAGATCTCGATGGGCTGAGGTTTGCAGCCACTGTCCGGAGAGATCAGCGCCGGCAGTCGGTTTGGTGACGACCGTCTTTGATGAAGTAGAGGGCACCACCTGCTTCATTGTGGGCTCAACAGACATCACATACGCACATGAAAACACAACTACTCAGCCGGTGAGCGCCGAAGAATTCCGCCAAACTCCACCAGGCAATTTTCCCCTTTAACTGATATTAAAGGAAATACACAATTTATTCAAATGTTACTCACACGTTAAGGTGACACAAAACAGCAACACTGGAAGCACACCGAACCCGAAACCCTGGATAGCCGTGTCTTCAACGTTTTCAAACAATTACCCCTAAAAGAGTAAAAAAACAATCACTAGCTCTTGTCTAGGTCAGGAAAAAAAATGCTAGAGTTCTCGAGACATCCTCTCGCGTCAGGGGCATCGACTTAAGCCGTCAGCGTTGCCATGGAGTACACCCCTTTTGTAGCGTATTTCAAACGTATATTGTTGCGAAACGAGGCTCCAACGCAGCAGGCGGCCGTTCTTAGAGGACATGGTCTGTAGCCAGGTGAGAGGACAGTGGTCCACTTCCACAATGAACTTGCTTCCGGCAATATAACAAGCCAGTTTCTGGACTTCCCAAACCAAGCACGCACATTCCTTTTCGCTAGCGCTGTAAACCTGCTCGCGAAGGGTGAGTTTCCGGCTAACATAGAGGACGGGATGCTCTTGATCCCCTTTATCCCTTTGACTAAGAACTGCCCCCATGCCTCTATCACTAGCGTCGCATTGGACTATGAAAGGCCTCGAGTAGTCCGGTGAACTAAGCAAAGGTTGGCTCGACAAGGCCGCTTTCAAAACGCGGAAAGCCTTTTCTTTCTCCTCATCCCAGTCGACCATTTGGGCTCGGTCTTGCGCAACGCGTCAGTAAGAGTGCTGGCAATGTCGGAATATCTAGGGATGTACTTACGATAGAAATTAGCTATTCCAAGAAAAGCCCGAATATCGGTTTTTGTTCGGGGCTGGGGAAAGTCTCGGATAGCTGCCACTTTCATTTCAGAGGGACGGCGATGCCCTCGACCAATAACATGCCCGAGATAGAGTACCTCTGCTTGTGCTAGCTGAATTTTGGGCGCCTTTACCGTTAAACCTGCTTCGCGTAGGCGTGTCAGTACTGCTCTCAAATGCGCCAAGTGTTCTGGCCAGGACGAGGAAAACACGGCGACGTCGTCCAAGTAAGGCAATGCGAAGTCCTCTTGACCCCGCAAAACCTTATCCATTAAGTTTGAAAAACAGTAAGGCGCGTTCTTTAGGCCGAAACTCAACACTTTAGGGCGGAATGTCCCCAATGGTGAAATAAATGCAGCATACCGGCTCGCCCTCTCGGTGAGCGGCACCTGCCAGTAACCTCTCACTAGGTCTAGCGTTGAGATAAATTGCGCGCTGCTTACCCTCTCGACGCATTCCTCAATGTGGGGAATTGGGTATGTCTGATCCTTGGTGATGAGGTTTAACTTACGATAGTCTACGCAAGGACGCGGATCTTTGCCGGGTACCTCCACAAGAATTAACGGGGAAGTGTAATCACTTTCACACGGCTCAATCACGCCCAATTCCAGCATCTTGTTAACCTCTGCTTTTATTAGCTCAAGCCGGCGAGGTGACAGCCGATACGTCTTGGATCTTACCGGTTCCGACGAGGTAAGCTCTATGTCATGAGTGAGGATGGATGTCCGGCCTGGCTCGCTTACAAATCTGTCCTGAAACTCGGTCAAAAGACCACGCAGTTCCTGCTTCTGCTTCATTGTCAGCTGTGATTTTGATACTAAATCCTCAACTCTTTTCTCGATCGGGACTTCGTCCGATTCGGGAGCTAATTCAGGAATTTCTGCCGGAACCTCTTCCGGAACATTTAAAGTCATGTTCACGATGGCTTCCCTCTCTTTATAGGGTTTGAGTAAGTTGCTATGATACACCTGGTGTACCTTACGACTTCCTGGTAATTTTACCACATAGTTGGTGTCAGACAATTTTCGAGTAATCTCGGCCGAGCCGACCCATTGCACTTCAAGCTTATTCTTTTGGGAGGGCCTCAACAACATGACCCTGTCTCCTACAGCAAAGTGCCGCGCTTTAGCTGTCCGATCGTACTAAAGCTTAGCCTTCTGCTGTGCTTTGGTCATCGCACTCTCGGTCAGTTTTTGGGCTTTTGTTAGACGATCCAATAAGGTGAGGACATATTCCACTACTACAGGATCATCACCCTGACCTTCCCACGACTCTCTCAGCATACGAAGAGGAGACCGCAGTCTGCGGCCGTAAACAAGTTCCGCTGGCGTAAACCCTGTTGTCTCATGTGGTGCAGTTCTTAGTGCAAACATCGTTGCAGGTAAGCACATTTCCCAGTCAGTTTTTCGTTCAAAACATAAGGCTCTTAACACTCGCTTCAACACGGAGTGAAGCTTTCTATCGAGTTCGACTGCGGATGGTAGACTGAACTATGCAATAATTTCACGCCACACCGCTCTAGAAAGGTTGTCGTTAAGGCACTCGTGAAAATGGTGCCCTGGTCTGATTGTATCTCGGCAGGAAAGCCTATCCGGGCAAACACGGACAGAAGTGCGTTCACTACTTCCACGGAACTAAGCTCTTTTAGCGGGACCGCCTCTGGAAATTTAGCAGCTGGGCAGATTAAGGTCAGGATGTGAGGGTAGCCTGAAGTTGTCTTGGGCAAAGGACCTACTGTTTCAATTACCAACCGACGAAAGGGCTCCGTGATTACGGGTACCAGCTTCATTGGAAATTTCGCCTTATCTCCCGGCTTACCCACTCGCTGACACACATCGCAAGATTTTACAAACCTCTCTACATCTTTAAAGCATCCAGGCCAGTAGTATTCCTGTAGAAGACGATTTTTCGTCTTCTTTACGCCTAAGTGGCCTGACCATGATTCTCCATGCACCAAACTAAGCAAATTCTGACGATACGCCTGAGGTACGACTACCTGGTCAAACTCTACTCCTCGCCTATCTAGATATTTTCGATAGAGTATGCCGCTCCTCTCTTGGAATCTCACATTTCGTTTGGCGATTCCCTCTTTCGAACTGTCCTGGAATTGCTTAAGCGTCGGGTCCCCCTTTTGTTCGGTTATTAATGAAGCGGGGCTCACCTGCAGCAGCCGACTGAAATTATCCGAAGTTGGCATGACACACAACTCTTTTGTATTTCCTAGTACCTGGAATGTGTCCCCCTCTGTGCTATCCTCTGTACTACCAGGAATCGGCTTGGGTGCAAACGGCATTTTCTATTTGCTCGGTCAACGAGGCGTAATTGACCCCTTCCAATTCGGGAGAAGGTTCATCGTCGCCTTTAGGAATGGTTGCCTCCACGACTACGGCTTCTGCAGCCTGTTCTCGCACAAGTCGATTTGTTACCGTGGTGTCCAACTCGCAACCAGGCCAGTTGTCGATTTGAGGCTTGTTTGCCTCAGTGAATGTTGCTCTCGCAGCCAGCGCACGTGCCTTCGATCTAGTCAGTGCCTGCACTATGCCTTCTCCCAACGTTAGACCTTTCTCCTTCAGCATTTGATCTGACTTATTTGAAAATAAGTAAGGATACTTAGGGGGTAGATATGGCGATACCGCGGCTTCCGTTTCCAACGTACCAAATGCGCCTTTAAGGACAACTTTAGCTACGGGAAGGCACTGACTGTTTGCTTCTACGGCTTGTCTAATCCAGGCACAGTCTCCTGAATACTGTCCGGACTGAACAAAAGACGGATGAACTACGTCCATAGTGGCTGCGGAGTCTCTAAGAACCCGACACTGCTTGCCGTTCACGGTAAGGTCGTACATATAGGGCTCTAACAACTTCATGTTCTCGTCGGCTTCATTTATAGATAAAAAGGCCACCTTTTCTTTCGGGCAATGTTTCGCGAAGTGCCCTGTTTCGTGGCAATCGAAACAAGCCGCCGGTTTTTTCGCCTCAAATTTCCTTTTGCTTGCCTCTGCCGACGCCCCATGGTTAGATGTCTTGTTTTCCTCACCCTTTTGTGCGAGACTTGTCGGTTGTTTTCTAAACGGCGCCTTATTCGGTAGTAGGAATTTTTTCGTTTTAGGCTCGCTGTTTGCCCCGAGGGCGCGGCGCGTAACGAATTCTTCAGCGAGCTCTGCGGCTTGCGTTACGGTATTCACGTCCGGTCTATCCTGCACCCAGAACCTCACCTTTTCTGGTAACCTTTGATAGAATTGTTCCAGACCGATACACTCGAGCACCTTGTCATGATTCCCATACGCCTTTGCCTCTTTGAGCCACTCTCCCATGTTGGCCATTAACTTGTAAGCAAACTCCGGGTATGAATCATTGTTCTCTTTTACGGCGTTGCGAAATTTCTGTCTGAAACCTTCCGCTGACAACCTGTATTTCTTGAGAAGGCTCGACTTTACCTCACTGTACTCGTCAGCCTCCTCTTTCGTGAGGCGTGCGATTACTTCTGAGGCCTCCCCCGGAAGTAGGGACGACAAGCGTTGAGGCCACGTATCCTGGCTGAAACCTTGCCTTTCACAAGTTCTCTCAAAGTTGACGAGAAACAGCCCAATGTTCTCCCCTAGCTTGTACGATCTCATTAGGTCCGTCATTTTGAACCTGACCCGCTCAGCGGTACCGGATGCCTCGCTGCCTCCTGTTCTACTATTATGACTAATCTCTAGATCGAGGCGCTTCATTTCAAGCTCGTGCTTTCGCATCTTATCTGCCTCGGCTTCTGCCGCTTTCCTTTCGGCCTCGGCCGCCTTTCTTGCGGCCTCGGCCGCGGCCGCCTTTCTTTCGGCCTCTGCCGCTTGCCTCTCCTGAATCTCCTCGACACATTCTGGCAGCTCGTCATCCTCCGCCCCCAATGCGAAAATCGCCTCTATTAGCTCTGGCTTTCTTTGAGAGTCTGACACATCCAGATTCAACTCCCTTGCAAGTAGCAACAACATGGACTTTCGCAGGGATTTCAGATTCATGGCTGCCTCCAGTACCGCTGTCTCTGTTCCACAAAGATTCCTGTCCTGCAACTAATTAACCTTGATGGCAACGACAGCTCTAGGTTCGTGCCTTGCCTGAAGTTTTTCGTTAACTTAGTCTACAAATAAAGCTTCAAACAGCTCTTATACGGAATCCTGCCCTGCCACTGTTAACCTTGACGCCACTGACAGAAAGAGCTTAACCAAGCTATCACAGAATTTCTGCCTGACGCAAGTTACCTGTTAACCCAATGACCAAGACAGCCCCTCTCTACCAGCTTTTACTTAACACATAGAGTAAATGCCTGGTAAAATTTAACAGAGAAAGCCGGCACTCACCCAGTTCGCAGTCATGTCTCCGGCGTCGTGCCTCTCAGAAGTGCCGTTCGATTCCCTCTGGAAGTCGATGAGCTCGTGTCATCCTTCTCCTGTCGTCCCGTTGTTGGACTTCGGGCTCACTCCGTCCGGTGGTCGCTGTCGGCGTTATCGGCATCCCGCCGCTGCCATCCAGTTGTTGGGACTCCGGGTCCTGCCGGTCTCGTTTTCGGTAGCTGGCTCCAACAATTCAGCGAGAAAGAAGCGCCCGAACGAACGACAGAGATTTATTTACATGTGGAGAAGTGATCAACTGATCCAAAGAGAGAAGAGATACAAAACGTGTTCGGCATTTTATAGCGTCGCGTTGCCGACACTGGGCGCACTGTCCGCATCGTCAGCCAATACGGTGGCTCCGGCACCTCGGCCACGAGAGAGGGGAAACACACCTCACAACACAGGGAGTGGCACAACCTAACACGAGGTCCATGTATGGTCACAGCGCCCTAAAATGTTGCCAAACATGGTCACGAACGCACAGCAGATTCCGGAGTTTTCCCGGCGAGAGGGGGAGCCTGAATGGGGAGGTGGGGGTGGACGACACAGTCGGTCAAGAACCGGTTCTCCCCCAAACTCCTCTTGCTTGGTTCCCTAGGGACGGTCGTAACACGGCCCACAGAACTGTACCACAATTGCGCGTACAATTTAGTGTTGGTCCTTCTGGTGTGCCAGCAAACGCCGGCTGTATTCCAAAGAACGAGGCAGAGCCAAGAGTTGCTAACAAAATCAAAAGTATATTTTCAGAAAATGCAAGACAACAACACACAATCATGCGCACTCGCCAATTATGAAATACAGTACGACACGACTCACAAAGAATACTGATACATTCAAAACAACGAGCACCAACAACTCGCGCTACAACGCAGTCTCATGCATAACTATCCAAGCCCACTTATGGACTAGAATGTTCGTCAAGCGTATTCAGTCGAAAAATCTTGGAACAAAGATTCAATGCTTCGTTTCAAGGAAGCACTCACTGAAAATCCAGTGCCGGTTGTCGTCCCACTACGTCCGAGGTTTTCTCTTCCAGGAAACTCTCGCGTCGTCAACGGACTGCACTCCAATAACAGAAGTTCGCCAGCAGCACGTAGGGCACCCACGCGCTGTCGCTGCCGGACACGTCTACGCACGCTGGCGGAGAACACTCTCTCCATCTTCTCATCGACACCCTCCGCTGCTAGCAGCTAGATTCTCGAACCGTCCAGGCGTGACGCAACTTGGGAGTGACTCACTCCTTTCTTCTGGATATTTCTAGAGTTCACTTGGTGTAAGGTCCGAGATCTGTCGGCGTGGCCGCGGTTCTTTCGAGGCGGAGAGAAGGCACACGCGCGTTGTCTTTTGATACTTGTTTCTTCGTGGCGCCGGCTTCTGCTGCGTCTGCTTGTCGCCTGGTTTTCATGTAGCCGTTAAAACTCGAAGGTGCGTGCTTTCTTGGCCGCTCCTTTGTGACACCTTCGCTTCACCAACTATTGTAGCTGGTTGAAGGAAGTGGGTTCAAGGAAGTGTGAGGAATTACCTGAGTAGAAGCAGGCGTGGTGGTGAGTTGGGGTAGTAGTGAGTAGTGAAAAAAGGGGGGCGGAGTGGCACACATTCGTAGTGGGATTTATCCACTTTCTGTGGCACACACCCGTTGTATTAGAGAGAGAGCAAGAGACAAAGCCTGAATTCAAGGACGACTGTGTATAATCTATGAATAATACCCACGTTGACCAAGAAATGCTTCACTCTTGAAACGATGGGACAATCTGTACTGTTACGCCTGGAAGTGCATACCGAACGTCATTGCCTCTGCAAAGGCAACCTGTGTCAAGGCCAGCGAGCGAGCCCGTCTGAAGCCACCACCTCAACGACGTCACCTACCCCGGCAGCGCCGGTGAGTCTTAGACAACTCACGGCGAGCTCCCTATGCCCATGAGCTCGATAGCAACCCGATGAGTCGAAATGAGAATAAGTGAAGAACTGCCAGATCACCGAGTATTTGAGGGGCAAACATGATGTGATTGTCCTCTCATATAAAGTGCCTTATTTCGACTGAATGTAGAGGGGATTTCTGATAGTGAATGACTATTGCCGGAGAGAGAGAGAGAGAGAAACAACTTTATTTCTGAGTATTACTAGAAATTCTTGAAAATTATTTGCACTGTGATGGTGCATCACCGACCAGAAACACCATTTCACTGATAAAGCGCTACTTGAAAACGTCGCTTACTGCATCTGCTCCTTGCTTCGCAGACTTCTAATAAGTGGTCAAATCGCTCATATACTCAATAAAAAAACTCTTCAAGGGAACGTTACAGCAAATTAGCAAAAATATAAGAAAAAAACCCTACTCGGATATACCAATTTACACAACTTCGCTGTTGGCTGAGGTTTGTTCTTGCGTATGGTTCAATGACGTTCCCGCGACCCACCGGTGCATCTCTTTATACACCGTTAAGCTGTTGGGTCCCCATTCAGCCAGTTTTACGCTTAGGCTTGCCTGAATGGATGCACGCTGATATGACAACGTTAAGAAGCGTACAAGTACGCTTCGCGTTCTGCCTTTCGATAAGGCTTCGCATATCATTAGCGCAACGCGCGCGAAGTGCGGTGGCGCTCGCGGGGCACTCGAGAATGACGCTCGCCACCGCTTTTCGGATTCACGTGGAGACGAGAGTACGCATGCAGAATAATAACAAAAAGAGATAAAAAAGTAAGAACGACGTAGAGGTAGAAAGGTGCCGCACACGGAGGATAAGGGGCGCTGCGAAGCAAGGTGGGTGCGTGAAGGAGAGTGGGTAAGGAGGATAGCGACCAGCCGCGAAGGGCGCAGCGGGAGTACAGCGTTCGCGCCACGCATGCATAAGCGATGCCTGTTCCCACCGCAAAGTGACGGCTCCGAGGCGCGCTGTCGGTAACCCGCGGCCGGGCCTCTCGTTACAGGCGGTGTGTACACTGCCATGCGGAGCATGCATGCGAGTCGGCACTTGCGCGCTCCTCCTCCAGGTCATCTACTGGAGACGATGACGAGGGACTCGAATTCTTCTACGTCGAGCCCTGCACTTTTGCCGACTGCTCCTGTCTGCGGCGGGGGGTCCGGATGAGGCGCTTCGCTTTCCGCACGTGTTCCACGTTTCCGAGGCCCGCCCTTTCCCTCTGCTCCGTTACCTTTCTTTTGTCTTCCATCCCCGCTGTCATATTCCTCACAATCTAAACTACAGCAGAGCTGTATTGAGTGGTCCCACAAAACGCGACTTTACACGTGCACGAAGGCGGGTCCTCGCCAACGCTCATCTTGCAACACCATGCGCGAGGCTGCCGTCGTCAGTGTTGCATGATTTACCAGAAGCGGAGAATACAGGGCACATGCAGGACGAGTGGGCATACTGAGTACATCGAAATTTCGGAATTATTTTCTCTGTCAGGCACTATCTCTTGGAAAGGAAGCAACGTCAGCCAAGAAAACTTACTTCGTAACTCGCTTTAGTATAGCTGGGAAAGAACAAAACTAGTTGGCTCTCCCATAATTCACAATAGATATAAGGATTGAAAGACTACCGGTGAAACGGTTTGGTTGAAGGTAATGCTATAGCCACAATATTAATAGAGGTATAGGCATGTTCGCAACAGCACATACCATCACATCGCACCATACACTGTGCACTGGTCCACACGGAAGGCATTGCTTCGGGCCCCTGGGTGTAATTATTCTCGGCCTTTCCCTGGAGTCCTGAGCACTCACAGACCGGAAGCTCGTGCACCGCACGTCGCAAGGCACAATGTGTCTCTCGAAGAACCGCAGAACTCTTGTGACTGATTTCTTGACTTACTGCCCTGATAACTTGACTGAACTCTTGTGACTGATGTTCTCGTCTTACTGCCCGGATAACGGCTCTGGCTTTTGGGTCAAGGTCACTTACATATTGCTTACGCCAGAGGCTAACAGCATATCATGCTCTAAAATAAATTTGGCCAAGCTTTGTGCCATGCTCGTTGTGCCATGCTTGTTGTGACATGCTCGTTGTCTTTTAACCGTTGAACAAGTGATGTGAATGGTATTCTTCCTAGCACTTCACTGACCTTGGAGTCTAATCACGCAAGCACAGTGTGAGAGAATACGCTGGAAACAAGCTAGTGGGTTCACTAAGAGCATGCCTTAAAACAAATAAATCAGATGAGCCTCTTTTTATTTAAAAGAGCCAAATATTTTTCGGGTGTAAATGAAAAGCATGCAACAGTTCGCGGCACTCAATATGCCCAAACAAATTTTCGTTCCTTTGTTCCTATATTCAAAACAATTCAAATATGTATAGGGTTTGAAATTTCGTTAATATACCAAAGCCAATATATCAGCTCAGGAGTGTGAAAGCAGCCTCGCCACGGTGGTCTATTGGCTAGAGTACTCGGCTGCTGACCCGCTGATCGCGGGATCAAATGCCGGCTGTGGCACCTGCATTTTCGATGAAGGCGAAAATGCTGTAGGCCCGTACGTGCGCTAAGATTTGGGTGCACGTTAAAGAACCTCAGGTGGTCGAAATTTCCGGAGTCCTTCACTACGGCGTCTCTCACAATCATAAGGTAGTTTTGGGACGTTAAATTTCACATATCAATGAACGAGGATAGTCAAACTATGCGCTTTTTCCTATTCGGTTCTTTCCGATTCAAACATAATTCTGGCCGGTCTTGTCAAAACAAAGGAGTCTAAATAGTAGCGTGTGAACCATATTAGAATCCTTCTCCACAAAATTACCCGTATAGATATTTTTTTCCTCGGTACCATTGTCCGTGGGATGGCTGGAGTTGCTTAGTCCTTATTGGGAGCGTGAGTTTTCTAAAAACTTTCGTTGACCGGTAAAGCCTAGAAGATAAAACATCGAAATGTAAATGAAGCTGTTTCGGACGTACTTATTATTGGCCTCTAACCAGACTCGTTCCCAAGAATTTTCGTCGGGGGAGAGGGGCGCTCGCTGAGGGCTTGAAAAAACGTATTTAATTATTTATTTTCGGTGAAACACCTCCTTCAGCAAAATTTCGGTAGTGACAAACGCGCCTAGGACACTCCCCCCCACCCCAACAAGGCTATGGGCCTGTCTTTTTCAATATTGAGTGCACTCCATATATTTTTTTTTGTTCCTGAAGCTTGTCTTGGTGTGTCGCACGTTCTATGGTGAGTTCATGCAGCGCGGATTGGTAAGCCTTTTCGATGAAGAGTGTGCCTCAACCAGTTTATTACCGCTGTCGTACATTTGAAATTCGCCTCGTAAAAGTGCTAAGCGTGCTCGTAACACGCAGCGCAGCTGCAGAGTGAGCTGGTACTGTTTGTTAGGTGTGCAGTGCGCCTTGTGAACCCGTATGCACGCTCCGACGTGCCCAACCAATCTCTGCTCATCTGTGAGGCATCTGTTGGTGCTGTGGATGATGATGATAATGAAGATTACAATGTATATTTGCTAACACCTCGGAAATGAATGAAAGTGTGTGAATACCAGCCTGAGAGAGATAACGAACCAGCTTTCATAAAACTACCCCAACTTTCTCCTCGAAACAACGCAAGAACGGTGCACCTTTTCCTTCCGCAGGCACCAGGCCCCATCTGTCGAGCATTACAGTAACCCACGTCGCCGCTTTCCGCAGCGCCTCTTCCCACCAGCGCGCCAGTTCTCCATTCATAATTCTTTCATTCATACGGACGATGGGCTGTCTACTCTCTGTACAAAATACTTGATCGAGCTACGCTTGACACGGTGGGAACAGCTGTGAAGCGGTTGAACTGTTGGAGCGTTGCGTAGAAAACAGGAATGTGACAAACAGGTGTCTTAAAGGGCTCAGTCTCCATCGCCTGCGGCACAGGAGGCCGTTGTCGCTCACGTGAGAGGTCTGTCTCGTGAAATTTTCTGGTCTTTAAAATGCTGTAGTTGTTGATATAATTAAATTACATTCAGCCTCCCTCCGTAACACGGCGTATTTACATGAAATGAGGCAACGGCTTACCTCACCAAATCTGTAAGTTTGTATAACTGAGAAAGAAGTAATGGAGTATGAATAATATGAAGCTGTAAGAGCACTGTATATGGAACAAACCTATATATATGTTCGTTAAGATAACAAACCAATAAAATGAGCTGAGATTCCCCCTCCCCTGCTTTGAATGATTCCCCTGGTTCTGTATTTGCAGATGTTTTATTTATCTGATTATCTTGAAACAGATCGAACATGCCCTTTCCAACATCAGCTTCAGGTTATTTCATCACGCGAAAAAAAATTGGAAAAAAAATATGGCCTGCGCAGGGATCGAACCTACGACCTTCGCGTCCTATAGCACGACGCTCTAACCGACTGAGCTAGCAAGCCACCAGCTAATGTCGTAGATCAAAATTAGCTGGTGTATATCTGCTTATATAAAAGCGGTTTTGTTTTCTTTTGTTAACACACGTTGACCATCTTGTGTCATCGCTTTTTCAAGAATTTTAGACTGACAATCCCAGCAAACAACAGACTTGTGGAAGTCTCACGTGACGTGACAGAATATTTATTACAAGGCAAATGGTGTTCTCGATTGAGGAAAACGACGAGTCGGCCAGGAGCTACTGCTTCTTGGCGGCTGCCTCTGCCAGCCCCGTCACCCAGACCTGCTCGTTAGGGTCTGAGTTCAGCAGTGTGGTTTCCTACTTCTGCGTCTTAGTTATGTGTAAGCCCTAAGCGATGCACACGTATACTTGGACCGTCCCAAAGTATGGGAATGATGTCACGAAATGATGTCTCTCCTTCACATTTGACCGAACCGCGATGTCAATTCGCAAAGTTATCATGTGGCGTCATGTTGGTAAAAGGTCACGTAGTTTAACGATGGCTACGCAAATTTTAGCGATCGGCAATGTCAATGTGCTGTCACGTGATGAGGTGATTATGTGACGTCATCGCTAATTTGAAGGAGGGCGAGTGTTTTTTTTTTTGTGGACGTACGGAGATGAACCAGTGGGACATGCCTTACAGCCTAGCTGCAATATTTTGAAAACGACAAAGAGTGCAACCCACCACTGTAGTCGGCTGATTGGCTCTCCCGTAATCCGCAATAGATATAAGCATGACTATCAGGGAGGCAGTTTGGATGAAGGTAATACTAGACACAATCTTAAAAGAGTTATAGGCATGGTGCTCGTTATGGTTCTCGACTGCCGACCCGCAGGTCGCGGGACCGAATCCTGGCCACAGCAGCCACATTTTTTAAAGAGGCAATTATGCTTGAGGCCAGTGTACCTAGAATCAGGCGCACACTTATTCTCAGGCGCTTGAAACTTCCGTATGCGCTAGTTAGTGCCAAGCCTTAATCTGGTCATGTAGGGAAGGGTGTTTCCGCTCCAGTAGCGAACCATTAGGGGCTAGTCTCAGAAAAGAAGGATTGCTCGAAAACACTGTACAGCCCCTCCCCTTGCGCAGTCCTTCCTATCTGTTTGTTTGTTTGTTTCCCTGGACTAATGGCTCATACCCGCCCGGGGGATTGGCTAAGAAAGCGTTGTGCAGTTTTTCTGTGATAATTTCAACTATGTGTAATGAATTTCTATTATAATATGACCAATGTAAGGAAAACCACATAAATAGAGAGCAAACGAGAAAAAATAGAAACGTCAACTTGAGAAATTTTGAGATTTCAGGTGTTGTGATTACCACTCAGCTGCGTTTACTTCACCTTCACTTTGTCATTTAGAATTTTCTGGGGGGAGTAATAAATAATAATTATTTGATTGAAGATCACAAAGGTATATGCTAGGATGCCTGAATATAATCACAAATGGCATTGAAAGCATCCCTGTGGCAATGTCCCAAAACTGAGGCACCAAAGCTTAGTGCAGTTTCCACCGTCAATCTAATGCCTATTTTCAGAAATGGAATAACTAGTAACCTTTTTCGAAGTATAGCGTATCGGCGACAATACAAAAAATAATGTTCTAATGATTCCATTTCTCCGCAGAATGCGCAGAGGGGTGATATTGTCTGACCAGCTCTGTGTAGATACAGGTTTAAGGGGGGGACGCGACATCGAAATTTAGTAATAAAAACTTCGAGCTTTCTGGACTGGCTCCAGTGGGGTCGCCATGGAAAGTTGAGGTGGTTATATTCTGTCCATATAGTTACTTTTTCTATCGTATCAGGGGAGATTGCTGATTTTCGATACCTTATTGCTGTAATATATTCAACATCTGGCAGTATGAATAAAACTGGGCCATCAAGTGCGGTTGTCATCATCATCATCATCATCATCAGCCTGACTACGTCCACTCCAGGACAAAGGCCTCTCCCATGTTCCGCCAGTTAACCCGGTCCTGTGCTTGCTGCTGCCAATTGATACCCGCAAACTTCTTAATCTCATCTGCCCACCTAACCTTCTGTCTCCCCCTAACTCGCTTCCCTTCTCTTGGAATCCAGTCAGTTACCCTTAATGTCACAGGTCCCGTTAATTCGGGAGGCGATGGCCGGGCTAATTCCAAGGGCCGAAGTATTGGCCCCCCGAACCGCACAACGAAAGCGCGGACAATTTAGAAGTGGTCCTATTTGGTGCACCAGCGGACGCCGGCTGTGGCCCAAAGAACAAGTCAGTGCCGAGAGTTGATAAACAAATAAACATTATATTCTCAATTATGGCAGATCAAAACGATACACAAGTATGCACACTCGACAATAGTTGAATACAATATGTCACCAATCAAACAATGTACTACACAGTACAACAGCCACACTCGAAACAACGGACACAGACAACAATACGCACTACAATGCAGTCGCATGCATCGAACAACCAAGACACTTGAGACTAAAAAGTTAGAAAACTTATTCAGTCCAAAGTTCTTGGAGCAAAACTCTGAACGATACTTTTCCGAGAATCACTCACTCAAAGTCCAGCGTTGTTGTCGTTCTGCTGCCCCCGAAGTTTCTCTTCCAGGAAACCTCGCGTCTTCAATTGGCCACTCTCCAAGCTTCAAACTTCTTCGCCGGAAACACGTCGGCTTCCCACACGCAGCTGTTGCCATGCGTCTTTGCTCGCTAACGGTTGACACACACTCTTGCCTGTAGCTCGAGTCTTCACCCCTCAGGTGGAAATCCTCTTCTTCTCCTCCTTTGTCACGGAAGACAAAAGGCTTCGCCCACAAGGCGGAACACCCTACGCACTCTGGCGCATACTTTCTTCTTTTCCTGCTTTGTCACTAAGGACAAAACCTTCACCGACAGACGCGGCGGAATAACCCCACGCACACTGGCGCTAACTTCCTTCTTCTCCTGCTCTCCCATCTCTGCTGCTCGATTAAATACCTTTCGCGCGAGATTCCAGAAAATTCTCGTCATTTTGTCGGCGCGATGCGCAGCGAAAGCTGGGGGAAAGCGCGAGACGGTTCGACGGCTGTCCGCGACAGATGACCCAACCCGGCATCACCACGCCCCTTTCCATCGAGAAATTTCCAGGGCTTGCTCGGCCGCGATGTGAGGAGGTTCGTCGGCGAACCTACGTTTTCGAGAGGGTAGGGACGGCGCACCCGGTTAGGCTTTGGATGCTTGTTTTCTTCTTTTTTTATCAATGACCTCGAGGCGTCTTTCCGGCGCTTTGTCGCGAGAATTTGGCGGCGCGCCCTTTTTGAGCGCTCGTTTTGTGACAGTGGCTCGTGCTAAGGAATCAGCCAATTAATTTAATCTTAATCCACAGTGTCCCGGAACCTATAGTAACCTCAGGAGTCTCCACTGCGGGGGTATTAATGTTTTGAATGTCCTTAGAATTCGAGAGTTCTCTGAAGCTGTCAGAGCTGCACAAACTGAAAGAGAATCCACCATTATGACTGCGTTGTTTTGATTTGACGGAAATTTTTGAAGAGTTAAAATAATCGCCGCGAGCTCCGCTTCAAAAACTGGAGTAAAATCGGGAAGTCTCACTGAAAAGGACCAGTTAAGCGAATCAGAACTTCATTTTCGTCGGAACTGCGTCAGAACACACCTTATGATAATGATGAAGATGCCTTCAAATATGACTCATGCCCCACTCAAGAGATCGCCAAAAAGGGATTGCATGAGTTAATAACACATTTTTATGAGAAACATAACGTACGTAAAACGAAAACAATGCAATAATTGTTATATTCCCCCCTTCAGACCAGGCAGGCTAGTCGTTATTGTAACTAAAAAATGAACGTGAATTAAAAAAAAGAATAACAAATATATAATGACGCATCTTACTCCAAGGTTCTTCTTCTTCTTCCCTACATGCCCACTGCCAGTTCCCCAGAGCATGTGGAGAAGAATGTTCCCCCTCCGCTTATTCGTCAGCTACGTGTTGGGCTAGCTTTTTTTTATTGCGACAGACTTGCCTTTAAACATATTTTTGCGAGTATGTTTGTTAAATATGCGCCGTTAGGCTGGTGTTGTGTATGAAGTGAAGTAGTGTCTTGTGGAATGTGTTGTTATGTATCCAGCGGTTGTAACTGGATGTGTCGCTCTATCGAAGGCCGCCTTGAAGGAGGTGACGAGAGCGTTCTGGCTGCAACCCCTTACATGTATATTGTGGGGGTACTGACACTTCCCTGTAAAGTTACTGACACTTCCTCGTGGCGCACGTGTTTGACGCAAAAGACGTATTTCGGGGTCACGGCTATTCAGCGATAGGTGGCGTTGTGTACGCGAGCGGTGATCACCACTATCATCATAATCATGGTATAGCACCGGTGGTGACAAGCCTTGGTAGAGGCGAGCGACAAATAAGCTGGTCTCTCTGCGCGTGGCGGTTGTCTCTAGCGTGGGTCCCCGGTGCGTGGCACCACGGGCTGCGCGTCGGGGGCCCTCGTGGTAAGTCAAGCATTGGCGACGCCGCCTTGGGTGTGTTATTGTGTTTGTCAAGTTTTGGAGTGTATGGTGATATTTTGTAAGGATGTGCTAGCGTGTTGATCACAATTTATGTCATATATCGATTCGGTGGACGATATCGTCGTTCTAAATTAGTTAAATAAATGTATGTTGTTTGGTTTGTACCGACCGTGTCTACTGTGTCCTCTTACTCCAAGAGCGTGGTGTGGCGCTCGCCAACTCTGGACCACTTACTGGCTGCCCAACGTGGGGCTTTTGGAGTATCGGATGACAGTTTTCGCGGTTCGGTACAAGCTTTTGTTAGAGCAGGGGTAGAGTAGGCCTGGGGGAGTTTTTTGCTAGCTTCGGTGGTGTGATTTGTTGAGAAGCGAGGAGATCGGTTTTGTGACGTGTTTGACCTTGTTGGCACGTTGAGTTTTTTTCTGCTTGCAACTGGTTTTTTGTTGTTAGTTTTCAAGAACGTTGTTCAGTTGAGTACGAGAACCATGTGGTCTGCATGCTGGGGTGAGCAAGGCTTAGAGCACGTGGATTGTAGGCCAAGCCCTAAGCGAGTGAGTAGGGAAGCCTCGTGGGTGGTCCGATTTTCTGTAAATAGCTTCTTCTATCTCTTCGGGCTCAGGGAGCCGGGAGTAGTTGCTGTATGGTATTGCGGCTCGACGCCGGGGCGTCGTGACACGGTCCGGGGCGGTGGACGCCAATCGCTCGGTAAGCTGCTGTGTGTGGCGAGCGATAGGGCCACATTACAGAGTGGATGTCTCCTTGCGGCTGCCTCGTCTGCACCTAGGCTGGGTTCTGGGTGGATGCCGGTTGTTCCAAAGCGACTCATTCGGCCTAAGGCTCTGCGCAGCCGCCTGTCGCACGTAGCATATCTAGGTGGATCGTGGCTTTGAGGTGTAGCACTCTGCTTCCCTCACTTTTTATCTTGCGATGCACGAATTACAAAAAAGTGACCTTTGTTTTATTTTGAGCTGGGCGTCTCGGCCGCCGCTAATGTATCAGCTAGCAGTACTGGGGCGAAAAGCGCGAAGCTCCCTTCCGTAGGCCCTGCTTCATTGTTTCTGTCAAGTGTTTTGGAATGTACGCTGCGGGAGTGTTGCAATCCACGGCCGGCTGTCTTGTGCACATCATCAGCGCCAATGGCCAGGAATGCGGTCGTAAGGTCGGGTGATGGACATGCCTGGGACCTGCGCAACTGCCGGCAGTTCAACACCCTCATGAGTGCTGGTCGCAAGTGGAAGACGTGTCAGCACTAGTGACGGTTCGTCGCGCCGACGGCAACTTTGCTGTTGCGGGACCGGTACTGAGGTGAAGTCGAGCCGGCCAGTGCAGCAGTGTCAACCGGTGGTGGTGTAGTGGTGCACGGACATTATGAAGGGACATGTTTTGTCATTTTTTTGTTAGAGATTGTGTAGCGTATTTCTTTTCGGAATATGGTTTGAATTAAGGTTGGGGAGTTGTGGGGATACTCACACTCCCCTGTAATGTTGTTTGCGCCGCGTGGCGCACGTGTCTCACCCAGAAGCCGTTTTTCAGGGTCACGGCTATTGAGCGATAGTTGGCGTTGTGTACGCGAGCGGCGATCAGCACTATCATCATCATCATCATAGTATAGTGCCGGCGGCGACAAGCATTGGTAGTGGCAAGCGAGAAATGAGCTGGTCTCTTCTGCGCGTGGAGCTTGTCTCCAGCGTGGGTCCCTGGTGCGTAGAACCACGGGCGTCGGGGGACCTCGTGGTAAGTCAAGCGTTGGTGACGCCGCCTTGGGTGTATTGTGTTTGTCATGTTTTGGAGTGTATGGTAATATTGTGTAAGGATGTGCCAGCGTGTTGATCACAATTTATGTTATAATATCGGTTCGGCGGACGACACCATCGTTCTAAATTGGTTAAATAATAGTATGTTGTTTGGTTTGGACCGACTGTGTCTAGTTTGTCCTTTCACTCCAAGAGCGTGGCGTGGCGCTCGCCAACTCTCGACTCCACAGGATATAGGGTGGTATGCATCTGATTGCATCGCTGGAGTGGGACAATACACACGCATGTCACCAACTCGTAAATGTGCCCATGCATAATCCATCCATGAATATTTTTTTCTTATCTCCTATTCTCACCAATCCGTGCTGCAGTAAACCTGACATCTCTTTAACGACTACAGTGGTGTTCGCGCTAACACGTCCGTCATTTCTTTTGATTTCAACACGCACTATATATTGAATATATTTTGTTGTAGAGAAACTGCCGTAAAAAATGTATTTAGGGCTGGGAAATTCAATTCAGCCATAAGTGACGTCACAAACTGCAATGAAGTAGATTGTAGTAACCACGCGATGTGCCGTCAGAGCTAGCTTACAAAGCGCTAGAATAATTGGCAAGAGCGCGCCTTCAAAAACACTAATAATAAAAACGATCAGACAAGTGAAAGCGAAAAAAATCTTACGTTTGTCTTTGCGTTAACCAGTGAAGCTGCGTGAATATTAACTTACTTTTTGTTGAACGTACGCAAGGCAATCTTGCTCGTGGTTACCTTGGAACCTGAATGGTTCAATTGTATGGTTATTGGGAAAAATCTCATCGTATTCTGGCTTCCAATGTTCTCATATGAATAACCTAATTCATGTAATCCCCTTTCCAATTTACCCACTTAGGCTCTGTATAGTTCCTTTTGAACGAAAACAATCTGCGGTGCGCGGTGACATGGCCAGTTAGCGAGGACGAGGCAGTCCGGATAAAGGCGCTCCGTGTTTTTTATCTTCGTGGTACTCTTTGAGTGCTGGCGCCACCGGCATTCCTTTCGCCCCGTAGAAGTATATACTTACCGAAACACTTCTTTTCAGTGGTTGTGACTTTCCGAAAATGCACGCCTGTTTACGCTATCTATTGGTGGAAGAACGACCTGTCCATCTCCTCGCACCCCGAGGTCTACTTTCTCGAAGCGCCATGAGGGAGGCCCATACGCTAAACAAACAGTGTTCGAGGAGGCAGTATATCCGCTGTTCACCTAACCTCGCAAGATTCGATCATTCATTCCGCAAACGTGTCGAGGCTCGCAGATACCGGAGATATAAAAAAAAGTATTATAAGTCAATACGCGAAAACACGCCGCATTGTTTCTTTAGGGTACGCTCAAGCACATAAAAATGATTCTCATGATCTCCTTCTACCGGACAGGGCAATAGTTATCGTGTTTGTACGTTGTAAATTCATTCACGTTATTGCACACATTTACGGACGCCAAACTTACCTCTAGGCTTGTCCGTTGGACTCGAGCTGGCCGCCCTTATTTTCCGAATTAAGCTTCCTTGCTTCTATCTGAACTTAGCAGTCTGTGTACGCCTTTCTCTTTACATCAGTGACATGAGCGTCGTCTCTGAGGCTTAAACTCAATCAGAGGACGACTATCACCCTGCCATCATAGGGGAGGTATTGCTTTTCTCGCCCTTCTTTACGCAGAACAGAGGCCACCAGCACACTGTCCCCGCTTGCTTGTTATGGGGCTCAGATCCCGCGCGACAGAAGACGTCACAGCGGGGATGTGGAGTTGATAGAGGCTTAGGAGCGATGGCGATTAGCGCAGAAGAAGGAAAAAGAAAGGAAGGCCCTAAATAAAGACCCAAACATGAAAGCTACGGCAATCACGACGTGAACTCGTCGCACTACGGCAGGCGCGCGACGCCGGGGCTTAGTCGGACTGATGCTGACGTCAGTGTCGGCGTCAGAGTATTCGCTGCTGAACGTTATTAGCGCCGCTCAGTCGGGCTGCGGGGGCGCGGCCGCGCTTTGACTCGCGCGTCCTTCAGCTGTTTTGCCCCTCCTGAAAAACAAACTAACACGAGAGAACGCGTCATCTGTCGTATGTAGACAGAAACTTGTTGCTTTGTGCGTCACCACGAAGGAACTTCCACTCCTGTAGCCTGTCCCTCGGGGACAAACGGGGTTATTGCTTTCAGCGATAGAATACTAATCTGTAGTTGGTCGGGATTCATAGTGAAAGAAGGTAACGGCGCAGTGACTGGCGCAAATGTGAACTACGAAACACAAACATGGTGACTGCGCTGTCTGGTTCTATTATGTCTGCATCTGTAAGTCTTGCATATTTCATGGAGCGATCAGTGTACAGCCGACATTGGAGACTGAAAACATGAACACATGTGTAGCCACATCTTTAAGTGGGCACGTAAACAAGTTGTGCAGCCACTGCGGATGACAGTACTGTTATACCCCCCCCCCCCGCTGATGAGGACAACTTAGTATCTCCTCCCCATCCTCCTTCTTGAGTACCCGTTGTAACTTTCAGAAAGAGACGAATTTCCTTTTATAGAATTTTGTTGGAGTTGTCATTGCAATTCAGGAAGTGGCTTAAGGCCGAGTTTTTTAAATTGGTTTAGACATGTTGTGTCTTCACACAATCACTCCTAAATGGGAAAAGTGGAAACCGCATATGCCATTAATATTTGCCATTTCATTGTCGTCTTTTTTCATTTAGTGCTGCTGTATTCCTCCTGCTCAAGCAAGAAAATGGCATATTAAGCATAATGCCTACTGCCACCTCACCCAATCCCATGGTCTTTTGGTCTTTAGATAATCTCCTCTTAACCCCACCTCTTGACACAAAACCTAAGCAAGGTCCTTAGAGAAACGCTAGTTATCCGTGTTTACGAGTTGTTCTCGCACACGTTTGTGTGTGCATGTGCATATTTAAAGAAAAAAAGGGGGGGGGGCTTTAGAGCGCTGACTTTACAGTTTCGCCGTCATCATGCGTACTACAGTATGCATGGGAGTGGTAAATATATTCACCTTTCCTTAGTCGTTCGGGGAAGTGCGATTATTTCAGACAGAAATGATCGACTCAATATCAAACGCAAAATACTTTTAAATCCCTCTCCCGTTTCTTCTCGCAGAAGCTTCCCGGGCAATACACAAAAAGAAGTACACCTCTAGTTACACAGATCATTCATTGTGCCCGCACGTATGCCAGACTTCTTCGCCAGTGGTGCCCGTGCAGTGGCCGTTTCCGCGGCTCTCAAGATCCCTAACATAGCAGAGAATGTCAGGTAGGAATGACATTATAAATCCATAACAGAAAATGATAACACTGGTGTCTAAAAGCAACGCACTTGGATACAAGGAAAGAAAACATTGCAAAGAAAAAACTGCTTGACGGTGAGTGACTGCCATTTTCCCCCTTCTTTTTCGCTTAAACTGCGTTAACATTTTACCTGCTACGCACACAGTGAATGCAATCACGTATATCCCTGCTCTGCCTTAATTGTGACCAACCAGGTTAACAGATAAAAAAACAACCAAAGCATATCCATGGAGCATATCCATGATCAGTGGGGCGAAGCGTCCGGATGGACGGATGCACGAACAGACAGACATGCGGACTCCCGGACGGGCGGATGGGAGCACAGACGGACTAACACATGGATGGACGGACGCATGGACGAACGAAATTATGGGTGGACGGACGCACGGACGGATGGATGGAAGCACAGACGGAATTAAGCATGGACGAAAGCACGGAGGGACGGACAGACGGAGAAGCGGAAGTATGGACGAATGGACAGACGGCCAGACGCACGGATGGACGGACGGAAGGACGCTTCGGCCCACTCATCATAATTCATTCCATGGATATGCTGTGAAAACCACTATTCCCAAGGACATATACAGACAACGTCATCTATTGGGCAACTCATAAACTAGAGGTGGCTACAAACTACTACTACTACTACTACTACTACTACTACTACTACTACTACTACTACTACTACTACTACAACTACTACTACTACTACTACTACTACTACTACTACTACTACTACAGAGGAGGGAACAACCCAAGGCCTAAGGAACTTCGCCCCTGAACGACACTTAACGCGTGCCTCGTTCTTTAACGTGTACCAGAAGTCCAAATGTGGATCCTTCTCTACGACGTTCGTGTCGGCGTCGTAAACAAACGCCCGCCGAAGTTCACAACGCCTGTGTCAAGAACTTCTTCCCATTACAAAACACTCGGCACCGCTCTGCGAGCAGTGCTCACGTGATGAGCGTGAATGCTTTAAGAGGATTTTTCCATCAAACCTAGAGGGAGGGTGGGAAGGGGTCAGTCAACTTTTATATTGCTGCAAACACTCCTTTTCTATGTGATATGTTACTTTTTTTTCGCTATTGCGCGCAGCCAGAACTGGAGCGCCACGTTTACGTAAACGTATCGAGCCGATATAACGTACAAACTTGAGAACCCTGCACGCGCTGGAGACGCCTGGAAGGAAAGGAGCGCGCACGCATACAAACACAAAGTGCGGCATGGAGCCCCGCTTGCGCGGGCGCACGCATGAACGCGCTCGCCGAACATAGCACGAGCACGCAGCCCCGCCGGAAGGAAGTACGAGCTGGCGGGCGGAACTCCGGGGGCGAGGTCGGTTGCCCCGAAGCCAAGCCAGCGGGCAAAGTTTGCGAGCAAAAAAAGAGAAAACAGCCCGGGCTCCTCGTGCCACGGGGACGAACGGTCTCTCGCTGTCTCCCTACGCCGCGGGGCGACGTGCTTGGGCGATAATCGAATTTGCCGAGCCCCGCACTCGTCCGCGGGCAGAGGCCAGCGGCCGGTTATTCGGCCTGCTCTAAAGAATGCTTCCTTTTGGCCTACCCACCGCGCCTCTTCTCTGTCACTTCTCGGTGCCGGAGCCTGCTAGGGAGAGAGAGAGAGAGAGCACCTTCACCCGTTCGGTCCATCCTTTTCGCCTCTATCAGACAGCTCGCACTTTTCCCTCCTCTTCAACTGTGGCACCAACGCCCTTAGGACCCGCGAACACAGCTCGTACTCGTGAGGAGACACCGGTATCGTTGGCCGCCGGAGGGTAGGACGTGAGATTCGCGCGCTCTTCGCATCGGGGAGGGCATTCAGTTTTTAATCATTTTTTTTTTCTTTGTCGGCTCCTATATGAGACAGTGAGATCGATGGGTTGCGCTCGAGACGCCGTGGGCTTCCCCTCAGTTTGAAAAACAAAGAGAGAAAATACATCCTTGAACACGCGCGTGTGCTCCTTCAGAGTGAAAGCGGTACCTCTTGTGTAGATCTCAACGGCGGCGAACGCGCTTACGCAGATTAGGATGGGGTGGGAGCCGTTAGCGGGCCGCACATACGCTTGAAAGAAGAAAACAAAAGATAAGAAAAAAAGTCAGTAAAACGCACAAAGAAAAGAGGATGCGCAGGTGAACAAACCAAACGGGAAGACGTGTCCCTAGCCTGCAGCAGGAACTGTCATGGGATGTTTAGTTGTTCCGAAGGCAACGTCAACCACCAGCAAAGACAATGCGCTGGTGGTGATGCTGAGCATATAAATACGCGAAATCCTACGTCCATGTCGTATTTTGAAGGATCTACCAAAGCCGCGCGACCAATGTACCTCGCTCCTATGTTCGTGTTTCTCAAACATAGTGAAAGGTTCTATAGAAATAAAGTGAAGCCTTACGAATAAGTTGATAAATATAGCCATAATCTTAAAAAAGGCTTGAAGTAGACGTACAAGCCTGCGACAATAAGGAACCTGTCTCAGCCAAAAGGGGTGTAGCTGAGGGTCCTCAAGGGGCCCTGCAAGACTTGTCGAGCACGGCGAGAAAACACTGCCGATCGGCACTTGAGGCTGTCGCGAACATGTGAGCCAAGTATTGCCCCACTGTGGGTGGCAGGAAATTTAAAATTAAGTTTGAAAAGTAGCTTGGAATTGCTGTATGTTGTCCTGAAAGATCCATAATAGACGGGCCCGACTACATCATAGGTGGCGGGACACTACCATAGGTCGATTTGACCTGTTCCTCGCAGCGTTTATGACGACTAACCACGGTAAGTCAATGCTGCGAATATATTCTGAGGATACAAGATAATTTCATGCTATGTATAGCCGCTGCGGACAGCATTTGGGAACATTTTTTGCCGACTTTGAACGATTATTTTGTTCTATTTCGTGTTCGGATTGAATGCCGCAATTCAACCATACTACTTTAAAAGACGCTGTATTATGGAGGGTTCCGGGAATTTCTACCACCTGAGGTTCCTTAACAGGTACCTAAACCTAAGCACATGGGCCTCAAGTAATTCCGTCTAATCAATTATTGTGTTATGACAACTCCCTCGATATATGGATGACACATTAATTAATGAAGCATACATCAGCAACGTGAACTGTGAACACTTGCCAGCCGGCAGTTCTCAAATTCGCCATCGCCAGTACTCTGTCTCTGATGATTACACGCAGCATTTTCAGTTAAATTGAGGGCGTTTACCTAGAGTACGTTTTTTGGGCGTCTGCTTCGAGTATGTATCTTGTTCTTTATTCGAAGGGTACGTATGTACATGCATACAAAAAGAACTAGGAGAGCTTAATCTGTAGGTGAACGGATGATGACGTTATCTAGAAGGGACCTTTCTTGGGCCAATGGTCACTCTTTTACCGATGCACATGAGAAACTAAATTAAAATTTGCATTACTAACGCACTTGTCAGCCACTCCGCCAATAGGAAAAATTGGTCGACTACTCAGTCACCGGAGTGAGACGAAGAAGACGAAAGGTTGATAGCCGACATCCAGTTTAATCTAGTTGGTATTGTACATAATTTAAGCATCCCATTAGCCGACAACAGCCAACAGTTACTATAATTTAGCCTAGTCCATACGAAAGCTCGTAGTTGTCATCATTGGGGTAAGTAGGGTCACGTGGCTTATTGCTCTCCTTTATATTGCGCTGGCTTCGGAAATGGCCCCCATTTTCGGTTCGCAACCGCACATCTCACCTTGTTTACAACAATGCAGGTGCAGAGGGCCAGGGAAGACATCGTAATGAGAAGAGTTACATGGCCGCTTCAATATAACCAGCAAATATAGTAGTCCAGCCACAATGTCTGTGAATTTCGTTCTTGAAATGCGGCAATAAATCTAGTTCGCTCTGTGTTACGTCAGACATAACTGTTTAGCAAAAAAAATGTGCCATCAGAGCAGCGGTAATAATTTTTTTTGCTGGGCCAAACGAGCCGACAACTAGTTCACAATCTATTTGTATCTATGAGTCTTTTAGCAGGTTACCGACGAGCTTCCACTGATTCCACAAAACACGGTGTCCATCCCTTCGAAGCTGGCTTCTTTGTAAGATGCCTCTAAGCGTGAGAAAGCCAGCTTCACACACAGCGTTCGAACAGGTGATTTATCCGGCGTGATCGTGTAACTTATTTCTGTTTGTGCATTCATACGTCCTCATTAACTAATCAAATAATTAATTTATTATCCTGGTCACTATTTTGCTCTGTCGTTTGACCATTGGTTATCCCTCGATAATACGGGTGGGACATACGGGTGCCGTGTATGAACGTGCTCGTTGTTCAATATCGTTTTACAGCGTAGATCTACGCTCTCGTTCATCTGTTTCGCGTCGTCCAAGTACGTAGCGCGAATGACTAGCACAGAGGAGGATGAAAGGCAGTGAGCGCAGAGCGCGGCTTGAGGTAGGCAGGACACGGGTACAGTTCTAGTACATCGCCAACTCGCGCTGCTAGTGACGGCTACGCTAGCAGTGCATATTATTTGCTTTGCTGTTAGAGCCATTTTCAGGTGAGTTCGTCGCAAGTTTCTGAGACAAGCGGACATAAGAGCTGAGAGGGGAGGGATGGTAAACTAAAGGCGCAGACGCTATTTAACTCCCAAGGTGGACGCAACAGATGCGACAGACCACGCTTGCAAAAGCACGAAGTGACAACGTGTGAAGTAAAACAAACATAATGGACTCACTGGTGAGTATATACTGCGCCCGTTTTCAGTACCTTCGGGTAGATAATAAAACAATGTTGTTTTTCAGGTATTTTCACGGAGAAAGCAGGCACGCAATCATGGGACTGCTCATTTATGGTATCACTTGAGTAATTTGACTATGTATCCTTCACTTCATCGACAAGAAAAGTCCGCAAATACGGCTGTATCCTAACCGTTAACTATATGTCAGGGACATTGCTTCAAACACTAAGCTTCTCTTTCCATTTGGGGACAGACAAGAAGTCAGTTATGTACAAAAACAGATTTTCACACACCGCATTACGTAAACAGCATCCTGAAGAAGTCCTGACTTTATGCGTAATGAAATTCTGAGAGCAAATATCGAAAGACAACAAAAGGCGATGCCTGGTACGACATCGCGTGAATGTAAACTTCTTTGGTTCCTATTACTGCTCTGCAGAAGAGGGATTCAGAGATACAGCTGTTATATACCTTCCTCTTCTGCTCTGCAGCGAGGAAGGTATAGAACAGCGGTATCTTGCCGGTGCTTAGCTACGGAGCAGAAACCTGGAGACTTACAAAGAGGGTGCAGCTTAAATTGAGGACGACGCAGCGAGCAATAGAAAGAAAAATGGTAGGTGTAACTTTAAAAGACAAGAAGAGAGCAGAGTGGATTAGACACAAACAGGGGTGTTACAAAGCAGTAACAAAGTCCTTGGGCCGGCTGCCCCCAAGCGTGCCTTTCCGTCATCTCGAACATTCTTTTATGGGGCACGGGTTTGTCACCTGCAACGGCTGTCTTTGTCTCGGCTGTGCGCTTCGCCTGCACGGCAGTGGCTACGGGCGGGCCCCTTTGGAATGTGCGGAAGGCCGGTTGTGTGCTGTAGGAGCGACTCCCGTGAATTCCTCCTGCGTGGTCGCCTCCGAGTCCCCGCGCCTGTGCCACGTGCGTCTGCCATGTGCGTGAAGAGATACTTGTCTTGTGTTGTGCTCTCCATGAATGGTTGGTTCCCCGAAGTGACATTCCGCCCTTATCTTCGGAACTGCACGGCGAGGAAGCGGGAGCAGTCCGCCAGAAGGAACAAGAGGGAGTCCCAAGAAGAGTCGTCGCTCGGACGTTACTGTCCGACATGTTGCAAATAAACGTCTTGTTAAGTTTTCCTCTACGCCAGTCCCTCTGTCTCAGCTTTGTGGAGTTCTGAACGTCCCCGTGGCCTGCGGAATGACGACCACCACCCAGCTCCACGCTACCTACTGGGTCCGCTGCGGCCACCGACGCGGCTCGTAACAACTGGATGGCAGCGACGGGATTCTGCTCACGCCAAAACGCAACAAGCTCGGGCCAGCATCGTCTCCGCCGAGATCATGGCTGCAGAGTGTGGAGAGTGCTTGACTTTTCGTCACTGCGATTTTACCAGGCTTTATTTAGAGCTTTGTAGGAAAGGTGGTAAATTTGGATAACTACTCTACGTTGACCTGTACATAGGAACGTAGCGTCCTAGTAGTAGTGAAGTTAGCAGCACTTGCAGCAACCATGAATCTCAAGGCACTGAAAAAACCGCTTTTGCTAGAGTTAGCTAAAAGTTTGGGTTTGGATGTTCATGAACAAATGAGAAAGCCAGAGATTATCGAGGCTATTGAGAACCTTAACGCAGACGACGACGACGAGCTCTCAGAGTGTCTAGAGCTGATAGACGAACGTGAAAGGCGCAACGCTGAAGAGAGAAATGAGAGACTCATACGCGAAGCAGCAGAAAGGGATCTTGAGATGAAGTTCCTTGAAGTCGAGCTGCTCAAGGCTCGAGGTAGTAGTGAAGGTAGCGAAGCGTCCAGCGGAGTAGAACGGAAGTCGTTCAGGATGAAAGACCTAATGCAACCTGACAGCTCCGGAGAGGACATGGGTCTGTTCTTGGTAAATTTCGAGCGCACATGCGAGAAGGCTGGTGTTACCAAAATGATGTGGCCGCAGTGCTTGCTTACCCTACTACCCTGTGAGGCTGCCGAGGTAATTGCCCGCTTGACAAAAGAGGAAGCAGATGATTACGATCAAGTTAAGTCGAGCCTGCTAAAAATATAGGTTGTCAGCGGAAGCATTCAGGCAGAAGTTCCGGAACACCGTAAAGCAGAAAGACGAGTCGTATGCTGATTTCGCATAGAAGTTAATGTCTAATATGAGGGAGTGGCTCAAAGAGGCTAAGGCGTTCGAGCATAAAGAGAAAATCGTGGAGTGCTTCGGACTCGAGCAGTTTTACCGTCATTTACCCCAAGACGTTAGGCTCTGGGTGCAAGACAAGGAAGAGGTAACCACTGTGTCGAGGGCCGTGGAGCTAGCGGAGGATTTTGTTTTGCGCCGCGCGCTTGATAGAAGAGAAATTACCCAGCGGGAGGGCCAGATCAAAAAGGCAACTGGGTGGAGGGGACATTCAGTCCAAGATAATCGAGAGCGCAACACTGATCACGAAAAGCAACGGGAGGTAAATAATGAAACCACGGCTGAGAAAAAGCACCAAAATAGTGCGTTTCAAAGAGGCGACCACTTGTGTGCTATAAATACCACAAGCCAAGTCACATTGCGGCCGTCTGCAAGAGTCCAAAAGCTGTTTGCCTCTCAGTCGACAGTGATGGTGAAAACATGCGACTGCTGGAGCCATATATCAGAGAGCTGATAGTAAATGGAAAAGAGTGTCGCGTGCTGCGGGATTCGGCAGCGACAATGGACGTGGTCCATCTCTCGTATGTTGAAGCTGAACATTTCACAGGAGAGTGCGCTTGGATTAAACAAGCAGCGGAACCATCAAGGGTATGCCTTCCGATTGCTAAGGTATGCATCGAGGGCCCCTTTGGCGCATTGCACGCAGAGGCTGCGGTATCTGCTTATTTGCCAATGCAGTACGCATACTTGTTTTCAAACAGATCCGATTGCTTGAAAGGACAGAAGAACCTAGCGTACGGGGAGGGGGTTGTGTGCGTGCTCACTCGCTCAAATACGCGAGAACTCGCAACTAGAGCCGCACCGCTCGATGTTCCCGCGAGAATCACCGAAAAAGCCGGAGATGGAGAGCCCGCGAACACGGTACACACGATCACACCAAGCACTGATCAAGTGAGCGATGAAGGCGCGGATGAAAACGAGGAATACCCTCTTGAATCTGGAAGTGTCTGTGAGGAAATGATTTCTCCTGCATCTAGTAGCCTGCAGACTTTGCTGGGAGTGGATCGATCGTCCGTGATAGCACAGCAAACAGCAGACCCCACTCTTCAAAATATAAGGAGTCAGAGTAATGAGGGTATTTCAAAGGTAAACGTGCCCGAAGAGCCACCACTAGATTTCCCCTTTTTGGGAGCGTAAAGAAAGGAGGATAACGCTGGTCAAACGCTCAAGGCCATGGTTGAGGTAGCTGAGCTCACAGCTAACGAGAAGCGTGACCTAGAAGCCCCCTGATAGAATATGAGGAAATGTTCTCGGAGAAATCGGGCTGAACAAATTTGGTAGTGAATGACATAGAGCTTACGGCCACTCAGCCCATGCGGTCAAAGGCGTATCGAGTGTCGCCGCGTCTGCGTGCCATTATTGAGGCCGAGATTAAAAGAATGCTCGAGCTTGATGTTTTTGCTCTTGCACGAGCAAACACATCACCGTTGCTCTTGCACGATGCAAGAGCAAACCGTTGCTCTTGCACGATCGTGTTTCTTCGTAGGACCACCATCACAACAGTCGTCAATAAACCCTCTTTCAATTGGTGGAAGGTGCTGACATTCCCCGTCGCCTGAACCTGGGTGCTGCCATTCGCCGTCGCCTGAACCTGGAGCTGCGCAACCGAACGCTACCTCCCATCATGGCTACCAACAACGCGCAACCTGGCTCTTCCACTCCATCCCCCAGCAACCCCGGCGTTCTTCGTTTGCGAGAGCCCAAGGTTTTTAGCGGAGCTGATGAGACCGACATGGAAGACTGGTTCGCTAACTATGAACTGGTGAGCGCTAACAACAAGTGGGATGACGCGGAAAAATTGATTTACGTCATCTTTTACCTCACTGACGTGGCCGAAATGTGGTATAATAACCACAAAAACGACATCTCGACGTGGTCCATCTTTAAAACCTTGTTTGCTGACGTTTTTGGCCGACCAGCAGTCCGCAAGTCCAGAGCCGAACAACGCTTGCGGACTCGCGCACAAAAGCCAACGGAATCTTTCACCAGCTACATCGAAGACATTATTGGTCTTTGCAACCGTGTGAACACCACCATGCCCGAGTCGGAGAAGATTCAACACATCCTCAAAGGGATAAATGACGGTGCATATCAGCTGCTCCTGGCCCGTAATCCTGCCACCGTTGTGGAACTTGTCACTTTGTGTCAAAGTTTCGACGAGTTGAGCAAGCAGCGCGCCCTGACTCGCCCATTTTCCTCACACGCCGACTCGCTCTCCAGTCTCACTTCTGTTCCCGACCACTCACCAACCCTGCAAGAGATTAAAGACTTTGTGCGTGAAGAAGTAGCTCGGCAACTGTCGTTGATTCCCTTCACGCAGCAGCCGCCGTCCTCTCGTCTGCCCTCACCACTCCGCGACGTTATTGCCGAAGAGGTAGCTCAGGCTGTTCCCGTCGCTGCCCACCAGCAGCCTGTGGCCATACCTGTTGCCCATGCGCCGGCTATGCAGCCCGTGGCCGCGCCCCTTACGTATGCCCAGGTGGCACGTAGCAGACCCCGACAGCAGCATTTGCCACCCATGTCTTCAGTCGCTCCCCACTCCGCCCCATTTTCGACACCTTGGGCCGCACCACGAGTCAGCAGTTCCTGGCGCACTCCTGACAATCGACCGATCTGCTACGCCTGCGGTACTCCAGGACACGTGGCACGATATTGTCGCCGTCGCTTCCAACCACTCCGCGACGCTACTCGGCCGTTACCGTATGACCCACAGCCCATGCACATACCTGCTCCCTATCCCTCACCGCAGTATGGATGCACTAACTTTCCTGAGTCTCGGTCACACCAGCCTCAAACTCACTCTCCCCGCTCCCCATCTCCTCGCAGGCGATCACTGTCCCCAATGCGCCCTAGACCCGCTTCCTCCAACCGGGAAAACTGAACGCCGCTGTTCCAGAGGCAAGAACTGCGCCGTCGTCGAAATGCTCAAGTCCTCGCACTTCACCAGCTAACGTCGTCGCTATATCTGTCGATGGTGTTTCTACCTTTGCCCTCGTCGACACAGGTGCTGCCGTTTCTGTTATAGCCGCCCAGCTCTGCCGCTCCCTACGCAAAGTGACCACGCCGCTCTCTGGACTATCACTTCGTACAGCTAGCGCACAACAAGTTCGACCTCTTGGCACCTGTACGGCCCGCATATTCATCCAAGGCTCTATGTACGTTGTCGAGTTCATCGTCCTTTCGGTGTGCTCGCATGACGTTATCCTAGGGTGGGACTTTCTGTCAAATCATCATGCCATCATCGACTGCGCACGCGCTGAAGTTCAATTTTCGCACCTGTGTGACGAACCTTTGCACGAAACCCTTCAGCGGTCGCCAAAACTTGTCGTGCGTGAGGACACTGAAATTCCGCCAGCCTCTCTTGCCGTTGTCCCGGTTTGCTGCGATGACTATAACGATGCTACAGTAATGTTTACACCTTCCGACATTTTCATGAGCCGCAGAGCAGTTTCCTTGCCTTTCGCTACACTCGACGTCACTGCGGGCCGAAGCAATATTTTCGTCCACAACCCCCTTTCTGCACCGCTTACGCTACTTGCCGGCGAATGTCTCGGTCGAGTGGAGTACCTCGATTCCTGTTTATTCCTTAACATGCCAGACGAATCGTGCAGTAGCGCCTCGACCGAACTTCATGCCCTTTCCCCACTGGAGTGCTCATCGAGTGACACCTTCTCGAGTTCCATCGCCGACACCTTAAGTGCCCATGAACGCGCCGAGCTTCTTAATCTCCTCCAGCACTTCGCGAATTCATTCGACGTTTCTCAGCCGCAATTGGGTCGGACTTCCGCAGTGCACCACTACATTGACACCGGTTCGCACCAGCCATTGCGTCAAAGACCGTACCGTGTCTCTGCTGCAGAACGTCACGTCATCAACGACCAAGTCGAAGAGATGCTACGCCGTCGCGTTATTCGACCATCGCACAGTCCTTGGGCATCTCTTGTCGTTCTAGTTCGAAAAAAAGATGGATCGATTCGATTTTGCGTCGACTACCGGCGATTAAACAAGGTGACGCGGAAAGACGTCTATCCATTACCGCGCATAGACGACGCCCTTGACAGCCTACAAGGAGCCGAATTCTTCTCCTCCTTAGACTTACGATCTGGATACTGGCAGGTTCCTATGGCAGAAGCTGATCACCAGAAAACTGCGTTCATTACACCAGATGGCCTGTACGAATTTAACGTAATGCCATTTGGTCTTTGTAATGCTCCTGCCACGTTTGAACGGCTCATGGACAACACACTGCGTGGACTGAAGTGGTCTGTGTGTCTATGCTACCTCGACGACATTGTCGTTTTCTCTCCCGATTTTCCTACGCATCTGCTTCGGCTCCAACTGGTTCTGACGTGTTTAACCAACGCTGGGCTCCAACTGAACCTTAAAAAGTGCCGCTTCGCCGCGCGAGAGCTGTTCATCTTAGGGCACATCGTCTCCAAGCATGGTGTTCGACCCGACCCTGCAAAACTGCGAGCAGTCGCTGAGTTCCCGAAACCTACAACACTGAAAGAATTACGCAGTTTTGTCGGACTATGCTCGTACTTCCGGCGCTTCGTGCGAAATTTTGCATCGATCATGTCACCACTGACCAACCTCCTACGCGGTGATGCAGACCTTTCATCATGGTCTCCTGACTGCGACGTCGCGTTTGCCACGCTCCGTAGTCTGCTAACATCTCCTCCAATTCTTCGGCATTTCGACCCAACAGCTGCAACGGAAGTTCACACAGACGCTAGTGGGGTTGGTCTAGGCGCCGTTCTCGCCCAACGCAAGCCGGGCTACTCCGAATACGTCGTCGCTTATGTGAGTCGCACACTTACTAAAGCTGAGGCCAATTACAGCGTCACTGAAAAAGAGTGCTTGGCGCTAGTGTGGGCGCTTCGCAAGTTCCGCCCTTATTTGTACGATCGCCCATTCGACCTGGTAACGGACCACCATGCACTTTGTTGGCTCGCCACATTGAAAGACCCTTCTGGCCGCCTAGCTCGGTGGGCACTGCAAATCCAGGAGTACGAAATTCGTGTCATCTATCGCAGCGGACGCAAGCATTCTGACGCCAACGCCCTGTCGCGTTCGCCTTTACCTCCCGACTCGGCCTGCGGAACCACTGATATCTCCATCGCATCTCTCGACCTCGACTACTTTACCAGTGAACAACACAAGGACCCGTGGATCGCTTCTCTTTTTAACTGTCTTTCTGGATCGTCAATCACTGCGGTACCACGATCTCTCCGACGTCAAGCTGCTCATTTCGCCATTCGTGATCGGCTGCTACACCGACGCAACTACGCCCCCGAAGGTCGTAAGTGGCTCTTGGTTGTCCCGCGCAGCTTGCGATCACAAATCTGCGCCTCCTTTCACGACGATCCCCAATGTGGTCATGCCGGAGTTTTCAAAACTTACGAACGCATTCGCCATCGCTTCTACTGGCGCGGAATGTATAATTTCGTTCGAAAATTCGTTATGGGCTGTCCTGACTGTCAACGTCGCAAATCACCGCCTTTCCACTCGTACGGTGCGCTTCAACCGCTTCCGTGCCCTGCCAAACCTTTCGATCGGATCGGAATTGATCTCTATGGCCCTCTACCGACAACATCAGATGAAAATCGGTGGATTATAGTCGCTGTGGACCATTTAACACGCTACGCTGAGACCGCCGCCCTTCCAAGTGCCACTGCGCGGGACGTAGCATCCTTCATCCTTCATCGCTTCATATTACGACATGGTGCACCTCGAGAACTACTAAGCGATCGAGGTCGAGCCTTCCTATCAGAAGTCGTCACGTCTCTGCTTTCTGAATGCCATGTTGTTCATCGCAAGACCACGGCATACCACCCGCAGACTAACGGGCTCACGGAGAGATTTAACCGCACACTTGGCGATATGCTCGCCATGTATGTGACATCTGATCATACTAACTGGGATCGCATTCTTCCATTCATTACGTTCGCATATAACACCGCGGCACAGTCTACCACTGGATTTTCACCTTTCTTTCTTCTTTATGGACGCGAACCATCCCACACCATCGATACTCTCCTTCCATACCGTCCTGACGCATCCGAATGCCCATCTGTGTCCGAAGCTGCCCGAAATGCGGAAGAGTGCCGTGAACTCGCACGCACCTTTACGTCTCGAGAACAACAGCGCCAGAAAGAAAACAACGCCGACTCTTCACAAAGCCCCAGCTATTCTCCGGGATCACTTGTATGGCTGGCTGTTCCTTACCAAACCCCCGGCATTTCCTCAAAACTCGTTCCAAAGTACGAGGGCCCATACCGCGTTTTGGAGCAAACCTCGCCGGTGAATTTTCTCATCGAGCCACTTTCCCTATCTGACGACATGCGCCGGCGTGGACGTGACATCGTCCACGTCGCCCGCCTTAAGCCATATTATAGCCCTCTGCCTCCAGACTCTTAGGTCGCCAGGATGGCTCTTTTTTCGGCGGGGGCAAATTGTGAAGAAGAAAGAGCGTCGTTGGCAAGCAACATCGCCACCGCTTGGGTACTGGGTGCTGGGCTTCGCTCGCTCGGCTCGTGCTGATCATCGCCGGCATCTGCTTGACCGTTGCTCTTGCACGATCGTGTTTCTTCGTAGGACCACCGTCACAACAGTCGTCAATAAACCCTCTTTCAACGGCTTCAGCACACCAGCATTGTCTTCATCGACCTCTCCCCACAAAGGTGGATGACCTTTGTACGTCGAGGTCTCGGCCGGCCGCCGGGGAAGCTGTTACAAAGCAGTAACGAAGTCCTTGAGCCGGCTGCCCCCAAGCGTACGTTCCCGTCATCTCGAACATTCTTTTATGGGGTACGGGTTTGTCACCTGCACCGGCTATCTTTGTCTCGGCTGTGCGCTTTGCCTGCGGGGCAGTGGCCACAATCGGGCCCCTCTGGATTGTGCGGAAGGCCGGTTGTGTGCTGTAAGAGCGACTCCCGTGAATTCCTCCTGCGTGGTCGCCTCCGAGTCCCCGCGCGTGTGCCACGTGCGTCTGCCACGTGCGTGAAGGGATACTCGTCTTGTGTTGTGCTCTCCATGAATGGTTGGTTCCCCGAAGTGACATTTTCCCCTTATTTTCGGAACTGCACGGCGAGGCAGCGGGAGCAGCCCGCCAGAGGGAAACAGGAGGGAGTCGCGAGAAGAGTCGTCGTTCGGACGTTACTGTCCGACATGTTGCAAATAAACGTCTTGTTAAGTTTTCCTCTACGCCAGTCCCTCTGTCTCAGCTTCCTGGAGTTCTGAACGTCCCCGTGGCCTGCGGAATGATGACCACCACCCAGCTCCACGCTACCTACTTGGTCCGCTGCGGTCACCGATGCGGCTCGTAACAGGGTTAAGGATATCATAGTTGAAATCAAGAAGAGCAGATGGACATGGGCCGGGCATGTAGCGGGTATACAGGATAACCACTGGTCATTAAAGGTAACTAACTGGATTCCAAGAGAAGGCAAGCGGGTTAGGGGGAGACAGAAGGTTAGGTGGGCAGATAAGATTAAGAAGTTTGCGGGCATAAAGTGGCAGCAGCAAGCACAGGACATAGTTAAGTGGTGGAACATGGGAGAGGGCTTTGTCCTGCAGCGGACGTAGTCAGGTTGATGATGATTATGATGATGATGATGATGACTGCTCTGCAGGGATGGAAGCTCAAGAGGAGATGGAGGCTTGAAGGTATGTGTGGGAGTTATACACCCACTGTAAAGTCGTTTTCATCTCACGGTGCAGGCGCGTCCGGCGGCACGCGCCTATATTGACGCAGTTTGCGTACGCGCCGCCGCACGAGGGATGGTACTAGAAGTTTTTAGTTTGTCCGACACACCACTGAGCTCCAAATGCTTTGCATCTACCGTGATACCGAGTGTGACTGCGCACGCACGCACCCGGAAATCAATACTGAGCCACCAAAAGCAGTTGCCGTGCGCCTCGAATCTATCAAGCAGCTGTCGAGCGCTCTGCAGCTTGCTAGCTCCGAAGTGATGCTTTCATTTGTTTGACATTCATGTCAGACAACCAAGTATGTGCCAATGTGTCTCCATTTTCGAGAAACTTACTCAAATATTCAATGCTGTAGGCTTAACGAGTGGCGCTCCCGGGCGTAGAGTCCGTGCTAGTTGTATTTCATCCTCCACAGCTGGCGCCACTTGACGTGGTGGCAGCTTACGACACGCTATCCGGTTTTAGTTCCCTACAATCCGGCATGAAGCTACGCCTATAGTGCCTAGAATGTGTTATCATCATCATCATCATCATCATCAGCCTGACTACGTCCACTGCAGGACAAAAGCCTCTCCCATGTTCCGCCAGTTAACCCGGTCCTGTGCTTGCTGCTGCCAATTTATACCCGCAAATTTCTTAATCTCATCTGCCCACCTAACTTTCTGTTACAGAATGTTACAGACAGAATGTGTTATACTACACCTTTAATTGCGATATCAATTATATGGAAATTATAAGGACACTCAGCTGAATTTTGCTGTCAGCGTCGGTGTGATGCACCGTATATATATATATATATATATATATATATATATATATATATATATATATATATATATATATATATATATATATATATATATATATATATATATATATATATATATATATAAGTGAAACAAGTGTATACTTAAGGGCTCGTTTTTCGTGTTTTAAACAATATTAATGAGATCTAACAAACAATAATGCCAAGGAAGGTATAGGAGAAGTTATTAGGCCAATTGTAATGTAAATGAGAAGAAAGAAAAGTGGGTGAAAAGATAACTTGCCGTGGCAGAATCCGAACCTGCGACCTTCGAATAACGCGTTCGATGCTCTACCAGTTGAGCTACCACGACAGTTATCCCCCCAGCCACATCATTGGGTATCTATGTCAATGTATATGGTGCATCATGTATATATATATATATATATATATATATGATGTACCACATACATGGTTACTGCATATGTGATTTGGGTATGAGCCTCTGGGTAGTGGGGTAGCTGCATAAAGAAAATTGTTCTAATACCCTATTTTACGTTGTCGGTTGTGCACGGGCATACTGGTTTATGGGTGATCAACTGTTTTTATGAACCTTCGGTACTGCCAGAGGGTCTACAACTTGCTGAAATCCGTCAACATCAAGTGTTCTCCCTTGCCATCCTTGCAGAGAGCAGCAATTATCCAGATAAGCCTGATTCAGATCATCTGCACGCCAGGGACACCTCCATAATGGCCATGATTGACAATTTTTTAGCACCAATGAGCGTAATGACCTGACGAGTATTTGGCGCAAACATGCTGGTCTTTTCGATATCGCACAGCTACATGCTCAACTGTCATTCCCTGCTTCTCGTGTAAAGCACCACATAGATACGGCATACCTTATGCCTCTCCGACAAAAGCCATAGCGGGTATCGCATTCGGAATGCGCAGTGATAAATGAACAGCTTGGCGAGATGCTAAAGAAGAATGCGATTCAGGAATCATGCAGTTCGTGGGCCACTCCCGTAATATTGGTCAAGAAAAAGATGGAATATGGCGATTTTGCGTTGACTACCGCTGTCTCAACGCCATCACAAAGGATGACGTACACCCACTACCACGTATCGATGATTTTATAGACTGTCTTTCATCAGCTTCCTACTTTTCGTCTGTTGATTTGAGGTGAGGGTATTGGCAAATTTCAGTGCACGAGAAAGCAAAGAGAAAACCGCACTTGTAACCCCAGATGGACTTTTTTAATTCAATGTGATGCCATTCGGACTATGCAATCCTCCTGCAACTTTTGAGCGCTTCATGGACATTATTCTGTGTGGGTTGATGTGGGAAGTATGCATGTGTTATCTGGATGATGTAATTTTGGGCACACTTTCTGTGAGCATAACACACGCCTCGCTCTCATGCTGTACTGTCTAAGCAAAGCACGCTTGGTGCTCAACTAAAAAAATGTCGTTTAGGAAAGCTCCAAACACTCGTCTTTGGCACTTGGTGAACAAAGAAGGCATACGGCCGGATCCCGCGAAGACGGCTGCAGTGGAGGCGTTAAAACAACCTCATTCAACGAAAGAACTACGCAGATTTTTGGGCCTCTGCTCCTACTTCCATCGATCCATTCCTGGATTTGCCAATATCTCGCACCCACTCACCTGCCTGCTCCAGAAAGGCGTGTCATTTGACTGGACTCCGGAATGCGCGTCAGCTTTTTCTGAGTTGAAGTTCCTTTTGGTATCCCCTCCGATTCTCCGACACTTCGATCCTCTGGCTCCCACAGAACTTCGCACAGACGCTAGTGGGGTCGGTGTAGGCACCGTGTTGGTTTAACGCTTGAATACCAAAGAACATGTCGTTGCGTATGCAAGTCCGAGCGTAACTACACCGTCACAGAGCAAGAATGCCTCGCAGTAGTCTTCGCAGTGCAGCGCTTTTGGTTCTACCTGTACGGACACCCCTTTACCATCGTGACAGATCATCATTCGCTCTGCTGGTTGGTCAATCTACGTATTTGGTCGACTAGCGAATTGGGCACTTCATATGCAGGAATACGACTTTACGGTCTCCTATAAAAGTGGTCGTCGTCACGCTGATACAGATTGTCTTTCGCGACTACCGCTTCTATCGACGGACTGTGACGCGGGCAGCTTCGACACCTACATCGCATCATTAAACCTGCCATTTCCGGTTCTTAATGCCTTTGAGATTGAGCAGCAAAGCGACATACAGGAGCTCCTTCCTACCGAGTCAAGATTATCGGTGACTCCCTTCTGCATGCGCGACAGGCTTGTGTACAAAAAGAACTATGCTACGACTGGCTTACGATATCTTCTCGCGGTTCCGAAGAGTCTTCGCATTTCCGTCTTGCAGTCAATGCATGATGACCCAACGTCCGGCCATCTAGGCACAGCGAAAAATATTTGCCGGCTTTAAGAAAGACTTTACTGGCCGAAAATGCGCCAGACGACGGAACAGTACGTCTCTAGTTGCAACGAGTGCGAAAGCCGCAAGCGCCCTACCAGTGCTCCTCCAGGACGACTACATTCTATTCCGCCCCCTAGAACTCCATTCTAGCAAGTTGGGATTGACCTTCTAGGGCCGTTTCCGAGGTCTTATAATGGCAATTGCTGCATAGTCATATGTACCAATTACTTAACACGGTACTGCGAGACAGCTACTATACCATCGGCAACTGCAGCTGACTTGTGTTGATTCATGCTGCGTTTCGTGGTTCTACGACATGGACCTCATAAAATTGTTATCAGTGATCGTGGGCGACAATTCACTGCAGACGTGGTGGAATAGATGCTTCGTCTACGCGCTTCATGCTCTCGGCACACTACGCCATATCATCCCCAAAGAAACGGCCTGACAGAACGAACTAACAGGACTCTCACGAACATGCTTTCTATGTATGTCGCAGCAGATCACAAGAACTGGGACGGCGTGCTACCTTTCATCACTTATGCATTTAACACCGCACAGCATGAAACTACCAGCTACAGTCCGTTCTTTGCTTATGTATGCTCGGCCGCCTCGCTATACCCCGGATACCGCCTGCCTGTTTTTGGACCACCATGATTCCCGTATATCCGAGGTCGTCTGCGTCACGTAGCACGTGAACTTACTACTAATTGGCAGCTGACCAATAGTCCCTCGTATACAACCTAAAGGCACCAAGTCTGCCAGTACGAGACCCTTGTTAATGAATGGGAGAAACAAGTGTACACTTAAGGGCTCGTTTTTCGTGTGTACACAATAATATTAAGATTTAACAGACAATAATACCAAGGAAAGTAAAGGGGAAGTTATTATGCCAATTGTAATGTAAATGAGAAGAAAGAAAAGTGGGTGAAAAGATAACTTGCCATGGACAGGATCCGAACCTGCGACCTTCGAATAACGCGTTCGATGCTGTTACACGGTCCCGTTCATTCGGGAGGCGATCGCCGGGCTAATTCCAAGGGCCGAAATATCGGCCCACCAAACCACACCACGAAAGCGTGGACAATTTAGAAGTGGTCCTTTTTGGCGCGCCAGCGGACGCCGGCTGTGGCCCAAAGAACAGGTCAGAGCCGAGAGTTGGTAAACAAACAAAATTATATTCTCAATATTGGCAGATCGAAAACAATACACAAGTATGCACACTCCTCAATAGTTGAGCACAATATGTACCAATCAAACAACGTACTACACAGTACAATCAGCCACACTCAAAACAACGGACACAGACAACAATACGCACTACAATGCAGTCGCATGCATTGAACAACCAAGACACTTAAAGACTAAGAGATAGAAAACCTATTCAGTCCAAAGTTCTTGGAACAAAAGTCTAGATGATACTCTTCCGAGAATCACTCACTCAAAGTCCAGCGTTGTCGTTCCGAGCCCCCCCGAAGTTTCTCTTCCAGGAAACCTCGCCAAAATTTCTCTTCCAGGAAACCTCGCGTCTTCACTGGCCACTCTCCAAGCTTCAAACTTCTTCGCCGGAAATACGTCGGCTTCACACACGCAGCTGTTGCCACGCGTCTTCGCTCGATAGCGGTAGACACACGCTCTTGCCTGTAGCTCGAGCCTTCACCCCTCAGGTGGAAATCATCTTCTTCTCCTGCTTTGTCCCTACGGAAAAAACCTTCGCCGACTACACGGCGGGATACCCTACGCGCTCTGGCGCTAACTTCCGTCTTCTCCTGATCTTTCGTCTCGGCTGCTCGATTAAATACCTTCCGCGTGAGATTCGAGAAGGTTCTCGTCATTTCGTCGGCGCGATGCGCAGCGAAGGCTAGGGGAAAGGTCGAGAGGATATGAGGGCCGTCCGCGTCGGATGACTCAACCCGGCATTACCACGCCTCTTTCCTTCTAGAAATTTCGAGTGCTTGCTCGGCCGCCGATGTGGGGTGAGGAGGTTCGTCGGCGAAGCCACGCTTCTGAGAGGAGAGGGAGCGTGCCCGGGGAGCTTGTTTTCTTTTTCTCCTTTTCTTTTGACCTCGCGGCGTCACTCCGGCGTTTCGTCGCGGGAATTTGGCGGCGCGCACTTTTTGAGCGCTCGTTCTGTGACACTGCCCCCCACTTTAAGAATATTATCTCATAATATTCAAAACCACACAAACGAGCGTGAACAGACACCACACACTCTCACAGACTGTAACACAATCCGTCGTTCATGACACTTCACATCCACAATAGATCGCTCAATACAATGGTACATTGTAATTCAATTCCACAACATATGAAATATAGCCACAGGTACATAAATGCAACACTCCATCACATATTCCAAACAATACAAATGTACAAAGTTCTCTCATCACAACAATTATACAATACTATACATCACATCACCGTAACAAACATTTTGACTCGCTCGACATACAGTTGTGACACAGGACAACAACCACATTAACTTAACATATAGCACTGTCAAACACACTCCGGTTCGACCCCAGCACTTATCCTGTGTATTTCGACCGGCGCTCGCGCCCTTTCTTGCGGTGCTCGCTCGATCTCTTCCTATTGCTTTTGCTCGTTTTGTTCCGGCGAGCCCCTTCCAACGACGGTATCTGAGGCGGCGGTCTCAGCCATCGTTGCCACTTCCGACACTGCTAACGGGTCATGACGCTCAACCGATCCTGCTCGGTTATTCACCCGCTTGTTCACGTCCCGACATTTGGCCTGGCTGGCCAACTCCGTCACCTTTACGCTGTCGGTCGGTTGAGGTCATGCCGACGTAAGTCCAGCTGCCCGGCCCGTGAACTCATTCAAGACGATCATCTTCTTATTCATTGTCTCTTGCGCCGCGGCTTCACCTTGGGCTCTAGTGAGATCCTTCACGGGGTGCTCCTCCACTGTATCTCGTGGTCGCTGAGTTGGCGAGGGCTCTATCTTAGGGTCTTCTCCCAATCGTTCTGGATCATACGGCCCTCGCGCCCCGTCGATGTTTCCGATGATGAGGTCGTACAGGGGGGTCGTCATGCACAGAGCAGTAACCTTTTCGCTGAAGTACGGGGTTTCAACCTCAATTTCTGCTTCGGGAAGCATCCGAACTGTACGGTAGATTAGGCAAACTGGTTTAGTTTTGCCTGTTAACTCACCTTCCCGTACCAAAATTCTCCGCACGATAACAGTGGAGCTACCGGTGTCTCTTAACACCGTAACCTTCTTGTCCGCAACTTTTCCAGGCAGCGTTGGCATTCCTTTCGCAACACCGGTTGGCTGTTTTGACATTACAGCACCCGCAATAGGAATTTTCTCCCCATTTTTCAACTCTACGAATCCATCTGTGACGGCATTATTACCGGATTTCGGTGCCGCTTGCACACAGGATACCTGATGAGTTTGACTCGCTGCGTTTCAACATGCGTCTGCTTTGTGCCCAGTCTTTCCACACTGAAAACATTTTACTACCGTGGGGCTCGTAAAGATCGTTCGACAGTTTTTCGCGCGATGACCCACTCGGTTACACAGAAAACATCGCGGAATGCTCTCTGGTGTACGCTTCTTTTTTTCGGGAGCCGATTTCTTCGAATCTTCGGGACAACCCGTCTTGACCTTGGCCAAGTTAGTGCCACCTTGCGCTTCTAAGAATTGATCAGCCAATTCAAGCATTCCTTCAAGTGACTCAGCTTTCCTCTCTTTCAAGTACAGCGACAGGCTTGGGTGGCAACTAGTAAGAAATTGTTCTCTAATTAGGAGCTCTCTAAGCTCATCGTACTCCTGCGCTGTCCCTGAAAGTTCAATCCATCTGTCGAAATAATGGCAAAGTCGGGCGGCATACTGCGTAGCCGTCTCACTATCAGCTGGCTTTCCTGTCCGAAATCTGTCCCGGAATCATTCCACAGTAAATCTAAATCGCTTCAGTAAAGCGGTTTTTACCTTTGCATAGTTGGCTGCATCGGTCGGCGTCAGGCTGCCGTACACACTGAGCGCTTCACCACTCAAGCAGGTACTCAAAGCAGTTGCCCATTGATGTTCCGGCCAATTCTGGCTCCTTGCAATCGTCTCAAATCGGTGAAGGTACGCGTCAAGGTCGTCCTTCCTTTCATCAAACTCTACGAGCAGCTTGCTTGGGTTTAAGCGGAAGCCATGATCTTCCCGTTCGCTGCTTTGAACTCTAGCTTGGACAGTAGTTTCACTTCGCTGTTGCAAACGGAGCCGCTCAAGTTCCATCTCGTGCTGCCGCTGCCGTTCCCTTTCCTCTCTTTCTTCTTTCAGCTGTCGCTCCGTTGCCTCTCTTTCTTCTCTCGCCCTCTCAGCTGCCAACCTCTCTCTCTCGAACTCAGCTTCTTTTTCCGCTTTGGCTCTTTCGACCACCAACCTTTCTTTTTCCAGCTCAGCTGCCTTTTCTTCTTTGGCCCTCTCTTTTTCTTCTTTCTCCTTCTGGGTGACCCACTTCCGTAGTTCGACGCCAGAAAGACCCATCTTCTCACCAAGAGCTACTAACTTTTCGAGATCCATCGTGTCTCGCAATTAAAACTTTGCCACGTGCAAAAAATATCTGCCTAACCCAGTATATCGGAACACTCTCCTGCACTCGTTAACGAGAACACTGAACAACACACAAAATCGTTCCGATAGCACTATCAACACTCGAGGCTCTTTCTCACTACTTTGTACACACCGTGCACCGAAAGGGTCCTGTCGCGGACGCCAGAATAATTTTCACACGGTCCCGTTCATTCGGGAGGCGATCGCCGGGCTAATTCCAAGGGCCGAAATATCGGCCCCCCGAACCACACCACGAAAGCGTGGACAATTTAGAAGTGGTCCTTTTTGGCGCGCCAACGGACACCGGCTGTGGCCCAAAGAACAAGTCAGAGCTGAGAGTTGGTAAACAAACAAAATTATATTCTCAATAATGGCAGATCGAAAACAATACACAAGTATGCCCACTCCACAATAGTTGCGTACAATTTGTCACCAATCAAACAACGTACTACACAGTACAATCAGCCACACTCGAAACAACGGACACAGACAACAATACGCACTACAATGCAGTCGCATGCATTGAACAACCAAGACACTTAAAGACTAAGAGATAGAAAACCTATTCAGTCCAAAGTTCTTGGAACAAAAGTCTAGATGATACTCTTCCGAGAATCACTCACTCAAAGTCCAGCGTTGTTGTCGTTCCGCGCCCCCCCGAAGTTTCTCTTTCAGGAAACCTCGCTGAAGTTCCTCTTCCAGGAAACCTCGCGTGTTCACTTGGCCACTCTCGAAGCTTGAAACTTCTTTGCCGGAAATACGTCGGCTTCACACACGCAGCTGTTGCCACGCGTCTTCGCTCGATAGCGGTAGACACAAACTCTTGCCTGCAGCTCGAGCCTTCACCCCTCAGGTGGAAATCATCTTCTTCTCCTGCTTTGTCTCTACGGACAAAACCTTTGCCGACTACACGACGGAATCCCTACGCGCTCTGTCGCTAACTTCTGTCTTCTCCTCTGAGAAGTTTCTCTTCCTGGAAACCTCACGTCTTCTCCTGCTTTGTCCCTATGGACAAAACCTTCGCCGACTACACGGCGGGATACCCTACGCGCTCTGGCGCTAACTTCCGTCTTCTCCTGATCTTTCGTCTCGGCTGCTCGTATAAATACCTTCCGCGCGAGATTCCACAAGGTTCTCATCATTTCGTCGGCGCGATGCGCAGCGAAGGCTGGGGAAAGGTCGAGAGGATATGAGGGCCGTCCGCGTCGGATGACTCAAACCGGCATTACCACGCCTCTTTCCTTCTAGAAATTTCGAGTGCTTGCTCGGCCGCCGATCTGGGGTGAGGAGTTTCGACGGCGAAGCCACGCTTCCTAGAGGAGAGGGAGCGTGCCCGGGGAGCTTGTTTTCTTTTTTTCCTTTTTCTTTTGACCTCGCGGCGTCACTCCGGCGTTTCGTCGCGGGAATTTGGCGGCGCGCCCTTTTTGAGCGCTCGTTCTGTGACAGATGCTCGACCACTGAGCTACCACGACAGCTAACCCCCAGCCACTTTATTGGGTATCTATGGCAATTTAAACGTAGGAGTGTCAGTCAGCGCCACTAGTAGCCATGGCGGCGAGTGTGGCACACTCTTTATGAGCCTGTTAGGCATCACGTAGCACGTGAACTTACTTCTAACTGGCAGCTGACCAATAGTCCCTCGCATACAACCTAAAGGCACCAAGTCTGCCAGTACGAGACCCTCGTTAATGAATGGGAGAAACAAGTGTACACTTAAGGGCTCGTTTTTCGTGTTTACACAATAATATTGAGATTTAACAGACAATAATGCCAAGGAAAGTACAGGGGAAGTTATTAGGCCAATTGTAATGTAAATGAGAAGAAAGAAAAGTGGGTGAAAAGATAACTTGCCATTTACATTACAATTGGCCTAATAAATTGCCCTGTACTTTCCTTGGCATTATTGTCTGTTAAATCTCAATATTATTGTGTAAACACGAAAAACGAGCCCTTAAGTGTACACTTGTTTCTCCCATTCATTAACGAGGGTCGCGTACTGGCAGACTTGATGCCTTTAGGTACCAAGTAATAATCGTCATCAGGCCTGCGTGCGCTTCCTTTCTTGAAAACTCGGCACTGGCCACTTTCCCATCGAAAACGCTATGTAACCATGATAACGCTCATGTCGATCGTGACCGGAACTTACCGGGCGCGGGGCAATAGCGCAAGGATGGAACGCAATAAAGAAGACGAGTATTGTTGTGGGACAAAAAGACACCCTTTTATTCTCTGTTTTTTAGAGTATATGCGTTCGTTCAACTACACTGCAAAAAATTGCGCGTATTTACGGACAGAAAAGCGGACATAGTGTCCAGGAAGTAAAGACACTCCACCCCTTCGCCAACATCAAAGATACAGTATACATTAAAGAATCACAGACTTCACCACTTCGCGAATAATATGGATACAGCACACGTTTACCTATGATGTTTCCCTAAGTAGTGCAAAAAACAAATGTCTCCTCCATAAAAATTAGTCAAAAGTAATCATTTTCAATACGGATGACCTCCAGAAATTTATACTAATATGGCCTTTGCATACCATCATTGCCTCCTTCACCACGACGTGTTCGGCATCACTTTTATTCTACAAAACTGTGTTAGTTTCCAAACGGCGGTTTAGGCAGGCATCGCGAAAAGAGGATCCTTTCGACTGCGGCGGGCGCACCGCCATCGTCACTATATGTCGGCAGTCACTGCTCTAGTCACTACCCGAATACCCTCCTCAAGGCCAGGACGCACACACGGAACGGGACCCGGCTGGCGCTGCTTTTTTTATCTGGTCTGCATCTTGGAGTTGAGTGCCTAACTTCTCATTTACTTGCACATGGGTTATAGCTTGTGTCACTAATGATCTGTGTCATGTAGTACCTACGCAATATCTCAGATTAGGCCGCTTCGAGTAAAGCCGAGGCCATAAACGCAGTGCTCCTTCGATGTCATTTTCGCGCGGCTTGCATCATGCATGCTTTTTCTGAGACGGAGTGCGTACGGAGAGCAGAAAATACAGCCTTAACGGAAATCGTGGATTGATTGTGTTGGTCGTGTTTACATCTCGAGCGTGACATTTTCATTGCGCTCTGTTTACTTGTCCAAGCAGTTGCATTACTCTATGCCGACAATGTTCGGGCTTGTCAGCACCGTAGTGCAGCCGTGTGTGTGATGTGTGTGCCTCCCCTTATGCTGGCAGCGTTAGGTGAGCCTTAGTTTACGGTGCCTGCACGCCGCTGCGCCGTAGGACGAGACGATATCTACCGTGAAATCTTGGCACGCTGCAGCGTACGGCGTGTTCTTCCCGTCAGGCCGAAGTTCATCTGCTCCGAATTGTCTAATAAAAAGTGGCTGGCGGCAGGTAGCACCGAGATGCGAACAGCCAGAGAGAACGTTTAACTCAAGGAATCTAAAACTGCACATGAATTCTCCCGGAAAGCTTGACACCATGACTCGTAAAATGCGTTTTAAAGATAATAAAAAGAATCTGTGCTTCGTCTACCGTGGTGGTATAGTGGTTACGGTGGTCGGCTGCTGGCCCGAAGGCCCCGAGGTAGTCACGGTGTGATGGATGGGTAGTGGTAGAGGCCCGTGTACTGTGCAATGTCAGTTCACTATAAAGCTGACCACATGGTGAAAATTTCCGGGCCCTCAACCATGACGTCCTTTATAATGATATCGTGATTTTGGGACGTAAAACCTCAGGAAATATTTTTAAAAATTTGTTAATCTTCAATTTGGTTAGTACAAAATTTTCTGTGTTGAACAATCGTAAAATTTTCAGTACATGAAGGATATGGTCCTTATTGGAGATTTTTTAAAGAAAGATAACATTTTGTGAAATATGATACTTCATTTTAGCTGACTATCAGTTTGCTTTCTGTAGGCAAAGAGCAATTTGATATGTGTACAGCGCGAAATAATTTTTATAGCTGGTGAAAAAGTTAAAATATTGTGGGTTTTTGTACATGTTTGGTTGTAGATTTACCATTGAGGTGGTTGAGTAACAAACTATAAAAATTAACACAATTTAGTATCAACCTTCATTGGTTACTGTCAAAGAAAGTCATCAAATCGCTTTTTAAGAGATATAAAACTTTTCTGATGTGGTTGCTAGACTCTGTGCTTGCCCGCGTTTTTACCTTGAAGCAATACGTCCTAGTGGTGAGTACTAGCTGCACAGGCGTGAGGAACCTTTAGACAACATATCAATTTCGTCCGTGCTTACTTTAATAGTTTGCTATCTAGTACTAGCCTGCATGAGTAAACGAGAGATCCAAACCGTACTAGGGTGCATTTACCCAATTCAGCTATCTTCTGACAGTTCGAATAGTGTGCTTATGCAACACTGGTAAGTGACACCAATACATGCAAGAACTTATTACCTGTGCTCTAAGATTTGGAAGTTGAACACCACAATTAAAAAAAAAGATCTATTGAAATAAAAAAAGGATATGTTTTTGTCACGAACCAAAACACCTGTATTAAAGTGACAATGTCTGCTATTAAAGTGACAATGCAGTGCTACCTGCTGTTGAGTATTTGCAGCAAAGTTTAGACACATGGGTGAAAAAAAAGAAATCCGAAGACACTGCTAACTACTGGAGTTTATTAAAGCCTCCACAGATTATATGGCTGGTGTTATCTTCAGTTAAAGACTGCTGGTCAAAGATTGTAAAACGAAAAAAAAACATTTAAACCATAGTGAGGCTTTTATCATGAAGGTAGTTGATTCTTTCAAGGTAAAGCTTCATTAAAAAAATGTGTTCTTTCTCTTCTGTTCTCTTTGAAGCTTACAGGACGAGAGCTACTTAATATCTTTGACGTCACTTTCACCTTAAAAGGAACAGAGTTGATACTTTAATGTTGTTAATGAAATAGACTCAATTCATTTTTTCACTTAGAAACAAAGTTTATACCTTAATATTGTAAGTGAAATAGAATCAGTTATTTTTTTCCATTGGAAACAAACCTTACAATTTATTTCAGCAGAAGCTTTTACACTCACAAAAGGTATGCCTTTTTTGCACACTCTCAAGCCTATGTGCTTTGCTCATTACTTGCTTATAAATAGTAAAATGGTTTACATGATGGGTTGCAATACAGCCAACTTTTGTATACTGAATTGGAAAGCTCTTATTCTTTTCAGAGAGAACTGCAATATTACAGGGCAAGTAATTGGCTCAGGTGATTAGTGTCAAGATGTTTTTGAAGCCCATACACACTTGCTTCTATATATTGTTGCATTTATTTGATTTACCACACTCGTTAAAAACTTACCATTTTTAAGTTCTGTTAGTGTAATACCTGGGATATAATTATTATTCACAGTGCAGCAGAGGGCACAAAAATAACTTTAGAAAGTGTGTTTTCTAAACATTCCCATCAACTGAGTCCAAATACACTTCAGTGAATCTCATGATTTGTGGAGATCAACTTAATGTGAAAGATTCAATGGCAAGCTGTCTTGGCTGCATGGCCAAAACTCGTTTTTTACTCGTTGAGTCAATTGTTACTAAGTTGATATATATTTTTGTGTAAACTTAGGAGCTGTCAGCATATAAAGGGCTTACCAGATATGTCAATTGCACTGATGCCTCAGGAGTAGCGGATGGAGCTGTCAGCATTCCAAGGGCTTACCAGATTTGTCAATCGCACTGATGCCTCAGGAGTAGCTGATGGTACAGTATTATGCCTGCACTGACATCTGAGCTTTCAAGAGCACAGACTTCAGGTTTATCAAAATTAAGTGCATGCCACGGTGACATGATGCACATATCATAATTTCTGCCAGGTAAACAATGCTTAATTGTAGCTTGTTGAGACATATATGAGCATATATTTCTTGTTTATTACATTGTTTTAAACAAGCATAGCCTACATTGCAAAAACACTCGACATTGCTTCAATATGATGCCTGATCAGTCTTTTCTAGAACACTTACAACCACTAGTGTGGCTATGTAAACCACCCGGAATTCCAAGGTTCAAATGCAGTCGCAACTGATATTTACTGTTGTTTTTTCACTGAAATTTTTCACTCGTTGTGAAGCTGCTATTATTGGCAACAAATGTACTATTGTACTGTCTCCTTAATACTTACTCAGAGATTTCCAAAGTGCATTCTTGCTTTTCCTGAGTCAACATAGGCAGTGAGTCACATGTGGGTCACACCCGCATCCCACAGACAGTAAGTAGTGTGAAGGTATGACCACACGTGACTGATGAAAAATGTTTGACATCGTGTTACGTGTTAGACAAGCATGTCACATTATTTATGTCATGGGGTCATGACTCAGCAGTTACAATGTCTCACTCAATATTTATTCTCTTCCAGGGGCTGCTTCTATTGTTCTTGGGCCAGCTGTCGCCTCTCATGCCAGCGCCACTATGACTGTTCATGCCACAAGCACCTTGGTGACCTTATGTAGCAGGAATTTGTGTCACTGCATCACCAGCAAATTATCAAGCGCCATCATTTTCGCTGCATCCTCCAATGCCAATCTGGACGGTTCAGCATTCAGTCCAGCAGCATGGAACAGTGACAGGTGATCAAGCAGCTCATGAGCACACTCATATCCTCGTTGCATGAAGCTATAGCACTACAGTCAAGATTTCATACTCGTTGTTAATGTTCTGCCACGTTAGTGAGTGTGAAACAAACCTGTATCATGTAGATGATGTTTACTTTGTTGTCATTATCCAGTTTAAAATTTGATTTGTACATCACACATTAAAAAATAGCCTTCAAAAGGTGACCTTCAAGACACACAGTTGAAATTTCTGCGTTGAATTTTACACTGGCGACCTCGAGCCGTAGTGAGTGCAAACATTTAGTGCTGGTAACCTAGCATGAGCATTGTAAACATCACTGGCACATTGTTACTGTGTTTGATAGCAAAGCAAATTAGTCAGCTAGAGCACAAAGTCAAAACAGCACCCACTAGGGCATCCAAATTTTCGTTCGTAATTTTACATTACTTCAGTGGGATGAGTGCCTGTGCGATGAAGGAGTTTGTATAAAAAGTCAGCAACTAATAAATTTTGAGAGCGCATGCTTAGGCCACTTTTCACCAAGTAAAATCAGACCCATCATTGCCAACTTGTATAAAAATTAAGAAGTTTAATCTGTGATGAGTAGCAGCTTTTCTGTTGCATGGCAAGGCCTCCAGGTGGAAGTTCGTAACATCATTTTCAAATATGAGTGCGGCTTTCATAAGACTTTTATTGGGCCACTAGACTTACTGGCCTTTTTGACTGTATGCATTTGTTACTTGATAAGAACTCTCAGGTGGACGCATTGTTTCCATACTTTTCCACAGCTCTTCATAAGGTTTCTCGCTACATATTTTTCTAACACAGCAAAACATTCCTCTGAATGTGCTCACTTGGGTTAAAGACTATCTTTTGTGCAGGCCTCTGTTCAGATCTGTTAATAATGACAACTTTTCTTCTGCTCATGTGACATCTCCTGTATTCCAAAGAAGTGTGCTCAGTGGAGGCCTGTAGGCTGAGGGGTGCCCCTGGAGTTTGTCCCCCCCCCCCCTGAACTCGCATGTTGTGGGTTGTCCTACTAAGCATAAGTAATGAAGAAAGTAATTTTTCATGGTCATCAACATGTGACCCACCCTCCGAAAAACATTCCTGGCTACGGGGCTGTCTTTTTATGAGCTCGTTATTTCTTCTTGCTCGTTCTTCTTCGTTTGTTTTTTACCTCGCATTGTCTGCATGTGTATGAAATACAGGGTGTTTCAAGAAATGTCTCCAATATTCTAGAAAGGAGGTACTTGCGTGCTAGTTGTGACATTGTCTTTCCCGTGACAAAAGGAATCTTCAGATAAGCACAAACATTAATTGCGGCAGTAATTATATCAATCAAGACAATTACATTTTTTAATCAGTGGTAGTAGCTGGTCGTGTCAAGTGGGCAAATTCAAGTCATTTCTACGAAAAGTCTATAGCCACTTCGATATTTTGGAAAAAGCAGCCGCTGACAATCACTGTGGAGTGATGCAATCGGCCTAATGTAGCTGTCGAAATGAAAACCAATGCACCAGACAGCGCATATAACATTCATTTCGACAACGCCCTCAATGATGGCACTGTTTCTCTAGCCGTTATCAACCATCAATTTAGACACTTTGCTTTGTGCCCGCTTATCGACGCTCACTTAATCTTCTCCCCTAATACAAGAGAAACAGTGTCACCTATGGAGGGCATTGTCGAAGTTAATGGCAGATGCACTGTTTGGTGCGTCGATTTCGATTTCGCCAGCTAAAGTGAGCAGAATACATCGCTCTGCGGTGATTACCGGTGGCCGCTTTTCCTAAATTTTAAACTGGCTATGGACTATTTGTAGGAAAGGGTTCAGTTCGCCCATTTGACCCGACCGGCTATTACCACTAAATAAGTAGATAATTAGTGTTAATTTCTATAATTACTACCGTAAATAATGTTTTTACCTATCTGAAGATGCCTTCTGCCACAGAAAGGTAACGCCGCATATACCACGCAAATGCCTCTTCTCTCAAATTTTTAAAAATACTTCGCACATTTTTGATGATCTATTGATGTTATCTCTAATGAGTAATTCCATGCCAAATCATCCACTGTTTTTCTGACCATCACGAATATGGCTGATAAAACTTCCACATATTTCTCGAAGTGTGAAACTCGTCCTGGTCATTTATTTTTGTTGCCTAAATATTTTCTCCCTACTTTTGAGAGCCTTTTGTTTGGCGCCATGTAATATAAAAGGTTTCAAACAACAATTTTTTTCTAAGAAGTTTTTCGAATGCACACAATAAAAGACATTTCTGGCAAGGTAATGAAGTTATCTAACTTTAAAATAATGACCTAATAACGTATATCATTTCTTTGAGAGCTTTTAACACGTGTAATATTGAACAAAGTTGTCATATTTAGAATTTTTTTCCAGGAACATGGTAAGTTCCAAGGACAGAAATAAGATATGTGCTGGTGGACTATCAACATGCTACAAATGAAAAATAATTTAGGCACTGATGTTATAGTAGATACTCTGAAAAAAAAATGTGAGGGCCACTTTGTATGGGAAAACCTCCGTATTCATCATCAAAAACTTGCTTTGGTGGTTGGACAATAAATATGCACAAAATTTCATTTTAAAGCTCTATTGACAAGCTAATATAGGTGGAATTACTAGAGGGAATTATTTTTAAATCCAAAAAAATATTTCTTTTGCAATATGTATCTGCATCAGCTTTTTGCCTATATAACTCAAGAGACATGACACACTCGCAAGGGCAATCATCAGCAGAATCCCATTGACCTGGAATACAGAGAGCGAATTTGGTGCTCTCTACAAAGTAATTGGAATGGACATAAGGTTATCATCTGCATTCCATTGCCAATGAAGGGGTGCTACAAGGACTGGGTTCCGTGTGGTGACTTCCAGGTGAGCCATACAGCTTTATAGATATAAAGTCGGACATCCTGCTTTCCTGGGGAGCTCTGCAAATGCATTACGTGTGTTTTATACATTTATTAAAAATATTTAGTCATATTTAGTATATATGTCTTATAGCATGCTAGTAGCATTGATGCAGTACACTGATAAACGCTATCCTGAAACAACCAATATCCTATTTTTCTGGCTTTTAGTAGAGCACCCTGCTCCCTGAGACTCAAAGCCTGTCATATGATTATAGAAGCAAAAGAAGTTTTAAATTAAGAACTGGTAGCCAAGGCGATAGTCTTATTTATGTTGTGCGTAAGGGATAATTGTGTACTGTATACTTTTTAACGGCTTGATGGCTCATGATAGAGTCATCACCAGTGGTGTAGCCAGGAAGGCCTGAGCAGCTGCTTACCTCTCCCTCCCCAGCACAGTCCAGGTATTTTTTATTCTAAAGCCGTGGATTGTCCTTCTACTGTGACCGGTTCGTGACCACCTAGTTTATCGAAGACTCAGCAGATGGTGCTAGTGTAAGTGACAGACACAGACAGACAGACAGACAGACATACAGACAGACAGACAGACAGACAGACAGACAGACAGACAGACAGGCATATTTACGGCTACCGTTAAAACCCTCTGAAGCTTTGCCCCACACATCATCATTCACTTCGTAGATATGCTGTGATTTTCTTAGTTCTGCTTGTGCATCCCTGCATGCACACATACAAACACACAAGAATGTACATAAAGTATGACCAAAGTCACCTTCCCCTCACACACCACCCCCACGCGAAAAATGTTTTTTTGCTACGCTACTGGTCTCCACACTCTAGCGACATTCATTGGTAGCGCACCTCTGTTGGCAATGGAACGCAGATGATAGCCCCATTCCAATTTCATTTGCTCTGCTGTGTGTACCTCAGGTCTGTAAAAGTCTGTTGAAGGTTGCCCTTGCGAATGCTTCATGCTGTTTCAGTTAAATAGGGGTAAAACTGGTGGAAATACATAATTTCGAAAAAATACTTCTCGAGTTTAAAAAATACGACCCTTTAGTAACTTCACCTATAGTGAGGTAGCACATATAATTTGAAAATGAAATGTTGTGCATATTTTTTGTCCGACCACCAAGGCAAGCTTTTTGATGCTGAATAGAGAGCTTTCCCCCATAAAAGTGAAATTCCCAATTTTTGAGACTATCTACTAAACTTCATTGCGCAAATTATTTTCAATTTGTAGCATGTCAACAAGGTCCCCAGCACATATTTTATTTGGGTCCTTGGAATTTGCCATGTTACCAGAAAAAAACCCAAACCTGGCACCATTATTCAATATTGCTCGTGGGAAAAGCTGTCTAAGAATTGATGTGCATACGTAAGTCATTATTTTTAGTTAGATCACATCATTACCTTGCAGGAAATGCCATTTATTGAGTGCATTCTCAAACGACTTTTGAAAAAAAATTGTTGTTTGAGGACTTTTAGCTCAGTGGGTGCCATAAAACAGACTCTCATAACTAGGGAGCAAAATTATTGGCAACGGAATTAAATGTCCAGGACGAGTTTCGAACTTCGAGAAACATGAAAACTTTTCCCGCCATATTCGTGATGGTCAAAAATGCTGGGTGATTTTGCGTGGCATAACCCTGATCGTGGTATTGTTTAATACATTTAATTTCTCCTTTGCTTTTATTGCCTCAACTAATATTGTTAGCCAATATTTGGTGTGTTTATGATGTTGTTTGTGCTTTCAGCCACTTCCATCAGTATGATATTGCCGCGCCCGAAACAAAGAACAAAGACGATGTGCGCGCCAACAGCCTCGTGAAAAGGGAGACTGAAGAAGACGACGTGCTTTTGTTTTGCTCTCCTGCTCTTAGCTCCTGCATAAAAACACACGCCGTCGGTTCTCGGACTCAACCTTTCGGTGCACTGCTTACGTTGAACCGCGACACTGGTGGAGGTGCTGGGTAGCAAGACTGCCGATACTCAACACTCCATCTGGGAGCCGTTCATCAAGTCCCGACACGCAGCCCTCTGTTGCGACACCAGTACACCGCTTCAGTCGGCGGTTGCTAGGCCTATCTCCTGAGCTGACCTCCTTCGGTGAACCTTCTACCAGGCATTACTTACCTCTACCAATGGTCTCCGCCAGCCAGCCACAGTTGGTCCAAGGGATAGAAGGCAGCCCCGTTTCCAATCCAGCCCAGGTAACACTTCTTCAGCCGCTTGTGCCTGATCGCTTCAGTGGTGCCCCACATGAAGATGTTGAAGATTGGCTTGAGCATTACGAACGCGTTGCCGACATCAACTAGTGGAATGCTCAACAGAAGCTCGCCCGCACGTACTTCACTCTCGATAACAGCGCTCACACGTGGCTTGAGAATCGAGAAGGCCGCATATTCACATAGGATGAGTTTCGTGAGCAGCTGATTGACACCTTTGCTAGCGTTGACCGTCGAGAGCAGGCTAAGCAGTTGCTCGAGTTAAGGCTTCGAAAACCTAACGAAACTGTGGCAATGTTTGTTGAAGATGTGACGCGCCTATGTCGTCGGGCTGATCCCAATATGTCCGAGGAAAAGAAGTTGCTCTACCTTATGCGCGCCGTGAAACAACAACTGTTCGCTGGACTTGCGCGCAATGCCCCAACTACAGTGGCCGATTTTATAAGAGAAGCCACTGCCATTGAGCGTGCTCTGCACCAAAGATCGAGGCAGTATAATCGCTCGTCCACTACCACCCCAATCAACGCAGCTTCAGTGACTCTGGACAATCAGGGCTCCCTACGTGACGTGAATGCGGCATTTGCCTCCCTCCAGGAAGAGCATCGACCCGATGCTCAGCTACAGAATGCGCGGTGTATCTATAGTTGACGTATTACGCAACTGGCTCACTGCAATATGGCTTCATCCGCACAACGTGTACGATTTCAGATTTTTGAGCTCGCGAGGAACTGTCAGGGATGACCTCATAATTCACGTCACTTAGGCGCCGTATAACATTGTAGGGACCAAAGTACTTCTTCAGTAACTTTTCACAAAGGCCGCGTCGGCGAATAGGGCTCCAGACCCACACGTTCTCGCCAGGTTGATAAGTGACGTATCGGTGTCGCAGGTTATAACGTTGTGCGTCGTAACTCTGCTGTCGGGCGATTCGCACGCGTGCTAGCTGCCGTGCCTCTTCAGCTCGTTGGGTAAAGGCTTGAACATCCGTGTCTGTATCCTCGCAGTCGTGCAGCAGCATGGCATCAAGCATTGTCGTCACTTCACGGCCATAAAGAAGACTAAATGGCGTGCTCCGTGTAGTTTCCTGCTGCGCCGTATTATAGGCAAACGTCACGCATGGTAGAACGTCGTCCCAATTTTTATGATCCACGTCGATGTACATGCTAAGCATATCAGCAATTGTCTTGTTGAGGCGTTCTGTTAAGCCGTTGGTTTGTGGGTGGTAGGAGGTAGTTTTTCGATGCACTGTTCCACTCAACTCAAGCACTGACTTGAGGAGCATAGCCGTGAAAGCGGTACTTCTGTCTGTTATTATAATTCTAGGAGCGTCATGCCTCAGAACGATATTTTCAATGAAAAATCGTGCCGCTTCTACTTCGGTTCCACTTGATAAAGCCTTTGTTTCTGCGTAGCGAGTAAGATAGTCCGTAGCGACAATTACCCACTTATTTCCAGTATGCGAAGTCGGAAATGGTCCAAGGAGATCCATTCCGATTTGTGCAAAAGGCATGGCGGGCACTTGAACTGGTTGCAACAATCCGGCTGGTTTTAAAGGTGGTGATTTTCGTCGTTGACAATCGAGGCACGTGCGGACCTAATGCTTTACAGTGCCTGGAAGCTTCGGCCAGTAGTACTTTTGTTGGATTCTGGCCAATGTGCGCGTGTATCCGAGGTGGCCGGAGGTTGGCTCATCGTGGCAAGCGCTCAGGATCTCATCGCGAATGGATGTCGGGACGACAAGTAAGTGGGCATTTCCGCTGGGGGCAAAGTTCTTCTTATATAGGACACCACTGCGCAAGCAGAATGATGGCAGGCTCCTTGCAAATATCTTGGGAACGCTTGTAGACTGGCCGTTAAGAAAATTAATAAGAGGGAGCAACTCACTGTCTTCTTTCTGCTTAGACGAAATGGTGACCGTGTCGACCACTCCTAAAAATGCCATGTCATCATCTTCTGAGACATCATCTTGCCTTATAGGCGACCTGGATAAGCAATCAGCATCAGAGTGTTGTCGTCCCGACTTATAGACGACCGTCATATCGAATTCTTGCAGGCGTAAGCTCCAGCGCGCTAGCCGACCGGATGGGTCCTTCAAGTTGGTCAGCCAGCAAAGAGAGTGGTGGTCGCTGACTACGTGGAAGGGACGGCCGTAGAGGTATGGGCGAAACTTCAGAACTGCCCATACTACAGCAAGACATTCCTTTTCCGTTGTGGAATAATGGGACTCGGCAAGGGAAAGCGTCCTACTTGCATATGCAATCACTCTCTCGGCTGAGTCTTGCCACAGGACGAGTACAGCGCCTAAACCTACGTTGCTGGCATCAGTGTGGATCATGGTTGGAGCGTCCTCGTCAAAGTGAGCAAGCACAGGGGGTGTCTGTAGGCGCTGTCGTAGACCGTCAAATGCTGCTTGTTCCTCTTCGCCCCATAAAAATGGAACATCGTCTCTCGTTATGCGTGTTAAGGGTGACGCTATGTGCGAGAAATTGGCGATAAATCTGCGGTAGTAGGCGCAAAGGCCAAGAAAACGTCTTACGGCCTTCTTTTCTGTTGGCACCGGAAATTTTCGGACGGCGTCGATCTTGTCGGGGTCTGGACGAACACCTTCCTGGCTTACCACATGTCCTAAGAATCGGAGTTCCTTGAAACCGAAATGACATTTCTCAGGTTTCAGCGATAAGCCAGCGGACCGTATTGCTCGAAATACTAATAGCAGCCATCTTAGATGTTCCTCGAATGTTGGTGAGAAAACAATGACGTCGTCGAGGTATACCAGACACGTCTGCCACTTAAGGCCTGATAGGACGGTATCCATCAGTCTCTGAAATGTTGCTGGGGCTGAGCACAATCCGAAGGGCAAGACTTTAAACTCGTAAAGCCCGTCAGGCGTAACAAAAGCAGTCTTTTCTCTGTCCCGCTCATCGACCTCGATTTGCCAATAACCGCTTTTCAGGTCCATCGACGAGAAGAAGCGTGCATGCCTCAGCCTGTCAAGTGAATCGTCAATACGCGGTAGTGGATATACGTCTTTCTTTGTCACGCGGTTCAGCTTGCGGTAGTCCACACAGAAGCGTAAGCTGCCGTCTTTCTTCTTAACTAGCACTAACGGTGATGCCCAAGGGCTTTTTGACGGCTGAATGATGTCATCATTGAGCATTTTCTGGACTTGTTCTTGGATTGCTTCGCGTTCTTTCGGTGCCACGCGGTATGGGTTTTGTCGAATTGGTCTTGCCGTCTCTTCCGTTATAATTCGGTGCTTTGTCAGTGGCGTTTGATTTACCCTCGAGGTCGACGAAAAACAATCTTCAAACTGGCCGAGAATATCTAGAAGACTCTGCCTCTGCGCTGGCGATAAATCTGTGCTCACGTCAACAGGCAGTGGTGTTGAAGTGGCCGGTGTCTCTGCCTGTTGTACTGCGAAGCACTCGCGGAATTCTACAATTTCTTCGAAGTATGCAACTGTGGTACCCTCTGCAATGTGTCGACGCTCATTGCTGAAGTTTGTCAACAGGACCTCTGCTTGCCCAGACACTACACTGACGAGACTTCTGGCAGTAGCGATTCCTCGAGAGAGTAAAAGCGTCGATATTTGTTCCGCGACACCTTCTCCACTATGCTGCGTGTTACACGTGACAGAGACGAGGCGGCATGACAACGGTGGCATGGTCACGTCGTCAATCACGCACATGGGCTTGCGCTGCAGCACTGCGCTATGGTCCGCTGAGAAGGTCAGTACACCGTCCGGTATATTTATAATGGCACCGTACTCCCGCAGGAAATTCATACCCAAGATGGCCTGTTTACAACACTCAGCAAGAATAACGAAGGTTGCCACGAATGATGAATCCCCGATCTTGATTCGTGCGGTGCACTTTCCGGTAGGTGTCAGCAGCTGGCCTCCGGCTCCTCTAATTTGCGGCCCCGTCCATTCCATTTTTACCTTCTTGAGTTGGTCGGCCAGATTCGCACTCATTATTGAAAAGTCCGCACCAGTGTCGACCAGTGCGGTCACGTCGTGACCGTCAATTGAAAGTGTAATGTCGGCGGTGACAATCTCGTCTTTCGTCGGTTCATTCAAAATGTGCGGCACTTCATGCGGCGGTAATGGGGGATTTTCAAATCTTCGGCAATTCGCAACCTTCCCCCCTAAGGTCGCTGCGTTTAGTTTCCCCGGCGTGGACTGGGAGACCTTCCTCTCGCCATGTCCGTGGTGCTACCCCTATTAGATCGGGGAAAATGACCTGGGGAGGGCGAGCGTGACCGGAACCCAGGAGAAACTTCTCGCGGGATCGTCGCGCTCGTTTCAACGTTGCGTCTTCCGTCGAAATAGCGCCGAGGGGTAGTGGACAGAAATCCTTGATACCCGGCAACGCGATGAGGACAATACCGCACGATGTGGCCTGCTTCCCCACAATGGAAGCACAGGGGCCTGTAGTCAGGGGTACGCCATATGGCGGTTTTGCGGAGTGGGGGTCGCATCGGCGTCGACGTTTCCCTGTAGTACCAAGGCACTGTCGGCGGCTGTTGCTGGTGGTACTGTTGAGGTGGCGGCACGTTAGATCTAGGCTGTCGACGGAGAATATCTGCATATGTTGGCCTAACTATTTCAGTGTTTGGCTCGGGAAGTGAAAGCGCTTGCCTTATTTCTTGGCGAACAACTTCTGTGACCGACGCAATCGCGCACTCATTCGGTGTGGCGGCGAGCTTCTTCACCTCTTCTTGTACAATTTCGCGTATCAGGTCACGCAAAGAACGCTCGTCAGGTGTCACGGTGGTCACGGCGGTTGCGCTGATTTGTCCGCTGTTGTTTGGACGGTCGTACTGGCGGTACCGTAGCTGTAGTGCGCGTTCTATGGCGGTCACCTCCTTCGAAAATTCGTCGACGCTTGAAGGTGGGTTCCGTACGAGACCAGCAAACAGCTGCTCTTTAACACCACGCATGAGGTGGCTGATCTTTCTGTTCTCGGACATATCGGGATCGGCTCGATGAAAGAGACGAGCCATGTCCTCAACAAACATTGCAACAGACTCGTTGGGCTTTTGTATCCGTGATTCAAGGAGTCGTTGTGCCTGCTCCCGCCTTTAGGTGTTTGCGAAGGTGTCCAGGAACTTCCGCCGGAACTCGTCCCACGTTGACCACACGCGATTCGTCAACCACGTGCGAGCCCCGTCTTGAAGAGGGAAATACACGTACCCCAACTTCTGTGCGGCGTTCCACCCGTTAACGTTGGCTGTGCGCTCGAACTTCTCAAGCCAGTCATCTGCGTCCTCATATGTGTTGCCATGAAAGTCCACAGGAGTTTTAGGGGTGAAAACAGTCACCTGGGTCGTGCTTGGGCTCGTCATGGTGGGGCAACTGCTTCCCGGCGCGGTCATGTTTTCCGTCCAAGGACCGAACTCTGGGCTCAGGCCTAACAGGCGGCGGCTGGCGCGGTGAACGGGTGTTTCGACGAGCGGAAGTCTTTGTGGACTAGATCCCGGGCTGTTGGAAGGTGTCCTGGACATGTACCCAGCTCCTCCACCAGTGTCCGAGAAGAAATTCAGAAGCTTTGGACTCCTCCAGTAGATACACCAGTGACCGCCATAGCCGCAGTCGTTCATGACGAACTTAGGCACGCTGTTTCAGGAGCTGATCTCGGTCGCTATCAGCGTCAACTGAGTTACGCCGACGCTGTCCACCGTCCACCACCAGTCCCACCTATTACAACATACTACCAGCCACCTGCAGCCGCACCTTCGTCGCAACAATTGCAGGAGGCTTTCAGACGTCTGCCTATGTCTCCGGTGTCTCCATGCCACCAGCCACCACTTGCCACGCCTTATTCACCACCACGAGAGGACATAGGATGCCCACAATTTCGCAGAACGGACGCTTGGCGCACCGTCGATCGGCACCCTCTCTGCTTCAACTGTGGTGGTGCCGGCCATATAGCTCGCTATTGTTGGTACCGCGACACATTGCTTCGCCCGTCTCGGCCAGGGTACGACGATCACCGTGCCAACGCTGACTGCATTGTTCGCCATGAAGACCCTGGTTTTCGAGGACCTTCAACAACGTGGTCTCCCTATCACGAGTCGCTTCCTAATCGCCAGCCCAATTCCGCCCACAGGTCACGCTCTTCATCCCCTGCTCAGACATCATCACCGAGTCGACGTACATTCGCTGACCTTCGGGGAGCAAGGTCGCCCAGCCCTTACCGGGAAAACTAAAGGTGGCGACCTCTCAGGGTAAGGTTGCAGCCCGACCACAAGACGACAAAAAGTCCCCAGCACTGCAGCTACAGAACGACTCGACGCCGATGAATATTAACAATGACGAAATGGTGAGCGCCGACCTATGTAATTCTTGATGGAGAGCAAGTGACGGCCTTAGTCGATACGGGTGCTGATTTTTCCTTAATAAGTCACAAGCTGGCTGATCATCTTAGAAAAGTAAAAACGCCATGAACGGGACCACATATAAAAACAGCGGGTGTTCAATTGCTGCTCCCTACTGAAAGATGCACAGCAAGAATCAGCATAGGAGATTCTTCTTTCGTCGCGACTTTCTAGGTTTTCCCAGAGTGCTGTAAAGATTGAATTATAGGAATGGAATTTCTCAGGGAGCATGGCGCAATAATGAACATCCCGGACCGCGTGGTTTCATTTTACGAGAGGGCTCGTCTGACTTATCCTACATCATCAGAGCACAAATCCTTGCGTCTCAAAGACCACAATATAGTCGTGCTGCCTCGATCATGTATACTCGTTTCAGTAGCATGTGACGTAGCGTTCGACGGCGAAGGAGTGGCCGACCAACTAACCTCGCTGCTTTTCACTCGTGGGATTTCCGTAGCACGAGGTCAGTGTCACTGGTGGCCGAACGAACTTGCTATTGACCAATTTCACCTCCGAGCGACAGCACCTTCCAAAAGGCACAACATTGGCACATTTCGATAAGATCGCAGATGTTTGTGATTGCTTTTCCGCACTCGAAGCAACACCTGCACAAGACCCACATAACCTAGCACCTAACCTTGACGTCAGCCCTATTTCAACTCAGCAACAGCGGGAACGCCTGCTTGTGCTGCTAGCCGAGTTCCACCACTGTTTTGCGTCGACTTCAAAAGTTGGCCGGACGTCCTTGACCAAGCACCGAATCATCACAGAGGACACGGCTAGACCAATCCATCAAAATCCATACCGTGTAGCTTCAAAAGGACGAGAAGCGATAGAACAGCAGGTAACAAAAATGCTTGAAGACGACGTCATTCAACCGTCGAAAAGCCCCTGGGCATCGCCTGTTGTTCTAGTGAAGAAGAACAACGGCAGCCTGTGTTTCTGTGTGGACTATCAAAAGCTAAATCAGGTTACAAAAAAAGACGTGTACCCGCTTCTCCGCATAGATGATTCGATCGACAGGCTTCGAAACGCACGTTACTTCTCTTCCATGGACTTAGAGAGCGCGGATATTGCCAAATCGAAGTAGACCCCAGGGATCGTGAAAAAACCGCTTTCGTGATGCCAGACGGACTGTACGAATTTAAGGTTTTACCATTTGGCTTGCGCTCCGCGCCTGCTACTTTCCAGCGTCTCATCGATACCGTTCTCTCTGGGCTTAAATGGAGAACCTGCCTAGTATACCTTGACGACGTCATTGTGTTTTCTACAACGTTTGAGGAATACCTTGAATGATTGCAAATGGTCTTGCAGGCCATACGGGCCGGGGGCCTGACGCTCAAGCCGGAGAAATGTCACTTCTGCTTTGAGGAACTGCAGTTTCTTGGCCATGCCTTCAGTTACGCAAGAGTTCGTCCAGACCCCGAGAAAGTTGCCGCCGTCGCACAGTTTCAAACACCATCAGATAAAAAGGTAATGAGGCGTTTTTTTGGTCTCTGTGCATATTATCGGCGGTTTATTCCAGATTTTGCGCGCATTGCGTCACCTTTAACTTGTATCACGAGGGATCACTTTGCATTTGTTTGGGGCGACGAACGGGAAGCTGCTTTCAATGACTTGCGGCAACGTCTACAGACGACCCCCGTGCTTGCCCATTTTGATGAGACAGCCCCTACAGTACTCCATACTGACGCCAGCAATGTTGGCCTCGGAGCTGTGCTTGTGAAGCGCCAGGACGACGAGGAAAGAGTGATCGCTTGCGCAAGCAGAACTCTGTCACGCACAGAAGCAAATCACTCGACCACTGAAAAGGAATGCCTCGCCGTGGTGTGGGCAGTCATGAAATGTCGCCCATACTTGTACGGCCACCCATTCAAGGTTATCAGGCCCACCATTCGTTGTGTTGGTTAAAAGTCTGAAAGATCCTTCCGGGCGATTGGCACGCTGGAGCCTTAGACTACAGGAGTTTGATATAACGATGCCGTATGAGTCGGGAAAACGACACACTGACGCCGACTGCTTACCCCGATCACCAATAGTGTCGGCTGCTTCTTTTGATGAAGAGACAGAGTTTCTCGGAATCCTCGACACGTCAACCACCGCAGATCACCAACATGACGATCCTGAGCTACTTGGCTTGAATAATTATTTAGAAAGACGAAGCCACAATGCACCCAAAGCCTTTACAAGAGGACTATCGTCGTTCTGTTTGCGAAACAATGTCCTTTACAAAATGAACTTCTCGTCAGACGGGTCCACCTACCTGCTTGTCGTCCCTTACACTCTTCGTTCTGAGGTTTGCAAGCGTGCCACAACGAGGTAACATCTGGACATTTAAGCTACACGCGCACACTGAGCAGAGTTCGAGGGAGATATTACTGGCCCAGACTCACCGCTGCCGTGAAGCATCATGTTCGGACCTGCCTCGATTGACAGCGGCGCAAGTCACCTCCAACGAAACGAGTCGGTTTGCTACACCCTGTCCAGATCCCGACAACGCCATTTGACCAGATCGGAATGGACCTTTTGGGCCCACTTCCCACCGCTAGTGTTGGTAAGCGCTGGGTTATAGTGGTGACCGACTACCTTACTCGCTACGCCGAGACAAAAGCTATCCAGAGAGGCACAGCAGAGGAGGTGGCCTGGTTCTTCATAGAGAACATTGTGCTGAGACACGGTGCGCCGTCGATCATTATAACAGATCGCGGAACTGCATTCACGGCCGCGCTTTTAGATCTTGTGTTGGTGCTCAGCGGTACTATTCATCGCAAGTCGACAGCTTACCACAAACCAAAGGGTTGACCGAGCGACTTAAGAAAACTCGGGAAGACATGCTTTTAATGTATGTGGACATCAAACACATAAACTGGGACGAGATTCTTTCTTACATAACGTTCGCACACAATACTGCGAAACAAGAAACCACACGGATGACCCCATTCAGCCTTGTTCACGGACGAGAAGTAAGAACGAGGTAGGACGTGATGCTGCCACACAAATGCGATGACAACAAAATGAGTGCTGACGCGTTTACCCAACGCACAGAGAAAGCCAGGCAGCTCGCACGTCTACGAATATACCAACAGCAAGAGTACGACGCAGGCCGCTATAACCTGCGTCATACACCTGTAACGTACGAAACCGGGGACAGGGTATTGGTGTGGATGCCTGTACAAAGACAGGGCCAATTCGAAAAGTTGCTGAGAAGGTACTTCGGACTTTATCGAGTGCTGCGACGACTAAGTGACGTTACCTATGAAGTCGTCCCAGATAGCCCAAACTGTACAAGGCGTCGCCAGCACCGACCTAAGCTTGTGCACGTAGTGCGCATTAAGCCATACGTCAGCGAGTGACTCTGCGAGGCACCGTCGCTTCTACAAAGTGACTTTATGCGCGAATCACTGGCTCAGCTATAGCATCGGGGCGATGCTCTTTTATGAGGAGGCAAATGCCGCGCCCGAAACAAAGAACGAAGACGATGCGCGCACCAACAGCCTCGTGAAAAGGGAAACTGAAGAAGACGACGTGCTTTTGTTTTGCTCTCCTGCTCTTGGCTCCTGCATAAAAGCCCACGCCGTCGGTTTTCGGACTCAACGTCTTGGTGCACTGCTTACGTTGAACCGCGACAATATGTATTATTATTCATTTTGTGTGATCATTTAGTTTTGTGCTGCAAGCCAGTGCCTCTAACAAGGTCTGTTAGGAGTCTTGAAATGAATAAATAATTGTGATCACACTGTTTTTTGCTCTGTACTCACCTGGTGTGGTTGTGCTGACAAGATGTTTTCTTCTCTTTTTCAGAAAAGAAGTCTGCACAATGCTGTTACAATAGGAAAACAACACAGGTGCTTGGGCATCTGGAAGTTATGATATTCCTTCTTCGTATTTTAGATTCCAGATACAAAGCCGCCGAAATAAAATAAATTTTCTGACGATTTTTGTTCACACAATTTGTAAGATGTCTGTGCTGTATTTCGTTTTATGATCATGGGAAAATAAAATTCAATTTCAGTGAATAGGAAACTTGTCCTTGTTGATTTTTAAACATTTGAATTCACTTCGTAAATTTTAGCATGTCCAGGTGCTGTCAAAAGTTCCCAGGGGACGCTGCCACAGGATTAGTTAAAATAGTGGCCTGGGAAATTTCGAATGACCTTGTACTTTCAGAAGAAAGATAAGCTGATTACGTATGCCTCATGTTGAATCTAATGAAAGCACGTTTGTTATTTATGGACATGTAGCATTAGTATTAGAAATAATGTGTGAGAAATGGCCCTACGGAGCAGGTGTTGTTCCGTAGCAGCTGTTACTTTATTTCTTCATTGCGGAGATCTTTGTGAAAGTTGAATGGGCTGTACGTTCTATGTGTTCTACGTGATCTCTGGTGTACTATTTTCTTTTTACGGAAGTGGTTGGCAGCATGTTACCTACGCCTTTTTACGTAATCAAGGGAAAATATTTTTTGCAGTGCATGGTGCGAGCAGTGTAAAGTTTTCCTTGAGCGGCTCGCTAGAACTCACACTGTCGTAGAGTCACCGGAGGAACACCAAGTAGTCTTCTTTAAGGCGACAACTTCTTCAGTGATGTTGCTATGACGAAGAAGGCAAGACCACCTGCCGCGACATTGGCCCCAGCGACCCCCCTTCACAATAATTTTTCGCCTTGTCTACATAGAGTTGCCACTGAGGTAGTCTCTCACAGAAGCGTGAAGAAAGAACTGTATGAGTGGCAAAGTCAACAGCACACACCTTCTCGTACGAGAACTTTGAAGAAGGCTTTTAGAGCTGTCAGCTGGGCCAAGTGCTGATGGGTGAGCGAAGATCTGATGGTATGCCTAAAGAAGTATGGTAAGGTAAATGGATCATCTTGCTTTCAGCTTTATGTCGCAAGAACGGTTCTTTATTTTAATCGGAAGTCTCGGGGGCTGAATAAGAATGTCTTCAACTTTTACTTGGTGTAACGTGTTTCACTTTCCAGCGTTTGTTTTTTTTGTATTTGGCAACAAAAGTTTTGACTGCGGTGCAAAATAAAATGTACCATCTTAGGGTAGCCCAGCAGTTTCCTTCGAGTGGAGCGGGGCAAAATGGGATCATTCTTTGTCCCGTATCACCCTCTGTCGACGACGATGGCGGTGGCCCAGGTGGCGGTGCCAAGTTCTTGGACTCGGGGAGACTGGTTAATCAGCTCGTGGCTGGTGAGTGCCGCCTCCCAGTGGCAGCACCTCCTTGGTTTTAGAAACCTCGAAGGAGAAAACCTCCTTGGTTTTAGAAAGGTTTAGCGAGCGTTGGGCCGCAGGGCCATGAATACAAAGAACTAATATATACCATGAACTCGAGGTGATTAAAGGTGGGAAGTAGACCCGTAGTGCAAGCCGTAAGAAAGTGTGCGTCTGCCACCTCTCGTTTAGTCCTTGGAATTTCCGCTGGATGGCGGTGCTTCTATATGGGGAATATATGAAGAAAAGACGCGAGATGGTGGTACTAGGAGTGTTGAATAGATGGACGAACGGACACACAGACAGGTGCATAGACGGACTCATGAACGGACGCAGGGGCTGATGCATGGACGAACGCACGAACAGACGCACGCACAGACGGGCGGATGGCCACATGCACGGTCACACAGACGGACGCATGGACGGACGGAAGCAAGAACGAATGGACGGATGAATGCTTCGCCCCACTCTCCATTATTCACTCCGTGGATATGCTGTCAATTTTCTGTTATTTCGATGCACTGCGTCAGTGAGAACAGATTCCTTCCAACCTCCTGTGCTTCCGAAACCTATTATGTAGTTCCCCCAGCACCCTCTTCTCCTCTATCCATGCCTGCAGTCTTTCCTTTATAACCTGCATCACCAGCCTGTAGACCACTGATGTCACTGGTATAGGATGGTAGTTGTTTATATCAGCTTTGTCTCCCTTTCCTTTATACATCATGCTCATTCTACTAAGTTTCCATCCATCAGGGACTTCACCATCTATTATTATTTTGCTCACTGCCGCTCTCTCAAAATCTGCTTAGACTTCAGACCGAATGTCTTCATCAGCATAATTGCGATGCCATCTATGCCTGTTGATGTACTACTAGGAACCCTCTTCTCAGCCCTTTCCCACTCTCGTTGTGAAAATGGAGCCATCGCGCTACTTGATTCGTCCTTGTCTGTTGTGGTGCATAAGGCACTTCTTTGTTGAAAATTTTCTGTCACCCTTGTTCTTATATATTCAATAGCTGCGTCCCCATCTAGCCTAGCACCTTGAGCTGTAGTTGTAAACCTCTGCTCTAGGCTCGTCTCATTCTTTAGGGAGTTTAAATGGTTCCAAAATTTCCCAGCTGCCTTTCTATCTTTTTTATGTACTTCTGCCAGCCACTGAGCCCACTTTGTTCTGATCTTTTCATTGATCAAAAGGGATGCTTCCCTTCTGCAGCTTAGAAAGTTTTGCCATTTTCTTTCAACATAATCTGTCAGTTCACCCTGCTGCTTAGCATTTCTGTGTTCCCTAAAGGCTTCCTGACGTTATGATATGGCTCTCTTAACTTAATCATCCCACCAACTCTTGGGTTTGTGTCTTCATTTCCGGGGTGACTTGTCGCGTGCTTTGCAAGCTCTAGCTCAAACAGTCTGATTAGATTCCTGTATGTCCACTCTGTTTTATTATGCTCAGTGATTACTTTCTCAATTTGTGTAGTACCTATTTTTATTTTACTTTCTGAATAAAAATTTTCCTGTAATTGCTCATCTTGTCTCCTTCTCCACTTTCACTGCTCTTCCAAAACATAGCTTGATACGTTTGTGATCACACCCAGACTTCTGGAGCCGCATTCATCTGTGTGCGTTCCCCTGAGCCTATCACACATCGTATGCGACATCAGTGCGTAATCTACCGTCGACTGCAGCCTTCCTACTTTCCTTGTTATTTGCCCTTCACACTTCTCAGTACCGTTGCAAATGATCAAATCATGCCTTTCCCACATATCCATCATCATTTTGCCTTTTGGGTCAGTATACACATCTATATCTTCTATGTGCGCATTATTATCTTCTAGTATAATTGTCTCGCACTCTCCTCCTAATTCCTCATTGTCATTTGATATACACTCTACCACTGTCTGGTTTTCCTCTCGGGTCTTTGCTCCCGTCCACAAGTACACCAAACGAAGGAGTGTCATTTGCCCTGCCACTTTTCCTTTTAGCCATAAATGTTCCTTGCACTCCTGCTTGACCATTTGCCAGTCTGTACTTTTATGAATGAATGCGGCAACACCCCCACCCCCTTTCTGCTGCCTTCTTTTATATTACAATATTCCCACGCATAGTCCGCATTGTTAGGAGGTTGTTCCATGTCCCTAAGATGTGTTTCTACAAAACCGTATACCATCGACCTCTGCTCCGTTAGTTGTTCTTCTATCTCTTCTCATTTCAGCCTGTTCCTTCCACCCTGCATGTTAATATACCCTATGTCTGAATTGGCTCGGTGCTGGTGGCTACGTCTATTTCTGCACCGGACTTTACCTATCTTAGATATTGGTGCCACTTTGGAATCGTATCTGTCCATACCCCCTGTCAAAGAGTCTCCCTGGTTGTTTTCCTCAATACTAGCTATCCTGCACCCCGAAAAGCCCGCGTGCTCCCCAAAAAAGTTACTGAGCGTCCTGCAAGTCGCCAACCCACCTATTGACCTAGCCGCTCATCAAGTGAATTCTGTCTCGTTGAAAACCACCCCACCTATGCACCTGTCTGCTTATTTCCACCACCTCAAAGCCTTTTTCTCGACTCAACGAATGTCGAAGCGCAGAGCCTCTGTGAACCGATTCACGAAGCGCAGGAGAAACGAACGGACCTTGTGAATGGACTGTTGAAAACGTGTCTGGCCGAGTCGCAGTGATCTGCAGCGATTCGGAGCTTTAAAGCATGGTATTATATTACGCAGTTTACGCAAAGTACTGAAATTGGTTTGGAAATGACCCTTTTTACTTGCTCTACCAGTCCAATGTGTTTGTACAAAATCATCAAAACTCTTTCAAGGTTCATTTACGCACTAATTCATGCCATACCGATTTTTCATATCCAGTTAACAAATGGGCGGGAGCACACCATGAGCGTGGAATATAAATCATGCCGTACATGGTATGGTATTTGTGCCATTATTTTCACGTTAACACCTGACATTTATGCTCTTCATATGCCACGCAATACCAAATTTGGTGTATGATAACCTAGCGACATGGGCGAGCACATGAGCATGGCAAGTAAATCATGCAGAACGTGACCTGCATGTCATTATGTACATGTCACGACTTGTAATTTACGTTCGTCATGCAGTACGTTACGCAATACCTGCAGTTTTGGTGCACATCGAGCCTGCGAATTGGCCGTGAGCGCACAATGTGTGTGACATGTAAATCATATTGTAAAACGCATGTCCTAAGTTTCTATGGTACCACCTGCCATATATGTTAGTCATACAGTCACATCACGCATTATCTCATTTGGTACATCTCAAACTTGCGAAACGGCCGCAGCACAGTGGCATACAAGTCATGTCGTACATGACATGCATGTGATGATTTTCATGTTACCATCTGTCTTTTTTTGTAATACACTTACGTCACGCAATATCCCCATTAGTACATGTCAATTCAGCTAAACAGTCACGAGCACACCATGAGCATAGCATGCAAACCGTGCTGTACATGCAGGGGTTGGTACAGGGTACATGAGTTTGGGAGCAGTCCTGGGAGCAGGCAAACGTGCTTTTTGTACAGGGTGGAAGAGGGTACATAAGTTTGGGAGCAGTTCTGGGAGCAGGCAAGCGTGCTTTTTGTATCAGGCTTGGACCAGCCAGAGAGACGTTTTGGATCAAGCTTGAAACAGCCAGAAGGGCCTTTCGAAGCAAGTTTAGACAGTAATAATATTCAGAGCAGTTTTTGCACTATTCAAAACACTTGTGAAGCTGCAATTGTTCAGTGCTGCAATTTTTAAACACTCCGCTAAACTGTGCAGTGACCTCATTATTGCGATAAAAATTATGTGAACACATCCAGCAGGTATCCGCCATTGCCATAATGTCCTGTATAAATCCAAAATTGATAACATACTCCCGCACATCTTATGTTCTACCCGCGACTAAAAGCGTGCGAGCACGGGCGACAAACGTGGCTGAAGCTGAGGTCAAACGATCTGGCCCATCTCCGTCGCTCGGAGGCAGTGTGTGATAGCATCCGATACCCCCACCCTGGAGGCCTGTAGTCGAAGCAGAGAGGAAGCACTCCACCCTTCTTGGAAGAGCATTAAAAATCACAGCATATCCACGGAGTGAATGATGATAAGTGGGGCGAAGCGTTCCTTCACCTGGTCGCACGGAAGCACGGACGGACGCATGAACGAACGGGCAAAAGCACGAACGGACGGAAAAAAGCACGGACCGACGAACAGATGAACAGATGCATGGGCGGCCACACGGACCGAAGCATGGACGGACAGACGGATGCACGGACAGGTGGACGCACGGAAGGACGGGAGCACGGACGGGCGGAAGGACGCTTCGCCCCACTCATGATCATTCACTCCGTGGATATACTGTGATATGTGCTACACTTTAAAGAAAAAAATTCGGCAGATCCCATATACCTGGGAAACGACGTTATGTGCAGCATGTGGAAGGAAAGTGACCGTGTTGCAATGTTTTATTGAGTAACATGTAATGAAATGACAGTAAATATATGAAGTTTATAGTTCGATGGAAGCCCGTCTGGTCGGGATGATACATGGTTGAAGGTGAAAAACCTGGAGGCACTGTGCCGACCAAAGTAAAAGTAAAAAAAAACACTAAAAAAGACGTTTCGGCTCCCAGACGGAAGCCTTGTTTATTTTTGTACTTGTTTACTTGTGATCTTTTACTTTGGTCGGCGCAGTGCCTCGAGGTTTTCAACTTCAACCACGGTAAATATATGTACAAATGTTGTGCGCACAGACGTATGTTGAATAGTTGCAGATGTTTATATAACCAGTTGTTTGTACTTGCGCAACGGTGACAACTGGAACATGCGTATTAGCCACACCAGAAGGTGATATGAAGCGCTGATGCTCGCGAGGATGCTGGCCCTGGACACTGCTACGTAAATCAACTCAGCGCACGGCAACTAACGACAATTACGTTAACTCGAGGTGACGGCTGTATCAAAAGAGTACATATGTAATGTTTAAAAATTTGGGTAGACAGTACTACAACCACTATAGACGTTTCACGAAGATTAGCGTCTATTTGAAAAGTAGTTGCGAGACCTGACGTAGCTCTGTGGTAAAATGCCTCATTGCCACGAAGAATGCTTGGGTGCAATTCCAGCTGGGACCCTGACGTTTATTCTTTGCATTCGTCGGCTCGACACTACCGATGTCGGGTATTTCTTAACGCCCACGCGTTAATTGTCCATGTGTATTCTCGTTGTTCCTGGGTCGATACCAAGTGTTAATCAGCATCGGCACATACCCGCATACCAGCGGCAACCGTTGGTACGTGCCACTGTCTGGTGGGAAGTGTTTGAAGATGAGACGTCCCCGCTACGCTGCCGACCACCAAAGAGAAGGAAGACATCTCAAGCCCTTTTCTCAGTTCCCTGTTGGCTATGCGCCTCAACCACTTTCAACCACAGGTATTCGTGCTGGGGCTGCGAAGAAAGAGACGCTGCTACTTGTTCTTAATTACTGATGTAGTTCATTTATTACTCATTGCAAACAGCGAACATGCTGCCCACGTACAACAACCACTGCATAAAATTATAACGCGTGATTTAGAGACTCACGACATGCGACACAGAATACATAAAATAACAGCGATAATGCAATGGTTCGACAATACAAAGGAAACGCACGACGATACCCACACGATGAAGTTATCAGTTAACGAAACCACGCAATGTCTCAACACGCCGCCTCCCTTACCGTAAAGCTCATTTAAATAAGGTACACGAAGTTCGTCTCATCAAATGTCCATGTTGTCGGGGGCTTTGGAGCTGTCTGTTCGAGTCGGGGCTCAGGGCTTCTTCTGGGGTCGCTGTCCAAATTGACAGGGTCTCTATTGTCGCCTTCGTCGTCTCTCTCAGTCATTTTCATCTTAGTCCTATTTCATAATTTCCCAATCACTCGCCTCGTCGTCTCCCATCCGTAACTTTCCTTCCTCATCATATACCGTCACTGCGTCAGTCATCATTTCATCGTCTCTCATCGCAATCTCTTCCTTTCATAATGTCTTGCTTTATCATTCCATCTCTCTTACCATCTCGATCTCATCGCACCGTCTTCTAGATCGTCGGTTTTGCGGTACCTTTTCGTAGGCCCCGACTCCGCCCCTCCGTGGCACCTAACCAATTGTCACTGTTGACGTACGCGACACCATTTCTCTGTTAGCCGGTGTGTGTCATCTTCGACAACTGCCCCCGCAGACCACACCAGCGGTAAGCCCTCTCCCAAGCAAAGTAGAACAAGTAAAAATTTACAAACTCCAATTGTAGAGAGAGAAGTGGGCGAGCTGTGTGATGACACGTGAACTATGGGCGACCAAAAGTCCCAACGCCCAGACAAAGCGCACCGTCTCTAACGGCCGACGCACGGAGTTTGCAGTGCTGCGCTGAAAAGCCCCTGCAGCCGCCTGAATTGCCCCAGTTTCCGGTGCGCGGCGACCCGATGTCCAGATCGAGTTTCGGTGCCACCAACCCGGTGTCTCGCTCAATTCTCCGCCGTCAGCGCCTCTTCGTCCTAGAACGCCACAGGTGGTCATCGGGGTGAGGGGGATGCAGTAATGAGCCCGGGAGTCGCGGAGGCTGACGGAATGTCAGGCCGGCACAGGTGCTACAGCAGGCTCGCATGAACAGAGCCACACAAAAGGCACTCCGCTGCCTAAATGCCATAAATCTGAAGGGCGCGTACAGTGCACCATCACCGCAGTGTCCGTAGACAAGAAATCACCACACGGTTCTGGTGCGCGCGGCGGGCCCAAGAAACCGTCGACAGAATTGTTCCAGGATCCACTCCGAAACGCGCATTCGTTACCCTGGGAGCTTTTCTTTTTGGCGAGGAGTGGGTTGAATAAATGGACGTAATCATCTTGAAAGACCCTGGGTCCAGTCTGCGTTTGCGAGGACGTCACAACGACGTACGCGACGGGATTGTGACATTACTCATGTCTTGACCAGCACGTCATATTTGTCAGACCATCTTACCCTCCCACACAAATTTTGGTTCACGCCAAGTTAAGAGGGTGACCACGAGAGCACCCAAACGTAAGCGGATAGATAGATAGATAGATAGATAGATAGATAGATAGATAGATAGATAGATAGATAGATAGATAGATAGATAGATAGATAGATAGATAGATACGCTCAATGTCGCCGAAGTTCGCTGAGAAATGCTTCACATGTAAAGAAAAAGATCCAGTAAAAAGGGTCCACTTTCCTATCGAGAATGCAGTGTAATCCTGATAACGCACATGTCGTTCGTAACAGGAATGTACTGACAATCAGTGTCAAATGAAACCCGAACAGCGACAAGAATGCGCGATCGTATAGTGTGCGCCGTGCAGTTATCACCATCGACAGGCGCGCGCATCGTGTTCGGCAGCTCTGCGCGTACATGCGTGCCTGTACATGCTGATATGTGGACGGCGCACACCATATTTTAGCGAAACTTCGGGGTTGTTTAAGCTATAGACACATATGGTGACCATCCAGACGATGAAGTGTGGGAGCGATTCCACACAAGCAAGCGATGACAAGTCGAGACGATGATTTCGGGGAGCACTCATTGGGGGCTTATTTATCTAATACACTTAAATTTACACAATGCACTAAGTCACAAATACAAAACACGGAAAATGATGGCATATCCCTTGGCGTATCCCTATCAGCTTGCATGACTGGTCTCCGGTGGTAAGATGCGCTGTTGACCCCCTAGTCCGCGCACTCCAAAAAGGGCCGAGTCGCTGCTTAAATAGGGTTTTTCAGCATCCACGGGTGCGCGGACCAATCAGGCAAGCCGAGGATAACCAATCCCAACACGAGTTTTCATGGTCGCGTGAAGTTTGCCTTGCAAGAAAAGTGTAGCAGCTTTTTGAAATGGGCACATTCTCTAAAACGGCTTTGACGCGCACACGAGTGCTCAAATGTCGGCCCCCGATTGCCCCAGAGGACGCAAGCGGCGGCGCACTTATTTGGGGTGGTGGTGGTAGTGGTTAGAAGAGAAGAAAGGCACCTAATTTCTGCCTGTTTTGGCGCGAAGCGCACAGTGACAGACCGGATGCAGCTTTTTCTGTTCAGACTCTCATTCTTCGTCGAGGCGCCCTCCTCGAGACAAGTCGTTAAATAGCGCGTTTAACAAGAGCATCTGGCAAAGAAAGAACTTCAGCTGTATCTGAAAAAGAAAAAAAAAAGCTTTCCGCGAGACATTGCCTTCGCGACAATATGATCGCTAAGACTTACCGCTGTCCGGGTTTCATTTGACGCTTATAGTATAGTCGAGCGCAGGACGATAGCGCAGGAATGGAACACAATATAGATGCCGATTATTTTTGTGTGACAAAAAGACGCCTTTTTAACTCGATCTTTTTTCAAGTGTAGCTAGGAAGCAGAGTTTCACATAGGTCCGCCATCTTGCCCACCGAAAGGTCCACGTCATGCAGGAAAGCCACCCCTTCCGAATGAGGAGGTGATGCAGCCCAGCGGCTGCGCGCGTTTTCTCGCTCGTCCATAACCCGTCGCTAGCGCATAGACTTTCGCTTCGAAGAAAAAGGAAAGTTCGAATAAATAATAGTTTTAGATAGTGCTGATGCTACAGCTTGTTCGATGGCAGTGGCTGCAGGAAGATATTTTTGTTTTAAATAACGAACAAGAAAGCCTTGACTTGATTTGTCAAGAATCGTATACATGATGCGCGACAACTTAGTTCCGCAAATGGCTGGTTTCCCGCAGTTTTTCACCGATTTAAACGATTAAGTGGGTGGGTGGACAAAACAAGTGCTCGAACTATTCTCCCGTGTTTTACAAATAATGCAAACAAGAATTTCCGGCATATCTATACGTGGCTGTGGCATTAATACTAGGTGAGGCTTCGAATGCAGTGCCACACAGGGGCCACACTGAATTATGCTGTTTGGTAGACCTGTAAGGTGCATATTGAAACATTTCACTCACGCACAGTTTCATCGTTACGTCCCGTTTGTTGCATGTCAACGAGTGCACAAGAATACAAGCCGTGTTTGTTATCGCCAGCTCTAGTCGCAAGAATATCGCCACGGGATTTACAAGTACACTTCATAATCATATGTAAGTCAGGTGACGTCTATGGTGATGTGCATTCTGGAACGAAGTGTAACGTTGGAATAAGTAGCGAGTCGTATGGGGCTGCGGACACATTCGACCTGTAGTGACGATTTTGACGGTTGACGGATGTACTGTCATGAGCAATACAAGTGCTCGAAAGCAGATTTTCATGCTTATCCGACTCATTGCGATGTACTGAATTGAATTTCACGTACCTAATTGACAGAGCTACCTTTTGTGGTGTCATGCGAAGCTTGTGTGACGTCCCGCTGATAGCGCCGGTGCATCATGGCTGTATAAGCGCTGTGAACCGGTCGCTCAGGGTTCTTTTTCTGTTTAGCAGTCGTGCACTAATAAACCGTTTGCTGTACTTCGTTCATGGCCACTCTGTCTCTGCTCGTACCTCAAGGCTACAACAGACTGGCGACGCGGATGGGAATCCAATTACACTGGGCTACAAGACACCATTAGCGGCGGTCCTGAAGCGCTGCGAAGATACAGACAGGATTTCGACGTTGGGAAGGTTCGATCAGTTCATCGAGGACGGCGACCAAGATTTTCAGTCCTACGTGGAGCGGTTCAACCACTTACTGAAGGCCTCCCAGGTGAGCGATGACCTGAAGGTGTCAATGTTTATAAAGGCAGTAGGGAGAAAAGCCTACAAAACTCTGAAAACGTTGCTGGAGCCAGAAAAGCCAGGAAACAAGGCGTACGCACAGTTAGTACAGACGACCCGCAGGTCGCGGGTTTGAATCCCGGCTGTGGCGGCTGCATTTCCGATGTAGGCGGAAATGTTGTAGGCCATTGTGCTCAGATTTGGGTGCGCGTTAAAGAACCCCAGGTGGTCAAAATTTCCGGAGCCCTCCCCTACAGGCGTCTCTCATAATCATTATATGGTGGTTTTGGGACGTTAAACCCCACATATCAATCAATCAATCAATCAATCAATCAATCAGTTAGTACAGACACTGAAAAATCAGTACATTCCCAAAACTTTCGTAATTGCCGAGCGTTTCAAATTCGATCGTTGTTTCCAACAAGATGGGCAAGCGGTGAACGCCTTCACTGTAGAGCTGAAGCGATTGGCGACATTTTGTGATTTCGGAAAGTTTTTGGACGACGCTCTTCGCGATCGGTTTGTGGCAGGACTTTCAGACAAAGAAGCACAAGCAGAGCTGCTAAAGACAAGCAAATTGGCTTTTAAATTGCCTGCAATATCGCTAGGAGTATAGAAATGGCCCGGAAAGAAAGCCAGAAAGTTTCAGCCCCAGTCGGCGCAAGCAATGGTCAGCTCCCTTAACCGTAAAAACAGATAGCGGGAAACGCCAACTACACTGGAGAGAAGAAACTTCGGCGATGCCTGCTGGAAAAATGGGAGCGGAATCGCTGCACCGCTTCCGATGCGGCTCAGAGCATGAAGCATCTATCTGCAAATTTCGCAAGTACCGTTGTCGGGAGTGTAAATGGGTTGGACACTTAGCGAAGATGTGCAGGGACAGTGCGAGGTAGGGGTGCTGCGAACGTGATAGACGAGGGAAGTGACGCAGGTGAACATGTGCTGTACAATATCTATTCCTGTGAGGGGCGCACCAGACTTTACAAAATTTGCCTGAATCTAGATCAGAAAAGCGTGCGCATGCAGATTGACACAGGGGCGTCTGTGTCAATTGTACCAGAGTCACTGTGCAAGAAATACTGGCCCAACCTATCGTTACTAGCCATGCAATGTTAAGCTAAAAAACTACGGAGGCACTCCGCTGACAGTAAAAGGGAAGCTAAACGTTTCTGCTGAGCTCAATGGTCAGCACAAGCAACTTCCGCTGATTGTCGTGAAAACAAACGAGCGTACTAACACTATGCTGTTGGGGCGAGATTGGCTGTCGGCACTGATGTTAGACTGGGCTAGTATGCATGGGGTTTGCTTGGACAAAGTGGCGTTGTTGCTTGAAAATTATGCTAATATTTTGAGCCTACCTTGGGTCTAATTAAGAACAGGGTCATTAAGTTAGTGCTTAAAAAGAATAACACACCCGTTTTTTTGTGAAGCGCAGTCGGTATCATTCTCAGTTAAAGAAGCAGTGTCTTCGGAACAGCAGAACCTCGTGAAAACAGGAGTGCTCAGCAGAGTGAATGGGCGACGCCACTAGTAGGGGTGCCTAAACAAAACAACCAGGTCAGAGTGTGTGGGGATTTCAAGGTGACACTAAACCCATGCCTAAAAACTGATCATTACCGCCTTCCCGTGATTGAGGATCTGTTTGTAAAGCTGGCCGGTTGCAAATATTTCAAGGTGTTGGATTTGTCCACTGCATACCAGCAGCTGGAATGGCATCCCCAAGCACAGTTGCTAGTCGTGAACAACACGCATTTGGGGTTATTCAAGTATACGCGCTTACCCTATCGCATTACGAGTGCACCTTCGATTTTCCAGACAGTCATGAATGACGAGTTGAAAGGACTTGATCGGGTAGCATGCTATCTGGACGACATGCTGATAGCAGGAGCTACATTTGAGGAATGTTTCCATGAAGTGGGAATCGTGCTGTCCTGGTTTCTAGAAAGAAACATTCAACTGAAAAAAAAGAAAAACGTAAGTTCTTTCAAGCTTCTGTCTTGTATTTGGGGTACGTTCTTGACGAAAAGGGCATACGCCCGTCAGATGACAAAGTAAAAGCTATAACGGAAGCTCGTGCACCTGCGAATGAGGCACAGTTGACAGCTTACTTAGGGTTGATGAACTATTATGCTAAGTTCGTTCCCAACGTGGCCACAAGACTCAGACCACTGTATGAAGTGTTGAACCAAGAAAAAGGCTTCGAGTGGTCCCGTGAGGCAGAGCAAGTGTTCCAGCAAAGTAAAACGTGGTTCACGGAATGAAACGTTTTTGACATACTACGACCCAACGAAAAAGATAGGGCTTGTGTGCGATGCATCCATGTATGGAGTGAGCGCAATTCTGTTTCATAAGATCAATAAAGTGGAAAAGCCTATAGCTTATGCGTCTAGGGCACTGAGCAAAGCAGAGAAAGGTTATGCGCCCATTAAAAAAGAGGCTCTCGCCGTGGTCTCTGGGCTGAAGAAATGCTACAAATACCTATTTGGGCGTACTTCTGCAATTCATTCGGACCACCAGCCATTAGCCAGCCTTCTGGGGCACGGCAAACCAGTTCCAGTAATGTCTGCGGCACGCATGCAACGATGGACTTTGCTACTGGCGGCGTACAATTACAGTTGGCTGTACAGTAAAGGCAGCAACATGGGAAACGCTGACGTGCTACAAACTTGGGGTTGGCCGAGCCGCAGATAGCAGCGAATCCACCTGAATTTCGCATTCGCAGACAAGTGACTCCTCGTGTTAGTGGATGCACACTCAAAGTGGCTGGAGGTGTCTGTGATGAATTCAACAACGACCAAGACCGTCGAGAGGCTGCGTGGGGTGTTCGCATCGTATGGCCTCAGTTCGAATCCTCCATAGAGGAGGTTGTTACGGACAATAGGCCTCAGTTCACGGGAAAGAGTTTCACGGAGTTCTTGCTCAAGAACGGTGTGCGGCACACTATAACGCTTCCGTAGCACCTTGCGTCCAATTGAAGCGCCGGGAGATGCGTCCAGACCGTGAAACGAGATCTTACGCGACAGCTTCTCGACGAAAGGTCGTCGGACAGAGTAAGACCCTGCAGCAGCGCATAGATCTCTTTCTGTTCAGGTACCGGAACATACCGACCACAACCATGGGGCAGACACCAGCAGAACTGTTTTTGTCGTGGTCACCCCGCACTGATCTGACTATGCTACAGCTAGACCTGAAGAGACGGATGGAATAACGGTTCTTCAAAGTAAAGGCCCAAGTTGACGTAAGAAGAAGGTCGAAAAGGCTTGCAAAGAGGGGGAAAGCGTTTTGGTTCAAGGCCTTCTTCCAGGGGATCCAAAGTGGCTGATAGGTGTCATCGAAAGAAGGTCCAGTGCCGGTACGTACCTTGTGCCCATAGGATCCGAAAACAGGTTTATGCATGGAGACAATTTACGTCCGTGCTACTTTGAGAGTGTTGAACAAGGCCCCAGTCAGCGTCCCTGTTTCGTGCCCAGCTCACTTCCAGACTCTGGGTCCGAAGCCCCTCTTACCAGCCCCCATCCCTTTTCCGTTCCAGCGTCTCCCAGCTTTGCTACCGCACCACCGAAGCCGCCAGAAGACTCGCCCCACTCGGAACAACCAAACGCAAGTCCACATCAAGGCTCTGCCTCGGCAGCGTCCCCTCTGCGCATACCTGCGTCCCCTCAACGTGCTCAGAGTCTTCGACGCAGTGCTCGTGCAAGGAAACCTCCCGATTGGTATAGGCCATAGAGATTGTGGGAAGGAGTGTGGTGTCGTGGGAAGCTTGTGTGACGTCACGCTGATAGTGCCGGTGCATCATGGCTATATAAACGCTGTAAACCGGGCGCTCAGGGATCTTTTCCTGCTCAGCAGTCGTGAACTAATAAACCATTTGCTGTTATTCGTTCCCGGCCACTCTCTCTCCTCGTCCCTCGAGGCTACAACACATTTCACTTGAGAATGTAGTGTCATGAACATTTTAGCTCATGCCACGAACGCGCTTTATGAAATGGGAAACACAAAAGCCCCTTGCAGTGTAGCTTTTTTTCTGGCACATGTTCGAAAAGGCACAGTTTATTTTAAACTTTGAAAATGCGCAGCAGCCACTGTCACACAGGTCCCGTTAATTAGGGAGGCGATCGCCGGGCTAATTCCAAGGGCCGAAGTATCGGCCCCCCGAACCACACCACAAAAGCGTGGACAATTTAGAAGCGGTCCTTTTTGGCGCGCCAGCGGACGCCGGCTGTGGCCCAAAGAACAAGTCAGAGCCGAGAGTTGATAAACTAACAAAATTATATTTTCAATAATGGCAGATCGAAAACAATACACAAGAATGCACACTCCACAACAGTTGCATACAATATGTCACCAATCAAACAACGTACTACACAATACAAACAGCCACACTCGAAACAACGGACACAGACAACAATATGCACTACAATGCAGTCGCATGCATTGAACAACCAAGACACTTAAGGACTAAAGAGATAGAAAACCTATTCAGTCCAAAGTTCTTGGAACAAAAGTCGGGATGATACTCTTCCGAGAATCACTCACTCAAAGTCCAGCGTTGTTGTCGTTCTGCTGCCCCTCGAAGTTTCTCTTCCAGGAAACCTCGCCGAAGTTTCTCTTCCAGGAAACCTCGCGTCTTCAATTGGCCACTCTTCAAGCTTCAAAATTCTTCGCCGGAAACACGTCGGCTTCACACGCGCAGCTGTTGCCACGCGTCTTCGCTCGATAGCGGTAAACACACACTCTTGCCTGTAGCTCGAGTCGTCACCCTTCAGGTGGAAATCATCTTCTTCTGCTTTGTCTCTATGGACAAAACCTTCGCCGACTACACAGCGGAATCCCTACGCGCTCTGGCGCTAACTTCCATCTTCTCCTCCGAAGTTTCTCTTCCAGGAAACCTCACGTCTTCTCCTGCTTTGTCCCCACGGACAAAACCTTCGCCGACTACACGGCGGGATACCCTACGCGCTCTGGCGCTAACTTCCGTCTTCTCCTGATCTCTCATCCCAGCTGCTCGGTTAAAAACCTTCCGCGCGACATTCCAGAAAGTTCTCCTCATTTCGTCGGCGCGATGCGCAGCGGAGGCTGGGGGAAGGCGCGAGACTGTACGAGGGCCGTCCCCGACAGATGACTCAACCCGGCATAACACGCCCCTTTCCATCTAGAAATTTCCAGAGCTTGCTCGGCCGCCGTTGTGGGGTGAGGAGGTTCGTCGGCGAAGCCACGCTTCTGAGAGGAGAGGCTCGCGCGCCCGGGCAGATTTTAGATGTTTGTTTTCTTTTTCTTTCTTTTTCGTTGACCTCGCGGTGTCACTCCGGCGGTTCGTCGCGAGAATTTGGCGGCGCGTCCTTTTTGAGCGCTCGTTCTGTGACAGCCACTTGAGACGGCGATGGAGACGGACTTGTCACATGGGATGGTGAAGAGAGCCTCTCCGTTTTCTCGTCGATTTCGTCGTTGCAACTGACACCTGAGCTGACGAGGGAGCGGCTGTTGTGACTGGCGCCTGAGCTGACGAAGGGGAGGCGCTCTTTTAATCTTCAAACAAGTAGCCGAACGACCTGCTGCCTATGACCGCCAGTTATTGTCCCTCCTAGACGGAGAGCAAGACATCGTGTCGCCGCAACGCCGTAAGCGGTTCGGGAGACGACTACGAGTACAGCATCCTCCTTTAGAAAATTGAAATTGCTCCAGCCAAGTTCAAAAACAGCCCGACGTTTCGGGACCGACTCGGTCCCTTCCTCAGGGGGTGACTGTCTTGGTCATGGAAGTGTCGTCGCGTCGTGTTCTCTCACCACGGCTCCGGCTTTCCCTTTCCACCACGTTTCGGAGACCGTGAACGTACACCGAAGGCATTGTTCCCAGCGAGCGGTTCACGTTGGCAGGCGTATGCTGAATGTGCCAAGACTCGAGCAAGAGCCTCTTTCCCAAATTCCGTTCTGTTTCAATAACAGAAGCGCCGTCTAAGTCAATTTTATGGTCGTGCTCCTCGCAGTGCTCCGCCAGAGCGCTACGTTGCACTTCCATCTTCCTGACGTCGTTCTTGTGTTGGCGCATTCTTTCCGGGAAACACTTGCTCTCGCCTATGTAGCAGGCTGGACACCCAGAACACGACACTTTGTAGACAACGCCCGGGTGTAGCTCCCTCGGAGGTCGGTCTTTCGGCCGCGGTAGCAAGCGATTGAGCGTCGAAACAGGTTTATGGATTACCGTGACCCCGGCTTTTCCTAGGACTCTCGAGAGCTGTTCACTTATGCCCGGCACATATGGAATGGCGACGCGGTTGTTTGGCGACTTCGTTTCTCTCGTGTGCGGTGGTGTGGCCAGGGCGGAAAGGGGGTCGGGCGGTGTGTCGCTTGCAGGTGTCTTTCCGCGGTGCGGTGGTTGTCGTCTCGACAAACGGCGTGACGCCCGGCGGATGAACGCTTCTGTGTAGCCAAGCTACACACAGAAGCGCTACACAGAAGCGTTCATCCACAGAAGCGTTTGGCTACACAGAAGCATTTGGCTACACAGAAGCGTTCATCCGCCGGGCGTCACGCCGTTTGTCGAGACGACAACCACCGCACCGCGGAAAGACACCTGCAAGCGACACACCGCCCGACCCCCTTTCCGCCCTGGCCACACCACCGCACACGAGAGAAACGAAGTCGCCAAACAACCGCGTCGCCATTCCATATGTGCCGGGCATAAGTGAACAGCTCTCGAGAGTCCTAGGAAAAGCCGGGGTCACGGTAATCCATAAACCTGTTTCGACGCTCAATCGCTTGCTACCGCGGCCGAAAGACCGACCTCCGAGGGAGCTACACCCGGGCGTTGTCTACAAAGTGTCGTGTTCTGGGTGTCCAGCCTGCTACATAGGCGAGAGCAAGTGTTTCCCGGAAAGAATGCGCCAACACAAGAACGACATCAGGAAGATGGAAGTGCAACGTAGCGCTCTGGCGGAGCACTGCGAGGAGCACGACCATAAAATTGACTTAGACGGCGCTTCTGTTATTGAAACAGAACGGAATTTGGGAAAGAGGCTCTTGCTCGAGTCTTGGCACATTCAGCATACGCCTGCCAACGTGAACCGCTCGCTGGGAACAATGCCTTCGGTGTACGTTCACGGTCTCCGAAACGTGGTGGAAAGGGAAAGCCGGAGCCGTGGTGAGAGAACACGACGCGACGACACTTCCATGACCAAGACAGTCACCCCCTGAGGAAGGGACCGAGTCGGTCCCGAAACGTCGGGCTCTTTTTGAACTTGGCTGGAACAATTTCAATTTTCTAAACTTTTCTACCCAGCCAGACAGATTGCTGTCAAAATGTTTACGTTTAAGCATCCTCCTTGGAAGCGACCGCCGCAAATCGCCCCGCTAATTAGGCGAGTGGTTCGGCGGACCCTTTGATGTAAGCTGTCAGGAGTTTGGTACCCCTCGACCAGCGGCACACACACACGACGAGGAAGAGGTGGACGAAAGGCACCTTGGACAGCAGATCACGCCTCAATATTGGACGTTCACATGGGCTGTGCATGCTCGTCCCCCTCACCAGTTGTGTGCGATTTGTGATTGGACAGTAACCTATGCACGTGTTCCCTGATATAGGGATCTGGGGAGCCCATACCCTTTATAATGAGCCACCCGGCTCATTCGAGAGAGCACCATATAGAGGAATGCCAGATTCAAAAGCTCGCATGCATGTAAGAAAGAGCTCGCCATGTACGAGGGCTCACCTTGTATAAATTGTAAATAAACCCTCTTCAAGTCTCTCTTCCTCCTGCCTCGACAACTTCATCCCGGACTTCCGGTGCCTGCAAACCCCCGTCGTAACAACTGGTTGGCAGCGGTGGGATACGACTCCGCGACGGAGAATAACATGGACCGGAGGTCAGCCGAAAGCTCTGGAATTCGGCTGGATCGGCACAGCGTACCACAACCGCATGTAATGGGGTGAGTGCCTGGCTTTGTGCTTGAGATACATCGAGTCTTTTAGCCTAGACCCGTTAAAAGATAGATATAACGAACAACTGCCTGGCCACTGTGGTTGTTATCTCGGCACAGAGCAGCAGTGGATGTTTATCTGAGCAAGTAGGTTAATAAAAAGAAGGCTTAGATAATTCAATAGAAGCAAGTGTTAAATTTTGCGGAATTGGTAAGGGTATGTTGCGGGAAATTTTGGGATGTTGTGAAAATCAGTAGAGTGAGAAAGAAACAGGAAATAGGTTAGATAGGGAGGTTGGCCAAGTGGGACTACTTGTGTGCTTAAGCTTGTGGTCTCCGCTGTGGGATTTTTCAGGCTTTCAATTTCTCTAGACCTAGAATTGAAACGCTGGTCGTTTTGTGTTTCGTCCCAGCTGAGCCAAAGCAAAACAGTAGTCATGGACCTCAGGAGATTAACGAGAGAGAACCTGCTAAACAAGTCTTGGGATCTCGATTTAAATTTTGACGACAATATGCCAGCATCTAAACTCCGTGAAGTGATTCTCGAAAGCAAAAGTGAAAAGGCGGATATCGAGCACTTCGGGAATATGTATTTATTGTATCAGGAAGAGAAAGAAAAAAAACTGAGTGCAGAAAGGAAGATTACAGGAAGAAGATGCAGGAATTAGAGGAGGAGTTAGAAAAGATGCATGGTAAAGGCATAAAAAAGGCCAGACATCTGTAGATGTAGCGCACGAACGGTGCGATGTAGCGGCGTTTCCATTAAGGGCCGAAGAGAAGGCTACTGGCCGGACATTTGAAGATGTAGCGCACAAACGGTGCGATGTAGTGGCGGTGCCAGTTGAGGCCGAAGAGAAGGCTAGTACCTGTTAGGACAAGGTTGAGATTAGAACCCGTTTCGAAGAAAAAGAGCTCGAGGTCGAAGCAGGGTGTGGGGGTTATGTGGTTGTGGAAACGGAGTTAAGATTAACAGAGTGTTCCACGAGAATTGAACCTTGTAGCCCTATAGACAATATCGATGAGCGTCAGAGGCGGACGAAAGGCTCCAAAGTTGGCACCAAGGAGCGTTCCAAACGGAGAAAGCGTCCGAAAAACAAAAGCGCGGCAAGGCTCGCGATCAGCGCGGCGCGTTTGACGAGGACCTTCAAACGGCGTGGCAGATTCGCGAGAACAGGCCCGTTGTCTTCTCTGACTGACTTGAATCGCATGCGTCTTAGTGGCCGGAGAGTACAGAAAAGAAAAGCGCAATCTACGCGGCCGCAGTCTAACGCTGAGCTGATAGGCGATCATCAGGACTGTGCGCGCGAGACAGGGGAGGAGCATATCGATGATGAAGAACGTCTGAGTGGGACGAAAGGCTCCCAAGTCAGCGCAAAGAAGCGTGCACAGGGGAGAAAGCGTCCGAAGGGCAAAAGTAAGGCAAAGCTCGGGATGAGCACAGCGCGTTTGAGTAAGGGCTTCAGACAGCGGAGCGAAATCGTGAGAAAAGTGCCGTTGTCATCTCTGACGGGTCTGTATCGTATGCGTCCGAGCCGCCGGAAAAGAAAAGCGCATCGTACGCGGCAGTGTTCGAATGATAAATTGCTAGGCAATCATTAGGACAGTGCGCGCGAAATATCTAACAAGCATGTGGGTGCTGATGAGCATCAGAGGTGGGCGAAAGGCTCCGCAGACGGCACCAAGATGCGTGCAAAACAGAGAAATCGTCCTAGAAACAGGCAAATCGCGACGCGTTTGTGTAATGTGTTCAAAGGGCGGAGCAAAATTTCGAAAAAGTTGCCCTATTACAAGTGTCCGAGCAGCTGAACACCAAGGAAACGAGAAGCGCGTTGTGCGCATAAGTGGTCAGAGGGAAAGGGACCCTTCCGTTGTCGCGGCGCATTAGACGGGGTGGTGGTGGTAGTGGTTAGAAGATGAGAAAAGGCACCTAATTTCTGCAACCCGGTCGGAGAGCACGGCGCACTGGCCTCTTAGACGGGGTGCGGAACACAAAGGTCGGTGGGTTTCGCGAAGTAGCAGAGAGGGTCAACGGCAAGCCGGCTTTGAGGAACGTCGCGGGGTTAGGTAGCAAGGCGATTCACTTATACGTGTGTTGTACACCCCTCTTGCCGAGAACATCGTTCCGGGCGCGACCACCACGAGTTCGACTCAAAGTTGTTGAGGACAGCTGTTAGCTTCTCAAAAATTTTGACCCCAGACTGCTGAAAAGAATTGTTTATTTGCTTTGGTGATTTTATAAATAAGTAGTTCGAACTTTGTTTTCCTTAGCGCTCTATCGTTTTGGTAGCCTATATGCGTTGTATATATGTATATCTATCGGAAGGATAGTGATACGCATTAGAGCTAGTTGCAGGGCTTAAGAAATGCCCCTTAAGAAGAGGCGTAGACGGAAGCGGCGTCGTAAAGCAAAGAGTATGACAAAGAGCACAGCCCACTTGAAAAAATTTAGTAAACATCCGAGGGCAGTTTTTTAAATTAGACGTTCGTCGTTCGCGCCGGAGTTGCTTAGTATGCGTCCGAGCCACCGGACAAAATGAAAAAGAAAAAGCACGTTGGATAAAAAGGCAAATGAAAGGAAGGGGACAGTCAGCCTTTCGTCGCTCTGACGACAGCATGTTTGATGGGCCGCGGTAGTGCGAAGTCCGTGGCTCGCTAATAGTAACTGAGCGAGAGTAAGAACTCTGGTTGCCAGCGAGGAGCTTTGCGGGGTCGGAGGGAAGCGAATGGGTTTTGCCATTGTTCCATTTCCCGTTCGCCGAGAGCGACCCACAGGACGCGACACCACGCGTTCGTCTGAAAAGGAAGTAGACAGCCGTAGGTTTTTGACGATGTTCACTAGCAAATTTGTTTTGTTTCGAAATTTTAATTTGACGGTTTAAGTTTGTTTTGGGTTTTAGAATGCGTTCTTTAAGTATGTCGGCTACTACATAGTGTTTAGGTAACCCATTTTTGGGTTTGCTCATTTCTTGTGCGTTGTAAGTTTTCTAAGGTAAGCGTTATGCTATTGCATAAACGAGACGCGTAGGAGCCTGCGTCATAATTGATGTGTAAATGAGCAGGGGCCACGTTATGAACTAAGTAGAACTGAGCGCAGAGACGCAAAGATATTCCTTGCAAGTTTTTCAGGGTTCATGCGAAAGTTTCTTTTGTTAATGTAATGTTTTGTTCGCATGTGTCCGGTGTGGAAGTAAGAAAAGCTAATTCATGAGTTTATATGTATGCTTTCTGGGAGTAGTACCTGCAAGGGGAAGTAAATTTGTAGTTCATCCATGCAGAAGCACCATGACCTGCAGTTGCGGATGTTCCTGATGCAGGTGCAGCATGACAGTTGTCCCTTCGTCGGCTCTGAGGAAACTGACGACTAGATTTGCCGGCACGAAATTTCGGGAACCAAAAGATAGCGTGAAAAAAAAGGCTTTAGTCTATGAGTATGAGGCCTGGTAGGCTACGGCGGGTTACTCATAATAGCACACAGGCATGCCACGGGGAGCTCATCAATTCATAGTTAGCTTTCTTGAAAAAAGTTAAGGGGAAAATTATTCTCGAATTGGGATTGGGAGTTTTGGTGAAAGCTCAGAAAGACGTTCCAGTTGCTGATTTGTGTTTGGTGGTAATACTTACCAAAGGTTGTTTTGGAAAATTTTTTGGACTCGAGTCTCAGTGCGGGCGGGGCGCTCTCCTGTGCCTGTGGTGGTGTGTATGAATGGTTTTCCCAGGAGATAGCCAAAAGGAACGAGCGGGAAAGAGTCTGGCTGGGCGTCATCGGCAGTGGCCTGGAGGACGGCACCACACTACGACACTTCGGGCAACCTGTGCAGCTGGTCACCCTAAGGTCGAATCTCCCACCCGCGGACGAGCTGTTGTGATTGGCGCCACAGCTGACGAGGGAGTGGCACTCTTTGGATCTTCAAACAAGTAGCCGACCGGCCGGCTGCCTATGACCGCCAGGCATTGTCCTCTCCTAGCCGGAGGGTGAGACGTCGTGTCGCCACGACGCCCTAAGCTGTTCGGGAGACGACAACGGGCACAGCATCTTCCTTGGAAGAGACCGCGGCGGCCACCGCAAATCACCCCGCTAATTAGGCGAGCTGTTCGGCGGACCTTTTGAAGTATGCTGTCAGGAGCTTGGAACCCTTCGACCAGCGGCACACACACGACCATTAAGAGCCCCGCTGGTGCCACCTTGGATCGCAGTGATCCCGGCTCAATATTGGACGTTCACATGGGCCGTGCATGCTCGTTACCCTCGCCAGTTGTTTGTGATATGTGATTGGGCAGTACCATCTACACATGTTCCCTGATCTAGGGATCTGGGGAGCACATACCCTTTATAATGAGCCACCCGGCTCATTCGAAAGAGCGCCATGTAGAGGAACGCCAGATTCGAAAGCTCGCCCTGTAAGAAAGAGCTGGTCATGTACGAGAGCTCAGCTTGCATATAATGTAAATAAACCCTCTTCAAGTCTCTCTTCCTCCTGGCTCGACTACTTCATCCCGGACCTCCAGTGCCTGCAAACCCCGGTCGCAACAACCCACCAGTCTATGCGAGGCAGTTCCAGGGAACGAACGCTCCCCCCCCCACCATTCCTTTTGCGCGTCGTTAATGGAGGAAGGAAATAACTGGCGCCGTTACTGCCATCCTCGATTTCTTTTCCGAATACTGCCATTGCGTTATATATATATATATATATATATCACAGCCTATCCACGTGGTGAATGATGATCAGTGGGGCCAAGCGTTTGTCAGTCCGTCTGTTCGTCCATCTGCTTGTCTGTGCAGACGTCTATCCATCTAGTGAGCACTGAACCCTCGAAGTACCGCCATCTGGCATCTTTTCATCATATTGATACGCAACAGCCGGCACAGACTGTCTGGAAGAAAGAGAAAGACGACGTTGGTGGCTGGTTGTTTATGAACTGTCGCCATCTTGTTCGCCGAGCACAGTGCATCGCATTTAATTTATAAACAAGTTACCCGTAACATTATTGGTGGAGGTGGACGACTCCCGTACCTCGATGGAGACGCGCAGCGGTCGCAACACCGGGGACTCTTCGGCTACTTCAACTGCCAATGCCTCATCCCCACCGGTCTCTCGATCCGAGTCGACAACCTACGTCACCCTGCCACCCCTGCGGGATCCTGGAACTTTCTCCGCTGATGGCACCATCAAACGTTGACTCCTGGCTGCACCGGTACGAGCGAGTCAGTGCTACCCATCGCTGGGATCCCACGCTCATGCTCGCCAATGTTGTGTTCTACCTCGACGGCACGCCGCGGACATGGTTCGAAACCAACGAAGCCGAAATCACAAGCTGGGATCTTTTCAAATCGAAGATCCGTGATCTTTTCGGCGATTCATCTGGTCGTCAGCTCGCTGCCAAGAAGACTCTCGCCATTCGCGCCCAGACGTCTACTGAATCGTACGTCTCATACATTCTTGACGTCTTGGCGCTTTGTAGCAAGGTCGACCAGCGCATGTCAGAAGAAGAAAAAGTTAACCATGTCTTCAAAGGGATTGCTGACGATGCCTTCAATCTGCTGGTTTTTAATAATGTCACGAGAATCGACACGATCCTGACAGAGTGCCGCCGTCTAGAACAGGCTGAAGCCCGCCGCGTCACCCACGGCATCACGCGCCTGCCGAACACAGCTGCTACTTCCTCTTGTGATGACTCCGTCCGCCCAGTTCCCCGATGTGACAACCTCACCCGCATCATTTGTCGTGAGGTCGAGGCAGCCCAACCAGTAGCTACTGCATTTCCAACGCCTGATCCTTCACCGACCACTATCTCACTGATAAAAGCCGTCGTTCGTCAAGAATTATCGAACGTCGGCCTACACCCCATTCAAGCAGTCTACTCTGCCGAGCCTTTTTATCGTCGTCCATCCGCTCCTCGATTTGGGTCCAACTACTCTCGACAGCGCAATTTGTCCGAATGGCGTACACTGGACGACAAGCCCATATGCTTCATCTGCCGACGTGTCGGTCACATTGCTCGCCACTGCCGCAATCACTGGGCTCCGCCGGCACGCTATGGGCCTCCTACCCAAGCCCCTTCTGACCACCAGTCGTCCTCAACATTTGATTTTGGTTCCCCTATGCCGACCACATCCTCCGATTCTGCCGCACCTCTGACGAGACCTCGCTACGCCTGCTCACCATCCCCTGCTCGCCGTCAATCTAGTTCGCCCCCACAACGCCGTCCTGCCTCTCCGACCTATTCGCAGCGCCCCCGATTGGAAAACTAGGCAGTGCAGCTTCTGGAGGTGAAGCTGCATTGACGACGACCTCTGCAAGAAATCCTCGTGTAACATTACCGACCACCCGGAATCTGTTGAACGTTACATTAGACAATGTACCTGTGCGCGCGTTGATCGATACCGGCGCGCATGTGTCCATAATGAGTGCTGCTCTTTGTCGCCGCCTAAAGAAAGTTGTCACACCCGTTTTGAACCGAGCCGTTCGAGTCGCCGACGGGAGAACTGCCGCGATTATTGGCATGTGCTCTGCCCGTGTGACTATCGCCGATAGAAGCACTGCTGTTCTTTTCACCGTTATAGAAAATTGTCCTCATGAAGTAATTCTAGGCATGGATTTTCTAATCGCTCACTCGGCCCTTATAGATTGTTCAGTCGGCTGTCTTGACCTTGAAATGCCTCTACTTTCCGATCTGACCAACCCACCCCAAAGTCGTCTTTGCTGCATTGATTTCGCACGCCTTCCGCCTAATTGTGTCACACATATCGACCTCTTCTCTACACCACCTGTACCTGAGGGCGATTACATGGTGGCACCAATTCATGCCGTGATGCTTACGCATGGCGTCGCTGTTCTGCACACCATTTTGACAATCGTTGAAAACCGCACATGCCTTCCTATTGTCAATTTTGCCCTCACTGCCCAAATTCTTCCACAAGGTATCTCCCTGGCCGAAATTACTGCTCTACAAGACCATACGGTTGAACCCTTCAGAGTGGATGATTGCTGCACCTCAGACAATGAACCAACTCTAACACGTTCATCGGGCGTCGACGTTGACCACATGGTACCATCAGACCTCGCTCCTGATCAAGCGAAAGCCCTTCGTCCTGTCCTGGAGTCCTATAGTGACATTTTCGACTTCGCCAGCACAGCTTTAAGCCGAACGAGTGTTGTTACTCATCGCATCAATACCGGTGACGCGAGTCCCATTCACCGACGTCCATACCGTGTTTCGCGTCCGAGCGCACAGTCATACAACAGGAAGTCGAAAAGATGCTTGCAAAAGACATAATCGAACCCTCTTGTAGCCCCTGGGCTTCTCCTGTCGTCCTGATCAGAAAGAAGGATGGAACATGGCGCTTTTGTGTAGATTATAGGCATCTCAACAAAATTACGAAGAAAGATGTTTATCCGTTGCCTAGAATCGACGATGCCTTAGACTGCCTTTACGGTGCTACGTAGTTTTCCACTATCGACCTTCGATCTGGCTATTGGCAGATCGATGTGGATGAGATGGACCGTGAGAAGACCGCATTCGTCACTCCTGACGGGCTTTATCACTTCAAAGTTATGCCATTTGGTCTCTGTAATGCGCCGGCCACATTCGAAAGAATGATGGACTCGTTGCTCCAAGGGTTTAAATGGTCAACCTGCTTATGTTATTTAGACGACGTTATCGTTTTCTCGCCCACATTCGACTCCCATCTCAAGCGTTTATCGGCGATTCTTGAAGTTTTTCGTCGAGCCGGACTTCAACTGAACTCGTCGAAATGCCACTTCGCTCGTCGTCATATAACCGTACTTGGCCACATCGTCGATGCCGCAGGAGTCCGCCCGGATCCCGAGAAAATTCGCGCCGTCACAGACTTTCCTGTTCCGAAGTCAACAAAGGACTTTCGCAGTTTTGTGGGCTTGTGCTCCTACTTTCGACGGTTTGTTAAGGACTTCGCCATCATTGCACGCCCACTCACAAACCTCCTGAAGAAGGACACCCCGTTTTTCTGGGGCGCTGATCAAGCTTCATCTTTTTCGCAGCTCACGACGGTCCTTACAACACCGCCGATTTTAGTCCATTTCGATCCATCAGCTCCAACCGAGGTTTGCACTGACGCTAGTGGGCATGGCATCGGGGCAATGCTAATGCAACATCAACGCGGACATGACCGTGTTATAGCATATGCAAGCCGCCTGCTATCTACAGCCGAGCGCAACTATTCAATCACGGAACGTGAGTGTCTCGCTCTCGTGTGGGCAGTCGCCAAGTTTCGCCCATACTTATACGGGCGTCCATTCCGGGTAGTCACCGACCATCACGCGCTCTGCTGGCTGACCTCACTCAAGGATCCCACAGGACGCCTCGCTCGTTGGTCTCTACGATTACAAGAATACACGTTCACCGTAACGTACAAAACAGGGCGGTCACACCAAGATGCTGATTGCTTATCACGCTACCCCGTGGAAGAGGCTGCTCATACTGACACCTTTCCAGACCTGCTGTCTGTGACGCAGCTACTCAACCTTGGGCACGAACAACGCCTGGATGCTTCCCTGCGAACCATCATTGGCAAACTTGAGTCAAGGCCTCGCGACGCATCTCTACAAATGTTCCTGGTAAAAGACGGCATCCTGTATCGCCGTAACCTCGATCCATATGGCCATGACTTGCTCCCCGTCATACCAGCACATCTTCGTGCGACTGTTCTCAACCAATTTCATGACGCTCCTTTGGCGGGCCACTTGGGCGTCTCTCGCACATACGACCGTGTACGTCGTCGTTTCTTTTGGCCTGGTCTTGCCCGCTCTGTTCGACGCTACGTCGCCGCTTGTGAACCCTGCCAGCGCCGCAAAAAGCCATCTTCTCTACCAGCTGGATTCCTTCAGCCAATCAACATTCCCATTGAACCTTTTTTTCGAGTTGGCCTCGACCTGCTTGGCCCATTCCCTATCTCCAGCTCAGGCAACAAATGGATCGCTGTCGCCACTGACTATGCGACACGGTACGCTATCACACGAGCCCTTCCGACGAGTTGCGCAACCGATGTGGCGGACTTTCTTGTATATGATGTTATTTTAGTACACAGAGCTCCACGCCAACTTCTCACTGACCGGGGCCGCACTTTCCAATCAGCTGTCGTGGATGAAATCCTGCGCTCTTGCTCTGCCAAGAACAAGTTTGCCACTTCGTACCATCCACAAACGAACGGTCTTACGGAGCGCCTCAACCGCACCATAACCGACATGCTTTTTAAATACGTTGCGGCCGACCACCAGGACTGGGACGTTCATTTGCCATTTGTGACGTTCGCATATAATTCGTCACGTCACGACACTGCCGGCTATTCACCATTCTATCTTCTATACGGCCGAGAACCCGCCCTACCGTTTTACACCTTGCTGCCCTCGGTCACGTAGTATGCCGGCGAAGCCATCGCGCGAGCCGTCCACGCACGCCAACTCGCCCGCAGCCGCCTGCAGGCTTCACAGGAGCACAAAAGACAGCTCTACGATTCCCATCATCGAAACGTGCACTTTTCACCGGGTTCCCTTGTCCTCCTCTGGTCCCCCACTCGGCGTGTAGGGCTTTCTGAAAAACTGCTGTCACGCTACACTGGACCATACCGCGTCGTTCGCCAGGTGACTGACGTTACATACGAGATCGTTCCAGCCGATTCAACGTCATCATCGTCACCTTCGAGTGACATCGTGCACATAGCTCGACTCAAGCCCTATCACCCTCCTTCTACCGCATCCGAGTTGCTCAAGCACCGAGACGGTGCTTCTACCGCCGGGGGATTTGATACGCAACAGCCGGCACAGACTGTCTGGAAGAAAGAGAAAGACGACGTTGATGGCTGGTTGTTTATGAACTGTCGCCATTTTGTTCGCTGAGCACAGTGCATCGCATTTAATTTATTAAATAAGTTACCCGTAACAATATATTCATCATTTAGAAAGAAGTACAGCCATTCAGCGGACATTCCAAGTACTAAACAAGAGGTGGCTACCTACTATTACTACTACTGATACTACTACTACTACGACTACTACTACTACATACGTCGTGGATGCATGGCCCATGGCTTAAAAGCGTCACACCTAAAACAGACACACACACACACACACACAGTTTCGCCGGAACGGCGAAGCAACGAATCAGACTGCAACAAATAGTATGGCTGGCAGCCAAGTACTCTCTTAGATCCGATATCACGTAACTCTACAAAACAGCAAGAATTATCTTATCGCCGTCTCTTCGCATTGAGAGCACAGCACATTCAGGAGCTATTCGCGCTGATGCCTGCCGTGATCGCGCGCGTAGAGCGATATCTAGGGTGCCTCGATGTGCGCGCCCCCGCTCTAGCGATACTGACAACGCTCTTGGGATCGAAGTTCAAAACTGCTCCTGCAGCGATCACAGCCTTTACGAAACCAAAAGTATACCCGTTTCGATCAAACCAGAAAGACAATGTTTCAGCCACGTTTCCAGGCACGGCGCTTGATGGCTTTCACATGCAGTACGGCGCTGATAGGCGCGCTTGGCACAGCAGGGGTGGTTCGGTGCAGGTAAGCGAGTTTGGTGCTCAATGGCGCAGCTATTTCACCCCTGTGCACATGTCATCCTTTTTATGTTAGAACTTGTCATTTTGTTCGTCATATGAAAATGTCAATAACAATTTATGACAGCCACGTGCACCCCAAGACCATGTCAATCATGCAGTACATAACATGCGTGTCATGATTTGAGCGTTCCAAGCTCTCACACGTGTTCGTCATACTCTTGTTATGCCATAGTTAACAGTGTTGGGTGATATCATTAAAAAGACTGTCCAAAACTACGAAGAGCCTGCGCTCACGTCTAGCGCAAACGCGCAGTGGTGTGTCTACGCCCAATAATGGCGTCATCCAGCGGCGAGAGCACCAGTGTCAGAGGACAGTGGAGGGGCCATCGGAGACAACTGGTCACGCGCCGTGCCTGGTCCAATGGGGCAGAAGAGCGAAGGGGAGAGACGTAGAGGGTGGGGAAGAAATTCCCAGTTTCCTTTTTGTACAATGGTTTGCGCTTGCTTGGAAAAATAGAGGGACCTTTATCATCTCTCCAATGATTGCCTTTCGTGTGGACGCAATCCCAATTTCATTGATACTGCTATCCTTCTCTAACATCGTAGTAAAATAACAAGATAGTTATTTCAAGCCTTTCACATCTGAATGAAACGCACAAGCAAAATATCTGTAACCCTTTCACCAAAAGCATTTGAGCACGTCACCAATTCCAATAAACGATATAGTTTATTGCAGTGCGTGTTTCAACTAGGCTATGTCCCTCCTGCTGATCACATCTTGATGAGGTTCACTATGTCGCTTCTGCGACAATGTTTTAGCGTCGATGCTGGCTGCATGCAATGGGCCTTTTTTTCAATAAAAGCTTCATTCGAGAGTACTGCGCATGTCCTGTCATCATCCCGTCCTTTGTGCTTGTTTTGGTGCGATTCTTTCACCTAGCTAGACTACTTCGAGAGAGGGGGAGAGGCTTGAGTGAACGAGCCAGAAGGCACGTGCCGGGCTTGATGACGAAAGTTTACATGTATAGCAGAAGTTCAGAGGAATATGGAAGCTTCAAAGATAAAAAAAATTTATGAACTTGGGGTGTGGATGGAGCCAAAATTGTCAGCTGGAAGTAACAAAGCCGTCGAACACTTTGTGTTCACAAATTCATCAGGTGACGAGGCTTTAACCTACTATATTTTTCAAATAAGGTTTTATCTGATGACCCTCCACCGCATTTACTACCGCATCCAACCTACCACCACTTCTCACTGGTATCGTAAACTTGCAACAAAACATTTATTAAATAAGATATGCCAAACTTTACAAAGCACACTGTAGGCATTTCCATTTATGACACTAGAATTCCTGTGGAATCTGTTACCAAGCACACCATTTGGGGTGCTTTACAAATAGCGGGTTGTAGCGATCAAGCTATGCCTTGACCCAGCGGGTCATTCGCCCCACCGGACCAGTGCCAAAAGGATAGTCTCGCCACGGCTGGACGGGGGAAGCGAAGCGACAGGGGCCGACTACACGAGACGGCGCCCGCTGATTGACAGCGGCGCCAACTGTGTGGAATGTTGCAAAAGAGGGTTTTAGAGCTGCCGCTCTATCTCCCGCCTGGGCCACGCATCACGTTGGCGCGTTAACCAGCAGACGATGACGGCGCTGGTCAAGGGCTCTCCCCAGAGGATTCCACGAACCTGGCACCTTTCGAAAGGGCGCGCTAAAATCTTTCCGTGGGAACGCAGCGCGAGGCCGGCACCAAAGGGGTCGAGGCGCCCGTGCGTCTTCCGCTCTCCCCCTCCCTGTTCTACGGCTGCGCTGCGACTAGTGGCAAGGGTGTGTGTGTATGTGCAAGCCAGTGTTGTGCCTCTGTGAACATACATGACAGGCGTGTACATTTCCGAGGGCGGTACTTCACTGAGAGGAACTTCCACATCACCATTGGTCCGCATTGTTTTGTGTAGTGATCCCCAACCTAGGGACCTAGGGAACGGGGGTCAACAAAAAGGGCGTGCAGCGCCTCGCCCAACTCTCTTCTGTCTTCATCTTGACAACTCACTGTAAAGATGTAAATAAATCCGTTGAGTTTGCTCAAAGCTCTCCCCTAGTCCTTGGCTCGACGGAGCGACGGCGACCGGCCCCGCTACCCGCAGATTGCGGTCGTCACGACGCGCTACAACTGGATGGCAAGCGGTTGGATGTGAGCCTGGAGGACGGAGAATGAACAACACGCCGCGATCATGGAGACTGGCAGCTGTGGACTGGTGAGTGCTGGCTTTGGGTTTTTGGTTGCCAGGCTGATAAGACAAAAGTGCAATCTTTTCTCTGGTAGAGGCTACCATAGAAGTAGTTATTTACGGAACTTCTGGGTAGAGAGTGAGCTGCACCATACTAGTTCTCTGTTATGGATTGGAAGCGTTTTTTGAAGAATCAGCTCCTGATTCTGGGGGAGGAGCTGGGAGCAGAAGTAGATGCGGGGATGAAGAAAGACGCAATTGTTAGCGCTATCGATGGCTTGAATCTGAGCAGTGAAGATATTAAAGAAACGTGGAACGAGATTCAAAAGCAACAGGAACAGGAGCGCGAGAAAAAGCATGAGGAATAGGAGCGTCAGAAAAGGCGACAGGAACAGGAGCGTCGGGAAAGGCGCGAGGAACAGGAGGGTCAGGAAAGGCGAGAGCAACAGGAACGCCAAGAAAAACGGGAGCAACAGGAGTGCCAGCTAAGGCAAAAAGAACTGGAGATAGAACAAATGCGACTCGAAGTGGAAATGAGGAAGATTGTAGGGGTCCAAGGAGTGGAGATAGAAGGCAGACAAAATCTTTGTGATTTATCTAAACTAATGCAACCCTTCAAAGTAGGACAAGATGTGGGCCTCTTTCTTGTGAACTTTGAGAGAACCTGTGAAAAATCGAAGCTTGGTCGTAGCACATGGGCTCGAAATTTGTTAAGTTTGCTGCCATGTGAAGCAGCGGATGTGATCGCGCGGCTTCCGGTGGAGGATGCAGACAACTATGACAAAGTGAAGGATAGCCTTCTAAAGAGGTTCCGACTTTCGCCAGATGCGTTCCGCCAGTGGTTTCGCAATCTGACAAAGAAGCAGGGCAGCACGTATTCTGAGTTTGCCTACGAGTTGAAGGTCAACTTACTAGAATGGATGAAAGGAGCCAATGCTTTTGGGAACTTCGAAATGGCTCTTGAAGTAGTGGCTCTCGAACAGTTTTTTTTCAAAACTTTCCGAGCCAATGAAGCTCTGGATCCAAGATACAGCCGGCGTAGAAACAGTACAGGCAGCAGCCGACTTGGCTGACGAGTACGCGTCACGCCGGGGAGAAAGAGACGAGGTTCCTCCAACAAAAGCGGGAGATAAAGGGAAACCTTGGACGGCGAAGCAGGGAGCTGGCGCAGGTATGACTGCACAGAAAAAGACGGACTTCGCTGCAAGTGGTCAAGGATCACAAAACAAACAGGAGGGAAAGGTTTCGGGGGATTCTTCCAAAAAGAGTCCTTTTGAGGCTCGGAAACCACCTAGTTGCTACAAATGCATGAAGGAAGGGCATATTGCCGTAGGCTGCCGTAGGCCAAGGCCAGCCTTTTCGTATACTTCAGACTCAGCCACTAGCGAGGAGCTTCTTAGTCCGTACCTTTTTAACCTAACAGTGAACGGAAAGCCGTGCCGCGTCTTACGAGACAGTGGGGCAACCATGGATCTGGTGCACCCGGACTATGTGGCACAAGCAGACTACAACGGCAGGTGCGCATGGATTAAACCAGTTTTGGAAGATGGAAGCATTTGTCTTCTGGTAGCTCGAGTAATCATCACAGGGCCGTTCGCAGAAGTGGAGACACAAGCAGCGGTGTCAGACAAGCTGCCCCCGCAGTACCCCTATTTGTTCTCTAATCGGACCGACCGTCTGCTGAGAGAACAAGGAAAAAGTTTTCACGAGGGAACAGTATAAGCCTTGACTAGAGCTAAAGCACGAGCATTAGCAGCGGAACTAGAGCGGCAAGAACCGAGTTTCACCGGAAGTCCAGCAATACCAGCTGGAGTCAGCGCAGCGGAGCCTGCTATCCCTTCGCCTACTAAAAAAGAAAGAGAGGGGTCAGAGAAGCAGACTAGCGCTGATACAGCAGAAAGGGAATCGGAGGAGGGGCTGCTCGTGTTGCTGGTATCAAAAGCACTAAGCAATGTACTGGGGAAAGTGACAAGAGACGAGCTCATCGAGCCGCAAAAAAGCGATACCAGCCTTAAGGAGAATTGGAACATCGTCAGAGAAGTGGTGACGAGGAAGAATGTCAGTTTTCCTGTCAAAGATGGCATCTTGTACCGCCACTACCGGACTGCAAAAGGTCGCACGTTCGACCGGATTGTAGTGCCGGCTAAGTATTGGCCTGACATTGTGGATCTCTGTCACGGAGTTGGTTGGTCGGGGCATTTAGGAGCTCGGAAGACCAAAGATAGGCTCCTAACGGAGTTCTATTGGCCAGGATGCTTCAAAGAAGTTGAAAAACACGTAAGAGCGTGTGACACCTGCCAGAGAGTGGGAAAACCGCACGAGAAGGGAAAGGCACCACTTAAGCTTGTTCCGCTCATTTCGGAGCCATTTTGCCGGCTGGTAATAGATGTTGTGGGACCACTCCCAGTGACAAAGTCAGGCTACCGGTATTTGCTTATCGCCGTTTGTCCAGCAACTGAATTTCCTGAGGCGATCCCAATGAAGGAGCAAAGATCCGTAGAGGTAGTCAACGCACTACTGTCTATTTTTTCGAGAGTGGGCTTTCCTCAGGAGATACAGTGCGACCAGGGCTCAGTATTCACCAGCGTTCTCACTACGGGAATCCTGGAAAAGTGTGGAATGAAAATAATCCACTGTTCCGTGTACCACCCGCAGTCCAATAGTATAGAGCGGTGTCATTCCGTGATAAAACAAGTTCTGCGAGCCCTTATCTTTGAAAGGAAGTGTCAGTGGGATGCTTGTCTTCCGGCAACGCTGTTTGCGCTGCGATTGGTCACTTATAAAGCGACGGGTTTCAGCCCCGCAGAGCTGGTTTACGGATGGACGCTCAGGTCTTCACTGCGACTTTTGCGTGAAACCTGGGAGTCGAAGAGTACCGACCCTACGGTGGTCGAGTACATTCTGGAATTACTGAAAAGGCTGTGGTGTGCTCGCGACATTGCTGAGGCGAACATGAGAGAGGTGCGAAGTAGAGCCAAGAGCTACTACGATCGAAACGCGAAATTGAGAGCTTATCCGGAAGGCAATCAGGTAATGGTCTTGCGCCCCTCGCGAGCAAATAAGCTGGAGATTTAATGGGAGAGGCCCTTTCGGGTTGTGAAAAAGCTCTCGGACACAAATTGCGCACTGGAACGTAAAGAAAGATGCCGAGAGGTTGTCATTTACCACCACAATTTAATGAAGTGTTATGTGGGAGAAGTGCAGAAAGTGAACTTGGCTCTTCACAGCACGGAGGAGCTAACACCTGATATTCCAGGCTTGGTGGAGGTTGGAAGATCAACGGAGGTTACCGATGTCATGAAAGCCGTAGCACCGGCCGAGGGCTTGACTGAGATGCAGAAAGTTGACTTACACAACTTGTTGTCAGAACACATCACTGTTTTCTCGGAAAGGCCAGGGCGAACTGAGGTTATCACTCATGACATTGAGCTAACTTCTGACAATACTGTGAAGTCGAGGCCGTATAGGCTAGCCCCGTGACAGCAGGAGATCTTGAAAAAAAAAGCAGATCGAATGCTCGAGCTTAAGCTTATCGAACCTTGCGAAAGCACCTGCACCTGTCTATGATTCTCGTTGAGGTTCCGGGGAAGGATCCATGGCCTTGCGTGGATTACCGCAAACGCGATCACGAAGGACCAAAGCTATCCTATACCCAACGTAGAGGAGCTGGTGGAAAAAGTGAGCGCCGCTAAATACGTCTCGACTTTGGACTTGGTAAGAGGCTATTGGCAAGTTCTAATGACTAAACGAGCTAGTGAGTATGCGGCCTTTGTGGCGCCGACGGGCACATTGAGGCCCCTAGTTCTGAGCTTTGGCCTTAAGAACGCCCACTTTTGCTTTTCAAGGCTAATGAACCGGCTTCTGCAGAGGGCTGAAGGCTACGCTGTTCCCTACTTAGACGACATCGCTATTTATTCCAATACATGGGAAGATCACCTGTACCATCTTAGTGATGTCCTTAGACGTTTGACGCACGCTGGACTGACAGTGAAGCCGGCTAAGTGCCAGCTAGCTCGCGCCGAAGTACGGTACCTAGGGCACGTGGTAGGGCAGGGCAGGAGGCGACCTGACGAGTTGAAAGCAGAGGCGGTTAGCGAGTTCCCGCAACCAGAAAGCAAGACGGCTATCCGCTCCTTTTTAAGGCTGACAGGGTATTATCAGCGCTACATCCCTCAGAACTCGGAGGTAGCCGCTCCATTTAACGGATGCACTGCGCAAGAAGGCTCCACAAAAGGTAGTTTGGAGTGCGGAAATGGAGGGCGCCTTCCAGGGGCTCAAAGCGGCTCGCTCTTGTTAGCTCACCCGTACTGCATGCACCGAACTATGATCGTCCCTTTATTGTGCAATGCGATGCCAGCAACAAAGGCTTAGTAGTAATACTCTGTCAGGAGGATGAGAACGGGAACGAGCACCCTGTGTTGTACGCCAGCAGGAAACTCTCGGTTCATGAGGAGGCCTACATTGTTTTGGAAAAAGAATGTGCCTGCATTGTGTGGGCTACCCAAAATTTAGCCTGCTACCTCTACGGAACTTTTTTTGTCTTCGTCACTGACCACTGCCCACTGACATGGCTATCGCAAATGTCGGGAAAGAATCCACGACTACTACGTTGGAGCCTTGCGCTTCAGGAGCTTAACTTCACTGTGAAGTATAAGAAGGGTTCTGCGAACACCAATGTTGACAAATTAAGCAGAGCTTTTTAGCTTTTCTTTTGCTTTCTTTTGTGTTCAGTTGAGGGACATTTTTCCGTAATGGTTTTAAGTGGTCTTTTGAGTAATTGAAGTTTTTAGCTATGAGCAAGAGCATTAGTGTGGTTGCCATTTAAGAAAAAAAAAAAGCGTAGGTGCATTGTGGCACATTTGAAAGACCGGCCTGGTTGCCGAAAACTCATCGCCGGCACTTGCTGGTTCTAGAGGTTGGTCTTTGTGGTTTCAATGGTGTTGGAAGACTGCGTTTACTGTGATTTCTCCCGTTAAGCAGCTGATACTACCCGACGTCCGAGATCTTCCCGTCGGCGGAGGAGCTGTAGCGATCAAGCTATGCCTTGACCCAGCGTGTCATTTGCCCCGCCGGACCAGTGCCAAAAGGATAGTCTCGCCACGGCTGGACGGGGGAAGCAACAGGGGCCGACTACACGAGACGGCGCCCTATGATTGACAGCGGCGCCAACTGTGTGGAATGTTGCAAAAGAGGCTTATGGAGCCGCCGCTCTATCTCCCGTCTGGGCCACGCATCACGTTGGCGCGTTAACCAGCAGACGACGACGGCGCTGGCCAAGGGCTCTCCCCAGAGGATTCCACGAACCTGGCACTTCTCGAAAGGGCGCACAAAAATCTTTCCGTGGGAACGCAGCGCAAGGCCGGCACCAAAGGGGTCGAGGCGCCCGTGCGTCTTCCGCTCTCCCCCTCCCTGTTCTACGGCAGCGCTGCGACTAGTGACAAGGGTGTGTGTGTATGTGCAAGCCAGTGTTGTGCCTCTATGAACATACATGATGGGCGTGTACTGTTCCGAGGGCGGTACTTCACTGAGAGGAACTTCCACATCACCATTGGTCCACATTGTTTTGTGTAGTGATCCCCAACCTAGGGAACGGGGGTCAACAAAAAGGGCGTGCAGTGCCTCGCCCAACTCTCTTCTGTCTTCATCTCGACAACTCACTGTAAAGATGTAAATAAATCCGTTGAGTTTGCTCAAAGCTCTCCCCTAGTCCTTGGCTCGACGGAGCGACGGCGACCGGCCCCGCTACCCGCAGACTGCGGTCGCCACGATGCGCTACAGGGTGCATTGCAAAGAATCTCGTCTTCAAAGACAAAAATATTGCAGCACCTGAGCCAGAACTTGTGGCGAACACAATTATTCTGTTTGGCCTAGCTTCATCACTCTGTCAAACCACTGTCCTCTAATTTGCGGGCAGCTTGAGGATGTGAAAATTCTCGCAACACGGTAAGATCTCACGGAGGGCCAGCCAACAAAGTGATGGTCATGAACGAAGTAATGCTGCCTTCAACTTCTCTGGCAGTAACTCATCAATCCTCTTCAGTCGCACCACAGCTGATGTGCTCATGCAGGCCAAGATTTGTAATTCTTTGTCCTTCTCCGTGTACCCGTACGATTCATGTTCCTGGTGAAAAAGGTGAACCTCTGTTTTTGTGATCTCCTGCGTGTAAAGAAATGAATAAAGAAAAGACATAAATTATTATAGGCAATTCGTGACTTTTACTTACATATTCACAGTACATTCATTTCCACAAGGCAAATTAATTATATTTTAGCAATCACATACAAAAAAACAGGCAATAACGGCAAATAAAAAAAAGGATTCTGCCTAAGCTAGGTTAGGTCAAATGTTAAAAGCCCCCTGACACCATATTTGGAAACTCAACATGCTAGTGTTGTTCAAGAGTCCTGAATGGGGGGCACTTCCAACTGGTTATTAGTGACAAGTGTGAGCGAACTCCTGGAGGTTACCAAGCTGGGTTCCTGCCTAAGAGTCGGCCGAAAGACCACGTCTCTCAGTAGCTTCCTTGGCCTGCTGGATCAGACAGAGTTGATTATCTAATCCTGAGCTGAGCAGTGCCGTATGCCAATGCTCCCGAAGGTCCTTACTGGAGGCCGTGTCTCTCATTTTGCCAATCAGTTCTGGACACTCTTGGAGAATATGCGATAGTGTGGCCCTATTATTGCAATACTTGCACAAGCTGGTCAAATATAAATTGGGTTAAATGTGTTGCATAATTATGTGATTAGTGTAGCTGCTTGTTTGTAATTGCTACCATTCAACAGACTAAGCCTGACTGAGTGTGCTGTGAGTTGGGTGGAGTATTCCCTTCGTTGATGTTAAGTGTTGGGTAGTATTGTTGAATTTGGTAAGTCAATCCCCCCAACTTCCATTCCTCCACAAGAGAGATGGTACGGGTGATGTCAACCACAGACGCACCTGGGAACGAGAGACCTCTCGCCACGTTGTGCGCCACCTCATTAATATTGACCTCAGTGTGGTCAACGACTGTGTGGGCGGGAAACTACAGGATACATGCAGTTTGGTCCTCAGAGGGGGTTTTGCCTTTAACAAGGACTGTCGATGCCACTAGAGAGATCCTACCATTTGCAAAACGTGCTGCCTATAAGATATTTTGATTTGGTTTTACAGTAAGAATGAGTGCTCATCTTAGTATTCAGGTCCAATCGACATTTCTTGTTTTATATAGACAGGGGCCTCCACGTGACGTTGCAGAAGTCAAGTGAGCATTGTTGACGTCAGAGAACATTTGCGGGGCACGCACAATACCCTGACTGGCTCCCGGCAAGGACTACTGATCGTCACTCCTCTTACTCTGTTGTTGCGCTGCTCTCAAGATTGGTTGGTTGGTTCCTCAACAACTTGGCGCAACCCACCTAGGGGAATAGGCCATGAATCGGGCGGTGCCTAGTATTTTAAAGTAATTCACTTTTTGAAGGAAAGGGTTGAATTCATTAGGTATTACAAGTAATAATTTCAAGTTATACGATTTTAAAACGAAAAAAAAATCTTTGAAAAGGATGACATAATAAACACACGTAAAAAAAGAGAAAAAGTCCATGCATAAGACAACTGAATTCAGTTACACTTAGCAATCCATTATTTTAGACTCTCGTAAGATTTTTGTAACAGCAGTAAAAATGCTCCTGTGGCTAAAACCAAATGTGATTGTGCCAAATAAAAGAATCACCGGAAGCGACAAGTTTAATCCAACTTTCATAGGGATTCTTCCAGTGGTTTTTTCCTTTGACTTTTGAATCTTCAGCATGACAAAAAGAAGTGCTCCAAAGATTCACTCTCATTACAGTGAATGCATAAAGGCGACTGCGCCAGACCCGCCCTGTGAAGGTAAAAGTTCAATGAAGGGACTCGAGAGCACAGCCTTGTAATCACTATTTTCTCCTTTCTTGACGAACACTTGTTCTTCCAAGGGAACTTTAACTGTGGATAGTGTGATAAAAACAAAGAAGACTTTTCGAAGTTATTGGCCATTGTACGTTTTTGAAAACGTGCTGCTGTGATATATTCAGACGTAGGCAAAATAGGCAGAACAGGACCATCAAGGGAAGATACAGCTAGTGTAGCTGCATGCTCATTGAGGGCTAAACCTCTATGGCCTGGTACCCAAACTAGTCGAACGAGTCGCACATGTCTAGGAATGAGCAAGTAGAACGTTTCTAAGGTACGCTTTCTAAGTAGCTCAGCTTGGTAAATAGGGGTGAAGTCGGGTAATCAAATTGTGAAAGCCCGATCTATAGACGATGATACGATTCCTATGCCTGCCTTCTCTTCATAAACTGAAGCGTCAGTCGCGATCACAATGGATGTTTCTAGATTGGCCAAATGATCTTCCAGAATGCCATTTATATACTGATATGGTAAATTTTTAGCATTCTTGGGATATATATCATAAAATTCAATTCTAATTGCATCTACAGTGTTGAGTACAAGTACTTCCCAAAGGTTAACTCTGAAGGGGTCCAAGAGTTTGTGTAAAAATAACCAGAGGACACCGTTATTTAGACCAGTGGTGGTTGAAAAATGAAGCCTGCTGGTTAATGAACCCATACTGTGACCTCCTCTGAGGTGATGCATAGATTTTTAAGAATTTTTGTGCTAATAGAATATCAAATCTTTTGATAAGAGAAAGCAGGCAAGATTCTTCATATAGGATATTGTTCGCAACCTTTTTAGGTAGCCCCAGGCATAAGCAAAATGATTCACATTCTAACAAAATGAGTGGTTGAACTTGATGAGCCGGAGCGCCAGAAAACAAAACACAGCCGGATTCTAATATCGGTCGAATGTACATGCAATATATCATGACGAGGACGTCTCTATGCAAACTGGCACGATAATTACTGAGCTTGCGCAGAATTTCTACGGCATGTGCTCCTTTAGCAGACATGTTTTCTAAGTGGCGACTCCAGTTAAGTGTTTTGGTGTAGGTTACCCCTAAATACCTAAGAGAATCAACCTGAGGTATGACATCGTGTCGGTACATTAGGGAAATTTTCACTGGGGCATTTCGTGCGAAAACCACGATTGTGCTTTCGTTAGTATTGAGGGATAAGGTAATATCCTCTAGCCACGTTTCCAGACTATTCATGTATGTGTGCAGCATCAGGTAAAGTGTCTGAATGTCCGCCGACACAACAAAAAAAAATGCGATATCATCGGCATACACATAGACGTGTACATCTTGCTATATGAGAGTGGTACATAGCAGTACATTAAATAATAAGGGTGACAGTACTGACCCTTGCGGTAGCCCTCTCGTTTGCCTATATTTTGAAGAATTGACACCAGACTGCGAGCTGTAAAATTCTCTATATTTTAAGAAAGCATGGATCCAGGGCACAAAGTATTGAGGCGGTTTGGGCTCCTTGCACTTGAAACGCTTTTCTTTCTTCCGAGAGGGACACGCTCACCACACCCACATAATTTTATTTTTCACTGCCCGTAGGTCCCCCCAATTGGAAAATGGCACGTTCAGCGTCACCAAAGCTTGAGTGGTAGTCTCAGGCACTCCCCCACAGTGGGGCACTAGTTGTTTATGTTATTTAGGCAGGCATTTCGAACTAATGCAAAACTATGCTGAATTAACGATGCTAGCATTAAATCAATGATGTGTTAGAGCATTTAGAATTTAATGTTGGCACTACCCGATGAAAAGCTACAAACTACGGTCAAAAGTCGTAAACGGAACTTTTGCTGTCAGGGGTCCTTTACGTTTTTTAGGGTGTATTCAGAGCAATACAATAAGGACAGAGGTGAAGAAGGGACATGAACAACAGCACTGCTCTCCCATTTAACTTTATTAGCGCCTTCTTTACCTCTGTCCTCGTATCGAGCTGGATCTGCTCAACATGTTTAACAGTACCCAACTCACCGAAATGTCAGTTCTTACGTGTTGCCCATTGAAGCCTTTATTGCAGTACCTAAATAGGTGAACAATGTTGGCTAGTGCTATGCATTGTGTTATACTGCTGGCTTTACTAGTAGCTAATGCACATGTGCAACTTGGAGAGCAGAGAAAATTACCGATGCTGATAATACAACATGATGCAAAATTTGAGCCAACTCTAATCACATTTTCATTTGGTTATAGAACAAGGCAAAAAATTTACAGAGACATGAATATGCATACAGTAATGGAGAAATATTTATTCGGCACGTTGAGAGCCTTCTCCAAGTCATTAGGTGTAATGAAGGGAGCCTTATGGTCTGAAAAATTCGTGTTCGACATGCTGCAGCTGGTGCTCAAAGAGGCGATCTGCCCAAGTGTCTTGCGGGGTCATTGCAGCAACGAGAGGACTTACAAGGGAGAGGAATGGGATTTCTTGCACACGACTGACTGGTATGAAGTTAATGGTCCGTTCTACATCTATGCTGAAGCCCCCTCTACTAACATCAGCATGTATTGATAACCAGTTGATATGAGTGGCAGGAAATACATGTGCCTTTGGTAAGTACAGTAGGTCAGAAGAGCCAGCACGCTGATCTCTAATTTCGCAGCATGCATTCCATACACTTCATCTGATATACCAAAGACTGACTGGTATTGCAGTTAGATACACACAAGTAGATAGCCCCTCTTGCTGTGCTGTTGTGGTTTCCACAAGCGCCACAACAGTATGTCCAATCTATGCTTTTGAGAACCGGTTTGGATTGATTCGAGGCAACATATAGTGGCACACTGTAAAACCTACGTATGTTTTTGGCATGAGTTACAAGGGAGTGAATGTTAAGTGGGGAGATCTGACAAGTAAAGGGGCCACTATACCATTTCAGTGACATGCAAGAAGTGGATATGATGTGTGAACATAAAGCACTGGAGCATGTCTTTTCCTCAGAAGGTTTCAGAAGATGCTCTAGTGCCATTGAGAAAATGTTCAACAGAGATGCATGGAGAGCAGGGCCATTTGATGACATTGGAAGAAACCAAAATTACACACTACACAAATGCAATTTGAACTCTGATTGGCAGACATGACATATAACATTACATGCAAAGCAATTCTCCTCATCCTTTGATGCTTCACCACACTGAGTCGCTCTGTTACGTCAAAGAATGAGGCACACTGGCACTTAATTCAGGAATGCATGCCAGGAGTTACTTGCCACCCCTTCATCTTTTGCTGTGTTTGTTCACTTGGTTATGATGAAAAGTGGCCAATGACACGCACTCTAAAAGCTAGTCACGTGTCACACACCCCACTCATCTCCAATTTTGTAAAAGCCTGAGTATACTATTAGTTACTAAAAGCGACGGGGACACCACAATTTTGTCTGAATTGCTCAGAGCTTCCACTTTCAAAACATGACTCAAAGTAACACCGTTAATGCATCACCTCATTATGTATTTTTCTTCAACATAAAGGAAAGTCATGAGTGGTTGTGTGCATGCTCCTGGCATACGAGACGGAGCTCGAAAGATTGCACCAGGCCACAACGACTGTGCGAGCCTAGCCGTCTAGTGCTGTCATGTGACACTGAACTGAACACCGTGCGACAAGCACAAGTGTGCGAATGTGCACCAATTCCAGGAGAAGGCAGAAGTGGGATGGCTGTACAAGTACAGACATGCCATATTCCTGCCTTTCCAGCAGTTATCCTTACCTTATCTGAATAAATGATTGTTCTGTTAAAGTAATTATCGTTTTTGCCAATCTTTCCCTCCAGCCTCTCATATCATCACTGCACCTAACAGTTCAGAAGTGGGATAGCGTAAGCTCAGAAGTCATTAATCGAACTCAAGCATGCCTGCCACTCAGAAGGGAACATGTTCAATGGCTCAGACAAGCAAAGAAGATGGCGAATGGTGGAGCACCAACGGTTGGGCAAGCCGAGGCATGCCCAACATCAAGTCGTCCAGAGGCACCACTATGACACTCAGACTACCTCAACATGGCAGCAGTCTTTCAAGCCAGTGTACAAGCAGCATTGAAGGAAGCCATCAATGTGATCGCGCATCTCCAGTTGCAACAGACAACAGTTATGCCTGTAATTAGCGCAGGAGAAATACAGCGCCTGGTCCATTTGTTTGAACCCAACTTCATCGGACTAGTCAACCATCGATGCGTGGATTCGATGTGTGCACGACCTAGCAGAAGTCTACCATTGGACAGATAGACTATTATTCTGCCACGCGCTCACAAAGTTGCATGGACCGGCAAAAATGTGGAATGACTCCGTTCTGTCTGTTAACAAAAGTTGACCCAAGTGAAAAGTGGAGCTTTAATATGTCTTCCCCAGGACAGCAGGAATGCAGAGGCTTCACCGAGAAATGGAGGACCTAATTAACAAGTGAAGTCAGCCCATCGAGTGGTACTGCTATGACAAATTGGCAAAACCACGTCGTTGCACCCTCAGCAAGGTAGCTTGTATCAAATATTTGATCACCAGCGTGAAGGATCGGGACACCATCCGAGCAATCAGCACACGCATGTACGACTCTCAGAAGGAGCATCTGTGTTGTCTGATGAATATTGAAGAGCACGTTAGAATGATTGACTCCCGGGACTTAAAACATTCGAAGGCAAGCAGATTTCAAAATCATGTGGGTACAGTAGCAAGTCAGACCAAGCAGCAGAAATGGCCTTGAACGGGAGCTAGCAAAACCAACAAAACTCTCAACTGAGGAGGGAGGCCGAACAATCCAAACCAAGAAAGGAATCCCTTCTTCCGAAAAAGGAGGGCTGAGCTGCTTTACCTGTAACAAGCATGGTCATCTTTCTATCAAATACACGAGTTCACAGCAGAGGGCGAGGTGCAACGTTTGCAACTTTAGTGGACATGAAACCCAAAACTATACAAAAAGGGAGAGTGGGCCATGCCTCTTTCGAAGCGTCATTGCAGTGGACATGACCAACGAAAAGTGCTTTATGCTGGCTAAAATTAATGGGAACAAGGTGAGAGCGCATGTTGACCTTGGCAGTAAGTGAGTCACCATTCAGTGTGAGGTTGCAAATTGGGTCGGGATCAACTATACAGTGATGGAGAAGTCGCTGACCATCAGTACCTAGAAGTTAGGACATGTGAGGTGGTGTGGTGAAGCAAGCGTTAACCTCACAGTCGACCAAGCAGCAGCCTACGTTCCTGTTCCGATTGTGCCAAATTAGTCGGAGCTGATTCCTATCATTGTCGGGCAGCGCTTCACCGAGAAACCTCATCTTATGATTGTAAGTTTTACGTTGCAGGCAGCGAGCCCAACGTGGATGTTTTCATGGAAGCCCACCTCAGATGCCAAAAGGGGGAATAAAGTGCGTGTTGATAGGAGTTGCAGTGCAAGCACGAAATTGCTGAAGCAAAACCGTAAAGGAAGGCAAGGCGAGGAATAGAAAGTGTGTCGTCCCTCTTTGCTTTCCGTTCCTCGGCTTGCTTCTGTTACAGTTTTCCTTCAGCACTTTTGTGCTCGCACTGCAATCCCTACCAACGGGCCAAGATGGGCACCTGATTTGATTTGTGGGGTTTAACGTCCCAAAACTACCATATGATTATGAGAGACGCCGTAGTGGAGGGCTTCGGAAATTTTGACCACCTGGGCGATGGGCACCTACATTTCATAGAGCGCTGTGTCAGTAAACGAAACGTGTCTTCCTGTGTTGAATGTTTCGTACCAGGAACTCAGTATCAAAGCCAACGAGCAGGTTGCGTGAGCGGAGATCAACTACCTCGATGGAGAGCTGATGCGGGATGTGAAATCGAGCTGCAATGCCTCGCAATCATGTTCAATGGTGAATGCGAATGCCAGAATAGGTCCAAGCTAGGGGTGTGCGAATATCAAAATTTTCTAATACGAATCGAACATCAAATAATGAAGAGGTGAAATTTTTTCACCTGTAACCTTTTACTCAATCATATATTTAGGTTGGAAACAGTACAATTATTATTCGTCAGTTATTGTGCACAAAGATAAAAAAAAATGTCACCATCTGTACTTGCCAGAAAGCATTAGAGTAATAGGTGAGCTTGTGACTGTGATGTTGGGTTGAATTCACATGATTGATTGATATGTGGGGTTTAACGTCCCAAAACCATCATATGATTATGAGAGACGCCGTAGTGGAGGGCTCCGGAAATTTCGACCACCTGGGGTTCTTTAACGTGCACCCAAATCTGAGCACACGGGCCTACAACATTTCCGCCTCCATCGGAAATGCAGCCGCCGCAGCCGGGATGGGTTGAATTCACATGAACAAACCTTTTTTACCTTTTTTTTATGTGGTAGCACTTTATTACAAAAAAAAAGAAAGAAAAGCTTTGGTACCTGCATCGATAACTAGTGAGCATGAGGCCACTCGTTTGATTTTGTAGCAGTTAACACCTGTGTACTTAAGTCTAAGTGATTATTAAAGCAGTCTAGGTGGTCACAATTCATCCAGTTTTAGCTCGGAAGACTCCAATTTTATAGTTTTATTTTTAACTTTGTCTCCTGTTCTCATATCCCGTCAAGTCACTCAGGAAAATAGGAGTACTTGGGGCGTTTTTCAACTACATAGCAATACTCCTTATCTCGCTTGCATCCATTGCCTTTTTCGAGGACCATGCTCACCATTTTACGATCAACAAAGCTGTGTTCCTTCTTCTCTTCTTCTCCTCCTGCTTCACAAAATGTTTTTCGCGCCTTAGTCATTTGCGCCACGTGAATCTTGGGTTCGAAGCTAACAGTAATTTTGATCGAATAATTTCGTATCAAATTCAAATAGTATACATGACATATAAAGAAAAATGGGCATACTTATCATGACCTAACTAGCCTGCACAAATTTTTTTTTTTTCATGAAATAGAGCCTTTATGCAAATTCTCTTTTTTTTCTCATTTAAAAGAAGTCAAAAGAACTTTGAGTAGTAGGAAAATTTTATATTTAGTAGGATGCGAGTCATAACCATTAAAATACATAAAATTTTAGGATTTATTATACTTACAGCATATAAGCCGTCATAACTAGCTTTTAAGCTTAATAAAATTAATTGATTCGAGAGTAATATTTTCGCTTAAAGGGGTCGTGCAACACTTTTTCGGGTAGCCATGGAATGCATTCACTAAAGAAGCTTCTTTATAGCCTCATGAATTACTCGCCAAAAATATTTTTAAAATCCGTTCAGTATGGGCGGAGTCACAAAGATTTCTCAAATGCTGCTAGTGCATTCTCTCTTCTCATCCCGATGAAAGCTAAACACTAAACTACGAAAGCTAAATGACAAAAGCTAAAGGACGAAAGCACTGGAAGCTAAACAAGGAGGAATGACACGGGAAAAGAAAATATCCCACACGTGCTTTCTGAGCTAGTGGAGTCATTTGCCGAGAGAAGAGAGCAATTTTAAGCAGACTGAGAATTTATTGTGAATCGCACACCGCGTGCTGCGTGTCCTCAGCAGCCCCAACTTCCGATCCGCAACGTTTTCTGACAATGCTCAAAAAGTGTTGCAGGGCCCCTTTAAATTTGAAGGGGGGCTTTGCGAACAAAATGGATTTCTTTTGCAAGGGTGCTTTCACGGATCAGCACTCCTACACTGCATTGAAACCACCTATACAAGCGGTACATTCGGACAAATTGGCACTTATTCCTTCCTTGCGAATACTTCGAAATTTTCAATAATGTAAATTCGAACAGAAGCGAATTCGATTACCCTAATATTCATTCGTTTGAATATTCGAAGCATTCGAATAATTGCACAAGCCCACAAACGAATATTCGTTAACATCGAATATTCGAGAAATATTCGAGTTAGTTTGAATATTCAAAATTTTTGAATATCTGGTTATCGAATACGAATATTAAAAATGCAATATTTGCCAATTATTTGAAACTTTCGAATACTCGCACAGCCCTAGTCCAAGCATAACAACCGAGCACCATAAAAAATTCGAGCGACTCATTGAGAGTATTGACTGTTTTGCTGACAGCGTCGCAGAGATTGGTCACATCAATGCAGTTGAAATGAAGATTCAAATTACTACCCAAGAAACCATACTTTACTACCGAAGAAACAGTAAAATCACCTTTCCTTGGCGGATAGCGAGCATTTACGAAGACATAATAGCACTCAAACAGCAAGGAAACAGCAGGCAAGATACAACAAGAAATGTTCAGAAGCCCTGACTTACGAACCGGGAGATCCCGTATTGGTCGAACGAGAGCCTAAGGAGTGTGGTCAATTAAGGAAACTCAAGAAGCAATACAAAGGAAGTGGTCACAGAAAAACTGACCAAGGACCGATATTGCATGACCTCCATGGCCTTCTCCTCACTGCTGTTGCTGCAGTAACCCCTGGAAAAACCTTCTTCATTAAAGTCAATACACATTATCCATGTACACATGCAACTTGTCATCTTCAGCTGCAACAACCAACATTGGCAGCTATGTTGTATACTTGCAGTGCGGAAACCAGAAGACTTGATTTATCATGTTCTTCAATACTTCTTTTTGGGTGAGTTGATTCGCCATAGAGCAAGGAAGAACCAACGCCAACAGACCCGTACCAGAAACAACATGTATGTAGAGCGCTGATTGACCACTGGATTTATTGATAACACACCTCGTCAAAGTGAAGCGGTGGAAATTAAATCAATTGTGTGAATGACCATTCAGGGCAACATGCAAAATATTTGACAGAATGGATGATAAGGACCCAGGTTTGATAGTGAGCAACTGAAAGTGCACAAGTTGAGCGGCCTGGTTTGAAGAGACTAAGATGATACGTAAGAGTAAAGACAAGAGTGCACGCATCCGTTTAGAAGCCCACCACATTAAGCAGTTTGCCAGCAAGTGCATTACCCCCACCTATCCTGATCGCTTTGAAATTCTTCTGGAAGTGGCCATCAGGTTACAAAATTCAGAAGACAATTAAAGATGCCTTGTTAAGCTCTTTCCTTGGCTGGCGGTTTTGTGCTTTGTGTTGTTAGCTTAATTTTAACTTTATTGCACTACTCTTTATTTCTTTTGCTTCACATGACATATACAAGGTGTGCTTTTTTTTCACTAAACCCCGTTGTCAGTCAGCTCTTGTGTGTACGTGTAGTTTCTCTATAGATGTCTGTTTGTGCCGGCACTTCCTCCCTTCATCATGCTCAGTTTATAGGCATTTAGACCCCATATCTTCGCTGCAGTCAGGGGTGGTAAAAGCATGTCTGAAGTAGTTCATTCTGCTTTACATCATAGAACTACACATGCCAAAAAGCTCCAGAACTGATTACAGCATCATTATATTTTATCACAAGGAACCGCCGACATACATAAGCCTTTTTTTCTCTAGCTTCTTGTGTAATCCTGAGGCTCCTTATCATAAACGATGCATCGGCTGTAGGACAGCAGTCATAAAAGGAGGCACAATTTTGAGCCGAACAAATTTGAGTTCAACTGTCTACGATAAGAAACCTTGCAAATAAGTTCTGCGGAAAGCCACAAAGTGGCGGAAGGGTTATGAAAGGGAACGAAGACAACCACCCGTTTGTAGCACAAAGCCACAAGGAAATCTGTACGGATTTCCTAGTGGCTTCGTGCTATAACCCCCCCCCCCCCCTGCTTTTGTTCATGACCAAGCGTTGTCGCATTGTTTACGTCAAAGCTACGCCATGTCTGGCAGTGTTAGAAAAGTACCTTTTGATTAGGCAGACGTTGCATGGTTGACTTTCTTTTTTTGACTACTTCCGGTTCGTTTAGCAGATGCAACTTTATTGCTTCGCAATCTTCGCATCGTCTTGGCAGATGACGGCACATAGATTGCCTGCACGTGCATGGTCTTCAGGTTTTGCTAACAAGTGTTTGTATGCCCAGCGAACGCAGAGCTCTCCTTGAAATTGATGAACATAAAGAATAGACACAATGGACATCGCCCTCACTAGTGACGCACTTCCTGTTATTCTTCATATATATTCATTATTAAATTCTATCGTTTCGTTTGTAATATTTGTACAGTAATTGAAAAGTAAACACATGACTTTTTCATGGCAACTGTAATAGGTTACATCCGGAAACTTGGCAACAGTAACCGAGTTACTTTTATGGCTTAGGTAACTTTTTAATAACCCTGTCACATGCCACCTGTAATGTCATTTGCTACAAATGACATTAGGCATTAAAGTCATTTCTGCTGCTGCTACACGGGCATAGCTAATGACATTCCCACCGAATAACATTCGCCCGTTGAATTTGTTCACTGAACTCATGGAAGAGTGAAATGAGTACTCTCGTCAACAGGCACTTGACAAGAGATTATTACGTTATCGACATCTTAAAGCAAGAGTAAATGTGCAAATGTGCAAGTTCAAGAGAATAGGTCAAACAAGTCGAAATGAAATATAGTTGTGGTGTGTAAGTTGTGCATGAGTCGACAATGAACACTTAGCCGTGGGAATTTTTTGATTCGGTGCCGTTAGCGGAGTTAGACACAATTGGTAATTGAAACATGGCAATCGCTTTTTTCCCTCTTTCCTGTGCAATCCTCCACTGGTCTCTTCTCCCAAAGCCGCTTTGCCCTCCTTGCTAAGTGCCTTTCCCCTTCTCACGTGGCATACATCCCCACTGACACATTATTTGAAACATTCTACTTCCCCTGCTTGTTGGCCAATCGCTGTTGCTGTGCTGGCCCGTGCTTATACGAATCGTGGCGGTACGGACCCTGTGTTGTACGCATGCCTTCAAAAGATCTCGAAAATGATACACTCAAACCTCGATATAACGAAAGATCCGTTATAACGAAGTTGATGAAGAATAGTCTTGCAATAGATATAGTGCGAAGAACTTGTATAATAAATTTTTGGATATAACAAACTTATTTTTCTGTAAGATGCAGGTTCGTCATAATGAGGTTTGAGTGTATATCTGTACAGTGACTTGGCGTGCCAGTGAGCAAGAGCTGCCGCCTCTGCAACATAGGGAACACCACTATGGAGCGTGGACAGCCGCTTGCAAACAAATCGGAAATCATAGGTTCTTGCTCAACCAATTACAGCATGATTTGTACTACGCATCCCACATTCAACTTTGCAACGTCACACGAAAACAAGACGAGCCCAGAGGGGAGAAGAGATAATTTCTTGAAATTAGAGCCATGCCACGGCCTTTAGCGCTGCCACGTGAGGCATCGCTGATCGTGACGGCATTTTCCACACAATGCGCGTACATCACAGATGGGCAAGTGTCATGGCACAGCCCTATTCAGTTTTTCATGGACACAGCATGTTTCCAACAGTGGTAGCTCTGCGTACACATGCATCCACTCTAGTATGTACGTATCATTACTGTAATGATAGACATGAAGAGCCGAATAGTATTAAGAGGCCGGGATGCATTTGAATGCATAGTTTTAGGAGGCTTTGAAGAAACATTTCAGTTGATTAGTAAGACACTATCCCTCTATATAATTCTGCCTTCCGGCAAAGCAGTCTTTACTACTTGGTTGATAGCTTGCCCTTACCTCTACACTTCTGGGCTTCGGCAAATTCCGGCTGGGCACTGCTGTTCGTTTTAGCCTACGGCGGTAGCAGAAGTAACCTGAAAAAATTGCAACAGCAATCAGTGAGAACTTAGTTTGCCAAAACTAATGCCTTTATACGGCATATATTGGTTAGGACTGGGTTGCCCCTGACTTTTCAGTTAATGTTGCCAAACGACGAATAAAAAGCCACCAAATGTCTCCATTTTTCTTCACAGTTTGCCAAAACAGTAGCCCATTCTAGATATGTGTCACATGCTTCCAGTATCACCCATCACCCCTAAATTATACTGAAGTTTTTCAAAGCCAGTGGCATTGCTAGCTTCCCTATGGGAGTGTTTAGGGCGTCCGATTCTCTGACTAGCCTTCAGATGGGTTTGTTGATGCAAGCATTACAGCTGTTACGATTGGAATGCTCATGATATCTATCTTCCGCTGGTTTGAAAGGTGGAAGTGTGGTAAACCTCCCATGAAAGCTGAGACAGCATTGTTTCCAGAGAGCTTTACGTCCCTATACATTAATGAAAGGTTTATTGAAGGTAATGCACAACAGAATTCTTAAAGGAACTAATTATTAGTGATTCTTATACCTTTTATTATGAACTAATATGATACTAGGCACCAATGCCCAATTATTATAGTTACTCAAACGAATAGAAGAGAAAGTAAAATGGTATTTACCAGTTGTTTTTACGGCCCATACTCGCCGAGAACAGTGGAAAATACCTAAGTACAAAATTTTTTATTGCGCACATGCCACGCATCCACCTGTATGCCATCAGTATCTTTATGTATTTGACCCCGAGGCATATGCCCCGGTATTACGTAAGGGACACTATTGGTACACCCTGGAAGCCGCGGGGTAATTCACCGCCATTTGGCAAAAAAGCTTCTTTCGAAACAACCTAGTTTTGTCGACAGTTTTTACCGCAGACGAAGGCCACTTTTGATTCCTAAGATGGTATTCCAAAGGTCCAGCTTTGTCTTATTGTGAATTTCCGTGTTTATTCAAGGGGACATGATAAAAGACTCCGCTTTGGCATATGGAATCAGACGTTTCAGGATCATGATGGCTCCAGTGGCGAGCGCTGAGAGGGAGCATACACAAGCCACGTCCCTGAATGCTAGCGCCTCATATCGAAAGCTTGCGGTGGAACCGATTTCAGTTGAAGCGAATACAGGGCGAAGCTGTCGCTCTAACAAGAGACGGATGATGTGTGCAACCCTTCTTCAGATAAATGAAAGAATTTCAATGCTGTGCAATCATACGTCCAATAATGGAACAAGTCAATTACAAATGAGCGGAAATAACTGCTTCAAAAATAATGCATGACGTTCGCTAGCATGCAACATCCTTCTGAGCCTACAGTACACATTCTCCTAGGTGCAGTTTCTGAAGGTTGCCCAGAAAAGACCATTTCTTGGTCTGCCTGAAAACTATGTTAATAACGAGACAAAATCTATATACCGAATTGGGGGTACTGCCGCAGCGAAGTCGACATACGATTCAGAACAGTTGGAGCAACGGTCTGAACTTGTGGCCTACCAGTCACCTAGCTACTTCAGAGCTAAAGCTTTAAGAGAAGCTTCAAGCACCTAACCAACTCAGTCCCACCCCACCAGTTCATGGGAGGCCAAGCAGTCCACTGCCTTACATTTCACTGGGAATTTGATGGGGGAGGCGCATTAACTGAGGTGATAAAGGCGAGAAACAAAATGGACATGCTGGATTATGCGTAAAGTGAACCTTATACTGACGAGCCCAGAAACAAGAAAAATAGAAATGTTACCCATTCGTTGGGAAGGAAATGTGCATAGAAGGCATAACTTGAGGCCTGGACCCAAAATTTGCCATGTAGCCACCGCCAATTTTAGGTTGCCACGGGCCTCTCAAATTTGCCAATTTACTAAACGTATCCACCAGTGGCAACCCTGGCTGGGACTGCATCAAAAATTTTCCCCAGGAACTGAGGCTAGAGGGCTTCTCGAAATGTTCCAAGGAGAGGTGGTTGAAGAAACGAGGTAGCTATTTCAAATATTTTGTTTGATTTGATGCAGTTGCATAGGCGAAGCAAAATTTTAAACTTCTTGACTCACGGCAAAGATTGCAAATGAGTACTTCACCACATACTAAATGTTGCAACGAACATTACACAGCACCAATATGAGATTACATTTATTGTAACTTAACGTATCCACTGCTGCTACATGCAATCATCAAAATAAAATGTACGCCCAGAGGTACCTTCCTTGCACGTTTCTCACTAATTCTTTAGAAATGCCTTGCTGCAAGAAAAAAAAGGAAACTTACACAATAAACAGAGAAATAGGTTTAGTAGGGATATCTATATGCTGCAGAAACAACGAAAAAAAAAAAGTTGCCGGGGCAAGGTGAACAGGTGCTATTCACGAGCAAGCTTTCATACAACATTGTCACTCAACATGTTTTACCATGAAGCGGTCGCAGGATTGACGTAAGAACTCAACCATAGCGAAAATTCGGTACTTCTTGTCCTAATTACCTGCTTGATCGATTAGTGCAACATTATTAGGGCAGTTCCTGTTTTGGGCACAACAATATTAACGGATCGACTTTCATCCGAGCTGCCTTGTTGGCAGTCCGGGAGGTTTGTTGACAACGTGACGAAGCAGTGGTTTAAGGCCAAACTCCATAAGCGCGAAAATGCACGCGACAGCGACGAGCGACGCTATGAGCGACGAAACAGGGCGGTCGCGCGACGTGTCGCGTACTCATTTTCGCGCGATCGCTCGGTTCTCCAGAATTGGAAACCGTCGCTCATCGCCCGGAAGTGCTGGGCTCAAGCAGCCAATACAAAAAAACCGGAAAACACGAAGACTACATAGGTGCACGTGACCCCGCCCGAGTCACGTATGCGCAACAAAAAATAACGCAATGTTTATTACGCATGTGCATATAAAAAAATGCTGCAAGGCAATAATAAACACTTTCCGTTCCATTACACAACAACATATCTTATTTTTAAATTGGAAACCGCTCGCTACGCGGTTTTCTTGGCGCGAGTTGACGGCCTCATGCCAGCAACAGTGGAATTCGCTCGCCGAAGCCGTCGCGTGAATGAGGTTTGCCTGCGCTAGCGACTGATCGCGCGACGCCGATCTACGTCGCGTCGCTCGTCGCTGTCGCGTGCATTTTCGCGCTTATGGAGTTTGGGCCTTATAAAAGCACCTCCTCCCCCTCCCCTCACACGCTTCGAAACCATAATCGTGCACGTACTCTCGTGCTGAAGAACGTGAGTAAAACAACGTCTTTAGCTGCACGTGAGCTTTTTACTCTCAAGAAAAACCACGCGGCCAAGCAAGTTCAAGTACCTGAATAAAAGAAGTCCAGTGGCTGGAAATGCCGCGAGCAAATTACCATCGTTGGCGAAGGTGGCTTGTCCAAGCACACTTTTTCGATCCACAGCTGCCGTCTTTTGAAGTCAGGGTCGGCGGTTGGGAAACGATGGAACGAAACGTCAGGGTGTCTCGATCTCGCCGATGTACAAAGTGGCACGCAACAATAAACACGACAGTTGCTTTTGGACACCAATGAGCCCGCCGCAGAAGCTGGAGAAGCAGTCGTGCAGCTGGTAGGAGCCGTAAACACTGTCAACGCCTTGTCTAACGTGCGTACCTGGTCTACCTCATGTAGTTCCTCCATGTGGCTTCTTTGAATTTGTGGTCAGGTGTGGCCTCAGCGATTGAAACCGGCGACGCGTAGCCGATCGCGAAGGCTGCAATTCGAAGAGTGCCCTTCGAAACGGGGCGGCGCTTTCTCAGAAGTGAGCAACAACCACTGTACATACATACTTGAAAACCTTGTCTGTGTTTTGTTCGTGATACGGGCAATATTTTTCTTCCCCAGCTACGCGTTATGTGCACACATGAGCCTACTCGTAGACGTGATTACTTCAAGACTGATAATTTGAGCAACCTTGACCGATTAAGATTGAGCTCTTACTGCGCTTGGCGTAGACGTAATTAAGCTTACGTATACGCCTACACTCATATTTTTAATTTTACTGAGCTTAGAACAGCGCAGAAGGTTGTTTTACGTTCTTGGCGGTCGAGATAAACAGAGTGTTGCGGTAAATTTTGCACTAAACGAAGTTGTGAGAGTCGTCGGCAGAGGCTGCTGCCATGGATGGAAGGATGGATGCTATGAGCGTCCCCTTTATAACGGGGTGGTGACAAGTATGCCACCAGGCTCGACAAAAAAAAAAAAAACTTTTTTCTTTTTTGATGTTGGCCTAATGCCTCTACTTCGATAAATTCTATCTTAATGGAAAAAAAAGGTAAATTTTCAGCTTAAGTTCTCTGCCATTTACGGCACACTGTCCATATTTTATTTTTCCAATATTTATTTTTGTCCTTTCTCTCTAATGTTCTGCCACCAATACTCTAACCGTCTCTTACTTATTTCAATCGCGGGTGTGTTCAGCTTTACATTGTTGTCCCTAAAACCCAAGGCTTCCTGTAGGCTCGTGCCCAAACGTACACCTGGGTGGATATCTCCACATTCAATCAGAACATGCTCCGCCGTTTCCTTATCTTTCCCGCAGCATGTGCATTGTTCTTCTTCTTTACTGAATCTTGCTTTATAACTACGCGTTCTAAGGCAACCCGATCTCGCTTCAAACAGTAAAGCGCTTCCCCTTGAATTATCGTAAAATGCCTCCCTCCTTATTTCATTTTTGCCCTTTCGGTAGTTACTCAAAGCCGGTTTTTTCTCCATATCTGCCATCCAGTAAATCCTCTCCGCCTCCCTGACTTTTCCCTTAACGCTCTTTGTTGACATATGGCTTACAATACCAGCCGTATATTTACTAGTGAGTCTTCTAGTTCTTTTTCTCCACTGTGTGTCCACGCTCTTCCTATACAAATAACGGAACACCTTCTCTGCCCATCTACTCTCCTTCATATTTCTTAGCCTTTCTTCGAACCTTATTTTGCTCTGCGCTTCCCTCGCCTCAAAACCTGCCCACCCCATATCGCCCTTTACAGCCTCGTTTGTCGTCTTCCCGTGAGCACCCAACGCGAGGCGTCCCACAGTCCTTTGATTTACATCCATTCCCGATTGCACCTCTGCCCTCATGCACACCACTGAGTTCCCAAAAGTAAGCCCTGGAACCATTACACCCTTCCACAGGCCTCGAAGCACCTCATACCTATTGTATCCCCACAACGCTCTGTGCTTCATTATTGCCGCATTCCTCTTTCCTTTTGCTGCCGAGGCTTTTTCCTGTACCTCCATGTATCTATCACTCTCATTTACCCATACTCCAAGGTACTTGTATTCGCTTACCCTCGGTATTTCTTGGCCTTGTATGGACACCATCTGATCACAGGGATCATTGAATACCATCAATCCACACTTCGTTACACTGAATCCTAGTCCAAGAGCTTCACCTTCCCTTCCGCATATATTCGCCAGTTGCTGTATATCATCTCGACTGCCCGCAAATAAGACGATATCGTCCGCATAAAATAAACCTGGAAGCTTCTGCTCAATCATCATGCCGCCCTGTTTGTGTGACAGATTAAAACCAATGTTGCTACCTTCTAGCGCTTTTTCCATACTCACCATGTACAGCATGAATAACAGCGGGGACAAAGGACATCCCTGTCTCAGACCCTTGCTAACCTCAACGTTCTCTTTGCTACGCATTCCTTCCCACTCTATGCAAACTGTATTTTCTCGGTATATCTCCCTCAAAAGCTGTATACAGTCGTCGCCCATGCCCATTCCTTTCAATATATCCCACAAAATTTCCTGATTAACGTTGTCGTATGCCCCAGTGATGTCTAGAAAAGCCACGTACAAGGGCCTATTCTCTATTTTAGATATTTCTATACACTGAGTGAGAACAAACAGGTTATCGTCTAACCGTCTGTCGACTCGAAATCCGTTCTGAAGTTCTCCCAAAATATCGTTATGTTCGGCCCATGTTTCTATTTTCATTTTTACTGCTTGCATCGCCAACCTGTATAGTACCGATGTAATGGTTAGTGGTCTATACGAGCGAATCTTGTCCTTTTCTCCCTTGCCTTTATAGATTAAGTTCATTCTACTTTGTCGCCAACAGTCCGGTATTTGTCCGTCCTTTAAGCTTTTTTCTACTGCTTTTAACAATGCTTCTTTAGTGTTATGTCCTAGTTCGTTAATGAGGCTAACGGGAATCCCATCTAAACCCGCGGCAGTGCGCTTTGGAATTTTTCCTTCGGCCTTTTTCCAGTTGAAATTATCAAGTACTAGCTCTTCCTCTGTTGCTTTCTCCGCCACACTTTTACTCGCCGGGGAGATCCCCTGGACGCTCTTTTGAAACGAATCGGCTGTTACCTTTTGGATGTAACCTAGCGCTTCGTACCCTTCCAATTGATTTCCTCCTTCATCTAGAATATGTTGTTGCGTTGTGACAGACTTCCTACCTAGCGCCTTTATGTGGCTCCAAAAAATCCTAGGCGCGGCCTCCTTTTTTTCGTGTATCTCTGTCATCCAGCGTTCACTTTCACCTTTAATTTTTGCCTCTACCAATTTCTGTACAAGGGATTTTTTCTCTAAATATATTTCCCATATTATATTTCCCAATAATATTTTATATTTCCCATATTTCCCATACCTTCAACAGCATCGCCATCTATTTGCGAAACTGCAAAACTGCGCCGTCGGCTCGTTTCGCTTGCGGGCGGTGTGTCTGCCAATAATTCTCGGCTGTTGATCGCGTAGTTGTCGCTCAAATGCATCATTCAGCTCTAGTATTCATAGGTATGTTGGACCGCCGTTATAGCGGCACTTCTCACAGATTGCTCAAAGCGAAGCCTTGTAGTTAACTGTGGAAACGTGCTCTGGAGCAGCCCATTGAAGGTGGTAGCAAATGCAACCACCGTTCGCGTCACATGATTGTTTCGCTTACTGCCGGTGCGGCTTCGCTCGCGCATTTTTACACTTATCATCGCGTCGTTTCTTGCAGCCGTCCAGCAGCGTTTACATGTCAGCTTTACTTGCCCGTCTAACTTCAAAAACAATACAAGCTCACCACCTTTTATCAAACTTGAGATGTTTGCCTCAAGCCACTGCTCAAACAAGGTCGGCCTTACACCAAGTGCTGCGAGTTTTCTATCGCCTAACTGCAATTAGAATGCTGTAAGAGCTATCTGCTCCCCTTTCAGGTGGTTGCGGATCTGATAATGTCCGAAAAGGTTATCTCGTAATGTGCGGCGCGCTTTGATTCAGTCTGTACGAGTGCGAAATGACCATAATCGAAATTACTAGGGGTGCGGTGGTCTTCTAGCCGCGCCTTTTTGAGCAGTCGATGCATCTCTTTCGCAGGTCTAGTCGGCGCAGTGTGTGCGACCGAAAGGGTCTTCGTTCCGCTTGCTCCTCAGGCGGTGAAATTCGTGTCCAGCGAGACCATCAAGTCGTCGCAGATCGGCGATGTCCTCTCGAGCATTCTCGGTTTCACCGTTAGACCGGTCAGTACGACGTCTTCATAATGACTCTTGTACATTTAATCCAAAAGAGGAAGGTGCACCAAAGAATTGAGAAATAGAACATGAAACGGACTTGCTCAAACGTAGGATAAAATTTTATAACTGGGAGAAATAGCCCATTTCATAAAGCTTCTTGTTGACCTACAGCTCATTTTGATAATTGTGCTGCGTTCTCTGCTCCAGGTGCTGGCGTACTCTCACATAATAGTTGGATACTGTTAACGGAAAGTTCTGTTTAAGCGGAAGATATCAGCTGTTTTTTTTTACAGCATTGCTATGCCAGAAACACCAAGTTGCATTATTTACAGGCACTAGACGGAATGGTTTATAAGCTTAATTCCCGCAAACTGAATCACAACGGCACCAATGAAGTCCTGGTATAAACGGTTGTTGTAAGACTGAGCTCTAAACTGGTCTCTCGAAGCATCGTGATACTTCATTGGCCTTCGTAAGTCTTACAGAGTGGTATTCACGTTAGACCCTGGCGGTTATTTGGTAACTCATCTATTTATAACTTTATGAGAAGCCAGTCTGAGAGGTTAGTGAATTTGACAGCTTCCGAGTGTCACGTACCATCATCAGCAATAATGAACTATAAAAATTCCTATAGTGTGCTTGGTGTAATGCAGGCAAAGTCATGTATGACAATTAGAAAAAGGAAGAAAGGAAAGAATATAATGAGATGTGGAAAAAAAAAAGCCACAAAAAAGAACTGAAAAGGAGGAGAAAAAAAAAGAAAAAGAAAACTGAAAAAAAAAAAAGTTGGCAGGAGCTCTGCGATACTTTCACGCTTTTCACGCCTAGTGCGAAGCTGCTTTATTTGTGATGTGTTGGGTGACGTGCTTTAATGTTGTTTCAGTCTGATCCCTGGAACAGCCTGGCACCTGTAAACCCTTTCAAGGTTCCCAAAACAACCCTCGTGCTAGACTTTGATGGCTTTGATGGCGACACGACGCTGGATGTCTCTGGCAAAAACTTTCCGCTCGAAAATGTACGTATGCCTGTGCCTTCAGGGTTTCTGGCAGGATGTCCACTGGCCTTCTTCATTTCGTCGATTGTTATTTCGCACTGTTTTTGTTGAGAACTCTCCCAACAGTTTATTATTTAAAATTTAAGCCCTGCCAGGCATGTAATAGACGGATGCTGGGTTGTGTTCATTGCTTGCAATGGTGTAGTCAGGGTGTGGCTAGGAGGGTTCGTATGACTTCGCCTTGATATTTTTTCATTTCACGTGTGCATATATACACAAACAAATATCAACATATGCCCAAACAAATACAATTGTGGGGTGGGGTCAGACACCCTATCTGTGAAAAATATTTCTGGCTGTGGCCCTGGTCACTTGAGTAGATTTAAAATTGACATTCGCTGGCATATGTTCACGTTATTTAAAAAAAGACGATAGTTGACGTGTTTGAAATGGAACTCTAATCGGGCTAACCTGTGCCCAGGAAAGGAAACGAAGTTCAAGTTATACATACTGTACACTGATATCGGCAAGTGCTACCATTGGCCTTCGGTGATATTGTCAGTAGTAAAATGTGTCGGCATTTATACTTGTGGCATCGAATCACTGTTCGTGGCCTTGTTCTTGTTCTGCTGTTCTTGTTGCACGCCGGACACTATGAGAAGGTATTAAAATAGCCTGAAAAGTTCTCTGACACTTGGGCACAGTTTGCACAAGTCAGCGGTGCTATATGTAGGGGACCTGTTACATAAAAATACAAAAAAGAAGTGTACATAGCAATAATTGATCCTGGGTGCTGTTTATTAAGGTTACTAAAGAGAAGCGAAGTGCATCGAAATAGAACAGGTGTCTCTAATTCACCTCAACTAGTGGGCTGCCACCTTGAAATTTAAAACTCCGGGTAGTCTGGGATGGTGAAGAAGCTTGTTAAGGAGGCGAGGTGCAGCTTGAGTTAAATTTCGGCAAACATTTCCGCTTTAAAGAAGTCCTTTGCCATATCGATTCTGATCTTTACAATGTCAGAAATGTGGAGGCTGATTCTGAAATAGTTTTTATTCAATGGTTACGTTTTAACAAATGGTGAGCACATAGGGTGCTTCAAGCAGAAAATGCTTGAGAGCAGTCTCGTCTATGTAGCTCTTGAGCATACCTAAGAAAAATCATTTGGAAAATGGGGCGAAAACACTACTGTGTAAGCCATGCAGTGAGCGAAGGGTGCATGGCCTATGTGTTTGAGAGCCCTGAAATAGAGGATAAAAAAGTGTGCAGCTCAACTATCCCTAGTTAAAAAATTTCTGACCATTAGATGCCACTGGAGTGAGTGTTTCAATAAGTAGCCTTGTCGTCCAGGAGGAGGCAAATCGGGTCTGGTTGGCAATAGTTTATTTTTGGTAGTTCACAGCGCTAAAGGGTATTGATGTAAAGAGTATGCAGTGTATTGCATTCATTTATGGCGTTTCTCTCAATTAACTCTAGTTGTGACTCAATGCTCTTCTCGTCAGCTTCGTACTTTGTCCTGGTCTTTAGCAATGTGAAATATAGAAAATGGGACTTGTCTTTCCTGAGGTTGCAACTCTTAAGTTCTGCCCCGTCGTGGTGGTCTAGTGGCTAAGGTACTCGGCTGCTGACCAGCAGGTCGCGGGTTCGAATCCCGGCTGCGGCGGCTGCATTTCCTATGAAGGCGGAAATGTTGTAGGCCCGTGTGCACAGATTTGGGTGCACGTTAAAGAACCCCTGGTACTCAAAATTTTGTGGAGCCCTCCACTACAGCGTCTCTCATTCTCATATGGTGGTTTTGGGACTTTAAACCCCACATATCAATCAATCAACTCTTAAGAACAGTTGTGTGATAAATGTAGAATGCCGAATGTGCTACCGACTGCATGGAGGACCAACACGTCATGGTTCTCCGCAAATAGTTAAGGGTGCTTCCTGATAGTAATGCACGGTCATCAATTAAATAAATTTTCGTTCTACAAAGTTCTAGTTTCTAAATTTCACCCTGTTGTCTGAATTGGTCGCATGCTGAATATTTAAATAAATACATCTAAGATTGGTCAGTTTGTAGAATTTATGCTTTATATACTGGAGATGTGGCTCATTCATCGCAATACCAGGCAACAAAACTGACTGGTTGTATGAGTGGCTTCATCTTAGCAAGGCTAAGTTGGTACATCACTGGTGATTTTTGCCAGCAAGAGATCGAAATGGGACCTTTTTGTCGCGATTATTTCACAGCATTTGATGTTCGCTTGAAGTAGGCTTGGTCATCATGGCGTTTTGCTGTAGACAATTTCACAATAACAGACTGCAATTGCATTTCTGTTAATGTAAACTACTCTTTCACAAACACAGCATATCGACTTTTACGAACATTCTAAACAAAAAATATCGATGATCATATGCGATAAATTTAAATCTAATGCAGTTGCAATCCACGATGCATATTCTTCAAGAAAGAATACATACAGCTTTGGATGCTTAATGTACTGCAGCACAAGAAAACAAACTACGGTACACAAAGGTTGGAAGATGATGATCCCTGAGATATTGAATGCACATCCTGAAATTACCACCATAGTGAAAGAGGGCCGCTCAGCAATTGCATTTAAGAAGAAAATACACCCATATCTAGTATCGCTTCAACAATAATTTTGTCCTCTTTCTATTAATAAATCACACAGGTTTTTGTTAAAATTGACGTCTAAACAGATCTGTCGCATTTCAAGTTAGTGAGTTTAATGGCATGGTTGTTATTTAAAAAGTATGGGTATTTATATACATTTTTCGTTTCTGTCATTGAAAAAAAAAGAGATTTTTGCACTACACCAATACTATAAGCTAGGTCTTATAGACAGGCCTCAAAGTGTAACTGTTTTTCTAAAGATGCTTAATGACCTGTTATAAAAATTGTAAAATGGTCGCTACTTCACTGTTTAATATTGTTTTAACATGTGTACATTACTGCTCCTTGTGTGCCTTATTGACTGGGATGGGTTACGGCACCTTGTCAGGCATTAATTTTCCTTTTGCCTACTCTGTCGCTTACATGTCTGCACTGTACTGTGTAAGTGATTTATAATAATTGAGCAAATAAATAATATAAATAGGATGTTTCATATGGGCGCACTTTTTTTGTAGGACGTTAGCCTTCAGAAACAGCTGGAGTTGCTGTCTGTCAGAACACTGGAGAGGTTTGCAGAGCAGGAACCGGTGGTCCTCTACATGAAGACAGGTGAAAAGGTGCGTTGACTGTCACGCATTGTTGTATGTCGGCATCTGTATTTCAGAGAAGGAACGCAAAGCTTGGCATAAAAAAAGTTACGCCTTTTGACATAAAGAAGCGTTACTCGATTTGCGCTCTTCAGTGTTGCTGGAGTTAATGGCCTTTGAGAGCCTTTGAACACGTAAAGAAGTGCTGAAACAAAATTCTGAAGGAAACATGTTATATAACTTAGCATTCAGTAGCAACTGGAAGGTATTCGTGAACACAGAGTAGCATCTTGCATAAACGTAGAGCATAATCTCCTGAATATCAATGGCAAATATAGCCTAGAATAGGCTTGAAAAAAATTTTAGTCGTGCAGCTGAATGCAAAACAAAGAACTTTCTCACATTGACATCAGCTTAGTTGTGATGTGAATAGTCATATATCGGCTACATCAAGAGTATTTGTAGGCTTCCACGCTCCTTGCTTATGCTCTCTGCTACAGTTCTCAGTGCAGTGCTTGTGTGTACACATTCGCGTGTGGTTAACGTGTCTGGTGGCCAGTTTGGCTAAAACACTGATTCCACTCCTATTCCAAAGTTTGTCAGATTGAATTTATTGTGTAATCCTGTTGAAATTAATTTGTGCCAGACTATGCTAGAGTCTCGGGTTTGGGGGCGTCTTTCACTGTCAATTGCACCGCTGTTATGTCAAAACATGTGCACCTTGACCTTGGAGCCACCAACATCACTGACGGGAACCAAGAAATATTTCACTCAATAAACAGCGTTCCCATATGCATCTTGAGTAAGCCATCGTGTCATGCTCGGCGCCAATGCAGCTTTTTATTTGGCCTGATGGTAAAACGCATTCTTCGTAGAGGCTTGTGACGCTTAGGCTATACGATAGCGAGAAATTGTTTAGATGATTCGCCGGCACTGGTCTTCTTTTCCAGAAACACTGCTAATAGCCCGTTTCGGGAGCCCCACTACAGTGTTGCCAAGCGTGAAAGAAGAGCAGAGCAGGATGCCCTTCTTTCTTTACCTTAATTTTTCTTTCTTCTTTCTTGTATCTCTTTTTTTGTATCTGTTTCATACTCTCTATCTTTCTTTCTTTTTCTTTCTTTCTATCTCTCTATTGCTTCTGTTTTCTTTGAATATAGTTCTTTTTCTGGCTTGCTCTCTCTTTCTTTTCTTCGACTTCATGTCATGTTGCCTTCTCCGTATTTTGTCTTTTTCTGTCACTTTATTTTTGTCTCTGTTCCCTTTATTTCCTTCTACTTTAACCCGTATTTCTTCCTTTTTTTCTTTCATGAGTTGCACGTTTATTACTTCGCCGAGAAGAGTTTTTCAATTAGCGCTCGCTATCGCACCCACCGCATTCTGTAGTGAGGCTTGCCCTATTCTTGTGGCGCATAACCACCTGAGGAGTCGCACAGTGGAGCAAAAGTTCCCGACAGCTGAAATAGCTTCGCTGCTAAAAAATGAGGAGCCATTTCATTCTGTTACCTGGACGACCCAGCAAAGCCGTTTAGTGCACGGCACAGATATAACACAGTGGAAGCCTGTTTGTTGTGTAAGAAGAGTTTGTGAATGTCCAGGCTGTTAATCTTCAATACGCATTTTTTGCACTGCTCTCTAGACGGCGTCTGGTGTTCTTGGTGTACGAATGGAATGTTGTAGTCGTATGGAAAGAGAAGTTTGTTATACCGTGTAGTCTTCTGTTTAATGCACTTTAGGATGCTTTTGCAAATGCTTGACTAAAAGGGGTCTGCAGCACTTTTTGAGCATGGTGAGAAAACACTGCCCACTAGTAGTCAAGGCCTCCGAGAATGCACAAGCCAAATGTTATAGCGGAGCATGCGGCCTGGAATTCACAATAAATTCTCTAACTCAGCTAAAAATTGCTTTCTCTCCTGTTGACAAGTCACGAAACAAGCTCAAAAATCACTCGTCAGAGGTGTTCCATCAACTATTGGCCTATTCGGTTATGGCGTGATTGGTCATTACAAGGATCGTTGTGAGGCTGCGACTTTTCCATGCGTGCGTGCACGATCACACTGAAAAAGCCGCACATTCGAAAAAAGAAAAAGTGCTCAAGCTCACGCATATGTGGCTTATTTCCTTTGCCCCTGCTTAGCTTCCAGTACTTTCGTCGAGGCGAAAGAACACAGAATGCAATTGCATCGTGCGACAAATCTTTGTAACTCCACTTGTACTGGACGGTTCTAAAAATTTTTGTGGTGGTGAGTTCATGAGGCAATAAACTCTTTTAGTTAATCCTCCAGTTCATGGCTACTTGAAAAAGTGTTGCTGGGCCCCTTTAAAGGGCACTAAAGAGCAAAACGATTTCTCGTGTATCAGTAAAGCACAGGTTCAAAATCTCAAAAACCACTCTTACCGCGACACTACGCTTAGTAAGAGAGGAAACGCATGAAAAAAAAATGCGGGTGGTGATGCCACTTTGAGATTCCCGTTCCAAAGGACATCACGTCAAAAATATTGAAGGCATCTACTGTGTCCTACATAGCTTCTAGTTGATAAAAATGTAGTACATTGTAATCTGTGGGTGCTACAGACTTGACTTAGTATACATTGTTTCAGAAGATTTCAACGAGCCAGTGCCATCAAAATACTGAGAATACAGTTTGAAATTTCTTATGTCAGCGCGGAGATTACGGGATGAAATTTAAAAATGAAACTTTGACCTTGCCTTTTTCCTGCTAATAAATGAACTTATGATGGTGAAACATCGCATTAGAGCTGTCAAGCACTTTGTCAATCTAAACTAAGTCATTGTTCTTCTTTAGTTTCCCTTCAAATTGGATTGCTATTTCCTGTCAACCTAGCATACACGCAAGCCATAGTCTGAAAGCACTCCGAGAATGCTCTGTCTAGTGCAGAGAGAGTCTTCGGAGAGAGGGAAAGATGTGTCGGAAGAGCTTGGCTTTCGAGCCTAGCTATGGCATGCCATGTTGTGCCAAGCAGTACAGTTAAAAATGCCAGGCTTGCGCGGAAGCCGCAGCACAGTCACAGCAAAAGCTAGAATGAATGCAAAACTTTATTGCAAATATTTTCTTTTTCTGGTGAAGGTGGAGCCCTCAGTCCAGGGCCCCTGTGGCCTTTGCCATCTTGCAGGCTCTGTCGATCAGCTTGAGCTGTTCTTCAGGCTTAGAGCATGACAGTGCAGCATCCCACTGCTCCGGGGTTGCTGTACAGTTTCTTGGCACTACCTGTGTGTGTTGGCAGGCCCATGTCACATGATAAAGTGTGGGGTGTTTTCTGCATAGCGGGCATTTGTTGGCGTATATTCCTGGATAGATGTTATTCAGAAGACTGAGATTGGGGTACGTATTAGTCTGCAGCTGTCTCCAGGCGACCGACTGCTCTCTGCTGAGGTCTTTGTGGGGAGGAGGGTATATCCTCCTCAGGGCTCTCTGGTGTTCTAAAGTTGCTCCATGGCGTCTAGTAACTGTGCCTGGTTCCTCGTCGTTGTGCGCCACCTGGTTGGCGTATACTCGGGCATTGGCGTCGGCACGCTGGTTCCTTGTCACAGTTCCATGACCTGGTGTTCATGTAATGGAGCTGCTCGAGAAGGTGATGTGGATGGCAGTAGTGGATATGCGTCCACTGCTGTACTGTCGACACGCTTCTTGCGAGTCAGTAACTATTTCTGTGGTAGACTCTATGCTCTGGTGTGTGATGGCGAGTGCGATCGCTACTTCCTCAGCCTCAAGGATGTTGTTGCTTCTGATCAAAGCACTGTTGATTTACCTAAGTTGGTGATCAACAACGCTTACAACTGTCCCGGAGTGCTCTCTGTATGTGGTCGCGTCAACGTACGATACGTCAGTTCTCACCTTGAAATTCTTTCGTGTGCTTCTGATCTGGCTTTTCTTCGAGCCTTATGGATTTTTGGATGCATGTTTTGAGGTATTGGGCTGACTTCAATGATCTGGCATATGCCCTTCGGTATGCTTGCCATGTTATTGATTTCTCCGCAAGCATCCCTCATGCCCGAAGTCTGCAACGTGTACCCGCTTGTAGCAGTCAGCAGTAGTCTCATTTTCTATGCAAGAGGATGCGTCTCGATGTGTTCTTGAACTTTGTAGTTTATCACAAGTTTAAGGAATTTCTCTGTGGAGGTGCTGACTGATAGACCAAGGGCGCATTTGTAGGCTTTTCTAAGGATTGCCTCTAATTGTTCTTTTTCCTGTGCGAGTGGTGTTCGATGGAGGCACTGTATACAATCCTACTAACCACGAGGTCCTGTACTAGCCTACAAGTGTCTTCCTCCTTCATACCCCGTCTTCTGTTAGAGATTTTAGTTATCATCCTCGTGATCTGCATTGTAGTGTTTGACAGCTGTCTGATGGTGTGGTCTATATGACAGTTACTATGTATCCACATGCTGAGAATACTAATTTGTGATACTTCTGGAATCTTCTTTTCCCCCCTATATCGCCTTGAGACGTCTCTGGAGTTTTGCAGATCGTATTCTCTTCTGTAGCCTCTCAGGACTTCCGATTTCTCCGGGGAGCAGACAAGGCCGCATTGTCGCACAAAAGCTAGAAGCAGCAATAGTGAGGCCTTTCAGAGCCTTTTGTAAACACTCATTGGGTAACTGCTGCAAGCACACTTTCTGGGTATCCACTACGGCATTAATAATAATAATTTCTGGGTAGTAGGCCGGCATTCTCTATGCTATCCTTTGTCATTCTTCCGAGAAGCGTAGTATTCACTAAATGCTTGCAAGGAATTTAGTGCCAATTGTTCATGCAGTGGGTGACGACCAGGAGGGTTTATGCCTGAAGTGGGTATGCGTCACAGTTAATAGGTGATCACGAAAAAGCTTTTGTAATGGCCATTGGACTACCCACTTTTTACGCTGTTCGCATTGTGTGACACCTGGTTGTTTTTTTGCTGTTATAAAATGCTTTATTAGTCATATTAACGCAATTCCTTTCCCGGCATCAAGCCTGCCTAAGGTAAGTTTGCACACAAGTTCCAAGCACCGGCATGGCTTAGTGGTAGAATACTGGGCTAGCACGCAGAGGACCCGGGTTCGAGCCCCACTGTGTCCTTGGTACTAGGTTTTGTTTTCTTATTTTTGCGATAGTGGTTACGGACACCGGCGGTGGCGGACAGCTACGGCGTCGCGCCTGATCCGAGTTTTGATCTCATAACAGCGTTTGCTGTAAAAAGTATGTCCGTTCCATCTTTTGAGTTGTCTTAGGGGACTTCATTAGTCGTAGTGGGACTCTTTAGCATTGAGGCACTCTTCCGTGTCACAATGTTTGTCTGCACTTGTGCTGATAACCGCATAGATGTGTTTAGGGTGTTATTTCATAAAGTGTGGGTTTGATAAACTGTATTTTACCTATTGAGTATTTCGTTCAATAGCTAATTTCAAGAAAGTTCACTGAAGAGGTTATTTGAGAACACTCAAATGCATGATGCCCTTGATTCCTGCATTATTGAGTGAAATAACGGCTCAATGAATGTCTCCATGAGATTTATAGTCAACAGAAATATTTCTGGCTCTTCAAAAAAGCTCCATAATAATTGTATAAGTTCTTGAATGTACAAACTGCAATTTGCTTCTCTAGGGTACTTCAGGATGAGAGATTAGCTGCTCGAGAATGCTCTGAAATAGAAATTTTGTGCTGCTCCTAATTGCTCTATTATGAAAGTTTACGGCTTCAAAACTTGCTTCAAGTCAGAAGTCCTTGGTAGCATTACTGAAAACTCCAACATGATTCTTCCTGTCTCTGCGCTTTGCGTAGCCAAAACTGTCACTGAATGCTTTTAAAAACGCCTTTTAATAGCTGTTGCGTGCTTGACCAAGTGAGGTTTCTTGCTTGGAAAGAGGAGTCGTTAGGTATTTATTGCAATAGTAGAAAAAAAAAAATGTAAAATGCTGTGCATTCCTATCCAAGACAAGGCTCACGTACGCCACACCTTGAACAGGCTTGAAAGAACTCATTGTTGAGAAGCTGTGACTGCCGCTCTGAACATCAAGAGCAGCCATTTATTAATTAGTTGGCTCATTCTTCAGCAAAGGCCACTTAGCCCACTTGAGCTGTTGCTTGTTTTCCTTGGCAGAGTGGCTTTGCATCTTTTCTAGCTTATATGGGGCCTCTTCACTGGATAATACTGGCCTTCTTGGTACTGTGGAAGGTTGATTTACTAATCATGTCAAAATTATTTTCGTCTTTAGGGAGAAAAGTAATTGCGCTCCTTGCCTGAGGAGTTCAATTCATTGCTGTTTTAACTGGCACACCTTGATAATTTCCCATTGTACCCCTTTACCAAGTTAACCGACTATTTACCTTTGTCGTGGACAGTGCACGTTTCTCGTTTTGTTGTTGGGGGGCTCGGCAACAAATCCATTTTCTGTTACGCTTCCTCAGTGAGCCCATTCTGGGAAAGATAAGGAGGAAATGGCGGGGGGGGGGGGGTGCTTCGGGGAGACTAGTGGCAGCAGAGCAAGTGAGACAAAAGGAAAGATCGGTCGAGTAAAGACGTATGGACAGCCGCTCAGACGCTTTCCTTGTGATGTTCGAAAGTGCCTTTTTTAGTGCCTGTATAGTGTAAGTAAATCCAGTGGACTCTTTTCGAACTGTGCCTTCTCTGATCGGCATTTTATACAAGGAATTCACTAAAACCACTTGCTGTGAACGCAGCTGTACGGCGCCAAGATGGCCTATCCAGAACTGCTGCTCACCGTCTCACCAGAGGTGGACAGCCGCCTGAAGGAAGCTGTCAAGGATGCCGAGCTGGCCAAGGTGCTCCGTGATGGCACATTCAATGTGTCCCTGCCCGGAGACGACCAGTTTGCTGTTGAGCTGCACACTGCCAAGCTGATGTTGGAGCAGGTATGGTGGTCACTTCAGTGGTGTTACATGGTGAAAAAAAAAATATATATATAATGAAGTTGATGAATAGTGAAGCTAAGGAGAGAAAGAATAAGGGACCCCATTTGTAGCTTTTAACTCTTGTAGAGTAATTGTTACATAAGTGGAAATGAATTAAATAGGAAAAAAATTGAAGTTTGTATATTTGGTGTCTACTATCTGAAAGTTGTTTGGTTATATTGCAAGCCGTGTACTTTATGTGGAGGTGCCATATTTATTTGAATCTAGCCTGATACTTTTTATAATATAACCTGATACCAATTGAATAATAATATACGTAAAAAAGAAAACAAAGTTTGTAGGTTTCTTTCTTTTTTGTTTTCTTTGGTGACATTATTATTTTTCTATATTTCACAATTACTATGCGACAGTTTAATAATAATGCTGCTTGTTTCAGCATGGGTTCATTGTTTATTGGCCTAATTAGTGTGTGTCTAACAATTCAAGAAGTGAGCCCCTTAATTATTTGTTCATTGGAAGCAGATTTAGTATTCCTGACTGCGCTAACCACCTCATGTGGTCCTGCGCTTTTGAGCCAAACACTATGAACACTATTCAATAGTTACTTTACACACGTGAACTCAAATTACTAGTGCCTTAATTGTGGACTCACTAAAGTTTACAATCCTCCAGCATTTTGTTTCACTTGGCCGGATTGATTGGGTGGTAGTGGCAGCTGTGTTGGTGTCCTTAAATTCTTGCATGGGCTTTTTTGCAAGATTTCTCAGTTTATGAAGAAAGTACATTAAGGTCTCTTTAACCTAATTAAATGTTCTATTACTGAATGGATCAAGAAAACAGTAAACGAATGTGTGCTGCTTTAACATTGCTGTGCTTGCTGAGGAACCCTGCAATTTCATTGTTTCGAGCAAAATTGGCACATTTATAATGCTTCTCATCACATTAAGACGAATAAATGCTTTCAGCAGGTGTGATCTAGGTAAAATCGAGTCATCATGAATGGAGAAAACAAGGAAAATTTTAAGGGCTGTTTTTTTATTAGTTACACATTATTAATAAAAACTAACAGACAATAATGCCAAGAGAAGTACAATATTAATAAAAGCTAACAGACAACAATGCCAAGGGAAGTACGTAAGAGATTTCATTTGTTGTTGTTATGACATATATGTGGAGAAATGAAACGAGAAAACAAAAAAATAACTTGCCCTCAGCATGGACCAAACCCACGACCTTTGAATAGTGCATCCGATGCTGTGCCTATGGAGCTAGAGTGGCAGTTGTTTTCCTGTACAGTTTATGGGGTATATATATGCATTTAAACCTGGGAGTGTTAGTCAGCACCGCTCGCAGCCACGATGGCGGGAATGAAACACTCAATAGTGTGCGCATATGTGCATCCTGGTCATATTTGCAATACTCGGCGACAACCTATCCTGACAATTCTGTGGAATCTACTGAACTGAAACGAATGCTTGCTACTGCGCTGAAAAAAAAAAGCACTTAAGTTTACTGAGAATTTTCTTATTTTTCTTACTAAAATATATGCTGCTTTATTTGTTATGAGACTCAAACGGTTGCAGGAAGTCATGCATGGAGTGCAGTTATTGCTCACTTTGCAGGAATGCATTCCCTTTCTTTCACTTTCTTTTACTGCGCGACCCTTTTCAGCACACCAGTTTCCCAAAAGAAACATGGCGTCCGTGACTTAGCGGGTTTGTGTGCAGCCGCAAACGCACTGTTTACTTCTCCAAGGCAAATATACTCGTAATGTGAGACTAAAACTTACACTGAACCATCGAATTGTTTCTCCCGTTCATATATTTGTGAGCATAATTTTCTAAATGGGCTAACTATACGAGCAAGCAAAACTTAAATCAGCTGCAAGCCACTATGCTACTTGCAGAGCAACATGAAAGTGCGGAAGCCCTGCCTCTGTAGCCTTTGCCCCAATGCTAAGATAAGTTGTCCCCCAGTATAGCAAGTTGCTGAGCAACAGCATAACCATGATGTAGCTGGTGGTGTCCACACTTGAATCATAGTCAAAACGCTCGCTACGTTTGATGACTTGTGCAGGGCTTTTGAATGAGCTTGCATTTCATCGGACTAAAACCAAGCCACTCTCCGCCATAACCATTCCAGATGAATTCATGCCCACTGTTGTTGCTGTTGACCATGCAGTGCTGAAGGGTAGTGCAATGTTTGGCTAGCCATGCATTGAAGATGATGATTCTATTGTGGATTTTCACAGTTGGCTTCAGTTGACTGGGCTGCTTCGCTTCCATTGGGTAGCCATGTTTCATTCTCCAGTTTTGTGCTTCAGACTTGCAGCACGGCTTGTCAATTAGTACACAGCCAAACAGGCTCGTCAAATGAGATTGATGCCAGTAAATCATTTGTATATTTGCGAATCTGCCCTTTTCTGTTAAGGATGATTTGAAGGCAGCACAGTAGTGGGCATGTCAATATTAAAGAGAAGTTTGGCAAAGAAAAGCAGCGCATGTACTTATGTTCCAAATGCATATGCATTCAGCACAGTATAATGCATGCAGTTGTATACTGGCATCATTAGCCTGTGTCAACATTCAGCTCCACCTGTATGACCCTTCGTGCAGAGAAGAGTTGGGGCCATTATTGCACATATGTGCCTACAATAGGTATTTAACTGCAGAATAATGTGAAGCGTTTCTTGTTGACAGTGGTTGAGTATATGAAGTAGGTGAGCCCTCCATCTATGTTTCATTTCAAGGTGGATTTTCGTAAGCACTGTTGGTTCACCTACCAGTAGCTTAGCTTGCAACATATTCCTCTGTTAAGCTTGCAAATTCTCTTTTTGTTTCCACACCTAAATAACTGCAGTGGCTGAGTGGCGACTTTGCTAGGCTGCTAACCCAAGGGACGCAGGTTTGATCCTTGCTGTGATGATCAAATTCCGATGCAGGCAAAATGGTGGAGGCCCCCGTACTGAGTGGTGTCTGCACATGTTAAAAAACCCCAGGCGGTCAAAATTATCCGGAGCCTTCCTGTATAGCATCTCTTATAGCCTGTATTACTTTCAAATGTTAAATCCAACAAACCGATCAACCAGCCATTTGTGTTAGCATAGAAGTGGTTCCTTTTGAAAGAGAGAGACTTTGTTGGAAAAACAAAATTTCCTGGACTCTCACTCTGTAATGACAAAATGATGCAATGGCCCCGCCGTGGTGGTCTAGTGGCTAAGGTACTCGGATGCTGACCCGCAGGTCGCGGGTTCAAATCCCGGCTGCGGCGGCTGCATTTCCGATGGAGGCGGAAATGTTGAAGGCCCGTGTGCTCAGATTTGGGTGCATGTTAAAGAACCCCAGGTGGTCGAAATTTCCGGAGCCCTCCACTACGGCGTCTCTCATAATCATATGGTGGTTTTGGGACGTTAAACCCCACATATCAATCAAAATGATGCAATGGTTGATAGCTCTGGAAATCTGGTTGAGTAGCAAGTTTAATTCTTATTGTACAAATGCTCCTTTGCAGCTGAAACATAATCCCATTGAGTGGAAGTGTTTGGCTGACGTCTCTTGTCCTCCGCAGCTGTCTCGGCAGGCAAACAAAGGTGGCACAGCTCCGAGCGTGGTGTGGCTGCGGCTGAGTGGTCTGCGTCATGTCGTGGATCGCTACACAGAGGAATCATACCAGGCCTCTCATGCCCTGCGACTCATCCGCGAGTTTGTCAACAAGGTGGGTACTGTTGACTGTCTTGAGGGCAGCAGCACTTAGGGTTGATACGTACTAAAGTTCTGTTAGTGTAAAATTTTTGGTTGCGAAGGGAAGAGAGTATTAAAGGTAGAGTACAAATCGAATTGAATATTTTTTTAACATTTCTTAAATACTTTGAAGCAAAATGATAGAAAAAAGTCATAGAGGATGCCTAAGCATAGAGTTTTGAGATACGAACACAGAATGTGCAAGCATTTCTATTAGCTAGGCTGGTGAGGCGCTGGAGGTATGCTTCCAAGTTATGTTCCCGAGTTGTTTTTCTAAACATTGAAGCATTGCAGAGATTACCTTATGTTTCTTTGCGTGATTTGGCACTACCAGAGTGATGTTGACAGCACTTTACATGTGGAAGCAAAAGGCTGTGTTTTCTCAACGTCTCCACCTCGAAATTCTGCAGAGGCCTAACCGATGTGGTGAACAAAGGGAACTTCATTCAAGAGTTCCTCATCTCCCGCTCTGCAGCTGCGAGTAATTGCTACAGCAGTTGCTGGTGCCGGTGTCAGGTCCGATGGGAGAGGTCTCGTGTTTTCCGCAGATTGGATGCCAGACGAGCGTTTGCTTTTGCAAACGTGGTGAAGTCGCAATACAGTTAAACCTGGATATAATGAAATTGATGAATTTGCGAGAAAATTTGTTATAAAGAAAATTTTGTTATATGCAGCTTCGGTACGAAAATTAGGAAAATAAACGCGCAAATCAAACAAAAGGAGTACTGAAAGCAGAGCTACCCCACCACATTTTTAACTGTAAAAACTGCGTTATTATTATGATGGCAATCATATGGACACTCTCGGCGGGTTTTTCCCGTCGTTGCCATGTTCTGTAACAAGCCCGAATTGATAACATGCCCCCGCGCTAGGTAACTTTCACGAGCGGGTAACAGCGCTCGAACGCTGCTGAAGCAGAGATAAAATGAGTTGACCCATCCTTATCGCCTGGAAAAATGTATAAGATAACATCTCCCTTGTGTTAGAACTGTCAGGGAATGCTCCAACAGAAAGTAAACCACCCATCTTCAACGAGCACGAAACAACGCGGGGAGAAGGGGGTGTTCGCTCGAGTAGCAATAATAAACTTGGATTTTACAGGCGGCTGCGATCGCTGGCACGCTTGATATCTCGGCGACTATTAGTGCAGTTTTAACGCGAAAGGACGTGTGAAAAGAGCACTTTTATCTGGAGCGGCTGCATTTGCTCACAGCAGCGTTTTGTAGGAGTTCCGCGACATCGGATCCAAAAGAGTCGGTTGCCAAGCTTACTTTTTATAACATAATTTTTTGCTATCACGTTCGTTGCATTGCATTCAACACATCATCGTCTTGCCAGAACAAATTGGCTAATTGCAAAAGCTTCCGGCTTGCAAACTCTTGGCGCCGCGCAAGATGGAAGCGCGTGATGAGTAGACCTCCAAAGATCTGTCGTCGCCATGGTCTCGGAGAGTTCCTATTAGCGGCTAATCTGACATCCCCTCGGTGTTGATAACACGGTTTTCCAAAATTAGGAAAAGTCGCAGTTTTCCCAGTGGCAGATGCAGTGACTGTTACTAATGCCATAAACGTGGTTTCAGCATTGTACACAATCGACCTGTTCTTGCGAAATGTGCCTTCTGAAAAACGCCTTGATGCCACTAAAGCAGCTTGTGATGTAAAATTCATTAGTAACACATGAAAAACAGCAGAATATTTGGCAGATGCAGTGAGATCTTCACAAAATGGCAATGGATTACATTGTCCAGGTGATCTGCACAGGTTCATATTGTGCTGTGCTCTATTGCGGTCTGTCTGTTTCAAGGTAGTTTGCAGTGGAGTGGAAATAGTGACACTTTTACTATGAAAGCTCATATCAACGGAAAGCTATTTTGCTCACTGAGGTCAGCTATACTGCATTTTTCCTTCATGCCCGCAGCCCGTGTCCGTGAGTGGTGCAAATAAGGAAAGGAAATTTTTTGCTTCATGTCTACCTCGAAAACTTTCTACGACATGAAAACGAGAAAATCTTCAGATCTTAAGGGGAGACGCTCCTCGAAAAAGTTTTTTTTTTATTTCTAGTAATAGAGACTTGAAAAGTTTGTTATTAGTATAGTTTTTCATGCAGATTTCAAATATGCAATCATTTTTTGTGTAGCTGCTATAATTATTGAGTTATGCCATAAACAATAGCAAAAAGTTACATTTTTTGCGGGCACTCTTTTATGTACTAAACTTTCAGTAAAAGCACTGTGTCTGATCTTATTTGACTATTGGTAGATTGAAAAGTGCAAATATCTATATAGATATGTCACAGAAATATTGGAACCAAGAAAAAAAAAATTGCATTGAATGACTTATTATTTTCAATCTCCCTTGAAACAATAAGCTAATATTTTCACAACTAATGCTGGTAGGCATTGCAATTTAGAGTAGATATTTGCATTCTGCATGTGTTGAAGAATATGTGTGCCAAGTTTCGTTACTATACAATGAATATAAGTTTCTAAAAGGCTGCCCGGAAAACGTGAAACTGTCAGAAAAAATGAAAATGAGAAAAACAAGTTTGAAAGTTCACAAAGTTGGCATTTATTAGGAAATCATTCTTTTTGCATCAAATTGGGGCACAATGAAAAGTACCTTGCCTTGAATGCACTGCAAGTGTCTAGAAGTCCCCTGCACCATAGCTTGGTCCTTCACGGCTCTTGCGGTCAATGTCCTCAACACGAGCTCTCTTCGCTGTGTTGCGACGGTGTGCCCTCGCTTCTTCAGTTTGCTTCAGGTTCATCTTCCTGATGCGCATGACGTCACAGTGGTCACCATGTGTGGCCAGATCTTGTGAGGGGAGAATTCCAATGCCTTCGAGCACTTCTTCAAAGCCCCTGTGGCCTTTGTTGTACCAGAGTACAGCAAGAGCGGTGGCTGTCTCCACAGTTGTTCTGGAGGCGAACTTTGTTTTTGGACATAGCAGCCATATCTTGCTGTTCAGCGATTCGGCTGCATTTTGTGTCTTGCCATGAAGGCACCGAATAAGGAGTTTCTCCTCTGTAAGGCGCTTGTAGATAGGCATAATTGCCAATCCTTGAGCCTTCGTCAACAGTGGGGTGAGGCGTGGTGCAGGCTCCCCCAGTGCTTCCGCACGCTTGTGCTTGCACCACGAATTCGGTCCCGCGGGGCAAAAGTTGTGGCTACTGGCACCATCACTGGAGCAGCAATGAAAATACGATGCCTATATGGCAGTGTACATATTTCGGACACTGTTCTTGTTGCTCGTGATGGGGATCTTGTAATATGTTTGTAGTTTTATTATTGTCGCATCTTTCAGTTTTTCGCCTCGTGGCAGTGGCGTTGCCAATTTCCGTAGGGCAGTTCCCAAGCGCTTTGCAACGTGGTTCGTGCACTCTTCTTTGTCAATGGGGGTGTCACAGTATACATTTGCCTCGCAGACTGCAGTGTAGGCCTTGCTGTCACCATCACTTAGGAAGCTGGTGAATCGCAGTGGAGTTTCATAAGACAAGGTCCTCTGCCATATATTGACAGCTGCCGCAGGTTCCATTGCATGGGATGAGCAGTCAGTGTTTTTTTGGCAAACTGGAAGATGAAAAGCTCGCCATATCTCTTCATCCTCCCCAAGGTCCCTGTGTATACTGCAAGCATGGCAGTAGTTCGAAAGAACTTCAAAATCGAGGCAGAGCCCCGTGTCCAGGGACACGACTGTGCCCACTCCATTGTGGCTTTTATGACCTCTTTTCTGCCAGGTGCCATCAAACATGACTGGCACATCTCTGCCGCCAACTGCGTCCTTCGTGATGTTTCGTGCCTGGTGCAAGTTTTTGCTCACTGCTGTCATCGCCGCACCATGGAGCTTCTTGCAAATGCCGTTGAATGTCTTGTGATGCATCGGGCTCGGAAGACCGAGAATCGCACAAAATCGTGAAAGTTGGTCGTGGCCTGCGCCTATAGCGCGTGCTGCCAGAACTGCCTTCACGTTTACAGCAAAGCTGTCATGTGAGCTGCCGCTGTCAAAACGAGCGCTCGTTCCTTGGTCCCCGGCCGAAGCAGTACGTCTCGACATGTGCGTGAACGAAAGTGCAGATTCAGGGCAATCAGAATTTTGACAGCACAGTTAGAGGAATGCCGAAAGTCCTTTGCGCTTTCCAGCTGCCTCTCGCACGCCGAGCTTCCGTTCGCGGCAGGTTGGGCATTGCGCACCCGCCACAAGTGCCGTCAGCGCATCGATTTCGCAAAGCAGCATGTTCGCAGTAGCAGCATCTACCGGTATACGTTCACTCTCAAAGAATCCAATCTTCCTTTGGGATGCACTGAGGAATTTACGGCAGCGGCTATTTCACAACCACTGTCGCAGGGTTCGGTGACGGTGTTAGGCCTATCCGAAGTCGGAACGTCGGGGCGTTGGTCGGGGGCGACATCGTCGTTCGCTGTCGCTTTGCGAAGCGTCCGACGCCGTTTCCCTCGATACTTGTGGCGAGTTCTGAACTTTCGATTATCTGAACTGCACTTCTTCGGGCTTGCCATGACGCAAAAATGCAGAGAAACGCAGAAAAACTCGATCGCGACGTCCGAGGCTTCGCTCTTTTGCCGGAGAGATAGGAGGGGGAGGAGCGTGGAGCACACCGCCGTCCAATGGCGGCCTCGCACTGTGTGCCGCGATATTCAAAACGCGTGACGTACGCGTTGTTTTTCTCGTTTTTTGTTTATTCTGCGTGAAGGAACGAGACTGGCTACTAGTGGATTATGAAGGATATGGCCTTCGCAGCATGCGTGCACGATTGCAAATGGCGGCCAACGCATCGTTTTCGCGACATGACGACGCGAACTTCGTTGTTTTTCGCGACTTTCGCGCATTTCTCGCGTCACCGCTGCCCACTTGGAAGCATTTTTTGATAATTTCTCGTGCGAATTTCAGCTTGATATTTTCGGAAGTAATAGATTATAGTCCAAGGATGCCAATACAGCCGGAAAAAAAAAGCAAAAATTTTCCGGAAAACCGTGACTTTTCCACCCGCGTCTCCCCTTAATGACACGCTCGCAGGTGTCTCCCCGCCATGGTTCTCTAGGGGCGAAGGTACTCGGCTGCTGATCCGCAGGTCGCGGGATCGAATCCTGGCTGCGGCGGCTGCATTTTCGATGGAGGCGAAAATGCTGTAGGCCCGTGTGCTCAGATTTGGGTGCACATTAAAGAACCCCAGGTGGCCGAAATTTCCGGAGCCTTCCATTACAGCATCTCCCATAATAATATGGTGGTTTTGGTACATTAAACCCCACAAATCAAATCACGCTTGCAGGTATTCTCAAGCAGCTTGTCAGGTTTAATTGAATGGCACGGGATCGGGGCGTTTTCAGAAGAGACCTTGAAGAGGTACTGGCACTGAAATATTCGTCTCGTGTTTTTTTGCTGCAATGTGTTGCTGAGGGCCTGTTAGTCATAACGCGGCACATCTTTTGCTGCAGTATGTGACAGATAGTTATTTACAGGCTCCTTATTACCGACCTGTCTGTTTTAGCTTAAGAGAGCTCCATAAACGATAAGCCGCTGGGTGCAACTAAGTTTATGCCGGATATATAAAACTTGGATATATGGAATTATTAGTGCTATGAAACAGTTGAGAAATCCCCTTGAATTTGCCGTGCAGGAGTGTGGGATCGGTGCACTCGTATATCGAACTCCCGCACAGCGGCACATCCGCTATATCGAACGCTGCGCCACGCCGAAGGCAAGATTCATTTTTCCTAGCAAATATTGATCAATTTCTGGCCATGTTCTAACAAGTTTTGATCTCTTTGAGTGTGCTGGTGACGAAAAGGTGGTATTATTCCATCGCGCTGATATGGTTCGTTGCGCAGCGCTTGCGAGTGCACCGGTATGTTTGATGCTCGATCTACGGGCTCCAACGCGCGGGCGTATTGTTTTTCACAAAAACCAATTTCCGATAACACCAAAATAAGAATGTGTAGTGATTTGGCGATCTCGTTGCAATGTCCACATTCCCTTCCTTGTTTGTTTGTGCACAATAGCACACTTGCCTGAAAAGCATGGCCTTCAAGATGTGCAACTTCGTGGCGTATTTTTGGTGTTTGTGGTTTAAAGCGCACGTCTCAGAGGCTACGCTTTTTCTAGTTTTTAGCATCAAAGCAGCTGAAAACAGCGGCTGCCAGCTACAAAGGCACAAGTGACATCGACATCGCGAACATCTTGATTGTGGAAACTCGACATTGCCTTTTGCACTTTCTGGACTTGTGAACTTCTTGCCTCGTTCCTGATAAATCCTAATTCGGGAGTTGAACTTAATGTTGACCCTTATGTAACAATAAAAATTATGACTGATGCTTGGAGCGATTTTAAGCAGAGCACCGTCGTATACTTTCCTTGCGGGCCAGTTGACGACTTCAGGTGTGTCATGACCACTGGTGCACGGTGCCTCGGTGAATTCTGCGACTAATCAGCGTTTCCGGCCACCATCTTGGACAGTGAGGAACTTATCAGTGCAGATGACGACATAGCTGTTTATGACCGCATCGATAGTGAGATCATGGCTGCCGTGTCCTGTGCCAAGGAAGTGTGCCCGTACGGTTGTGAATATGCCAACGCCATCGCTGCTGCTGCTAACTAACCTTGTTCCGCGCTACAAAGCTTGCATCGGCGTTCTGCGTCAATCAACGCTGTTGATGCCGAAGGAGCTGAGTGCGCTTATTTGAAAAGCTTCAATGATAATGAGGATGTCTGGAACTTTATGGCTTTTCGATGGAGGCGAAAATGCTGTAGTTCCGTGTGCTCAGATATGAGTGCGCGTTAAAGAACCCCAGATGGTCTAAATTTCCAGAGCCTTCCACTACGGCGCCTCTCATCATATGGTGGTTTTGGGACTTTATACCCCACATATTATCAACTTGAATGCGCAAAAGAAGCAAGACAAGCTTGCAGACTCTTTTCATGCGAAAAAAAGTGCGGTAACTTGCAGTTAACACCTTGTTCTCATTAAACTGTGAGCAAATCGATATGTTAGTGCTAGTAATGATTTTCGAGGCCTTAAATGCTTTAATGTAGGCCTTAAATATGCATATTTATTATTCAGAATTATTGATATATTGAACTGTTTCACAATTATCTTCGAATTTGATATATCCTTGGTCTAGTGGCTAAGGTACTCGGCTGCTGACCCGCAGGTCGCGGGTTCGATTCCCGGCTGCGGCGGCTGCATTTCCGATGGAGGCGGAAATGTTGTAGGCCCGTGTACTCAGATTTGGGTGCACGTTAAAGAACCCCAGGTGGTCAAAATTTCCGGAGCCCTCCACTACGGCGTCTCTCATAATCAAATGGTGGTTTTGGGACGTTACACCCCACAAATCAATCGAATTTGATATATCCAGGATCGACCGTATTGCCACCTAGCTTGTGCAATGCTTCATGAGGTCAGCAGAAAGAACTGTGACACACAAGGTCTGCATCAAGAAGTCCTTTTGAAAAGGAAAGGGGAAAACAGTTTCGGCAGCAGCAAAAATGCGAGGCCTGCACGGAAGGTGCAGCACAGTCACCCCGAAAGCTAGAAGAGCGGCCTTTCAGAGCCTTTTATAAACACTCGTGGGGTAACTGCTGCAAGCACACTTGCTTGATGCCCACTACGGCATTAATAATAAAAATTTTAGGGTATTATGCCAGCATTCGCTATGCTATTTTTGTCATTCTTCTAAGAAGCATGGTATCCGCTAAACAATTGCGAGGAATTTTGTGCCAATTCTTCATGCAGTGGCTGACGACGATGAGGACTTATGCCTGAAGTGGGTATGCTCCAACCCATTACAAAAACAAGCTTTTGTAATGGGTTGGAGCATTGGATGACCCACTCATTGAGCTATTCACATTGTGTGACGACTGCTTGTTCTTTCGCTGTTTTAAAACACTTTATAAGTCGTATTAGCGCGATTGCTTTCCCGACATCAAGCCTGGCTAAGGCAAGTTTGCCATCAAGTCCCAAGTACCGGTGTAGCTCAGTGGTAGAATACTGGTCTAGCACCCAGCGGACCCGGGTTCGTGCCCCACTGTGTCATTGGCACTAGGTTTTTTTTGCTAATTTCGCACGATGTGGTTACGGACACCGGTGGCGGCGGCAGCGGACAACTACAGTGCTGCGCGAGACCCGAGGTGTCATCTTATAACACTTCTTGCTGTAAAGCTTTCAACGTGGCACTGGGACCATTGACATGGCAGCAACCACTGAGAAGTAGTCTGCTGGAGCAAACGGGGCAAAAGAAAAATGAGGACTATGATGATGTCATATTTTGTATTATTAGAAGCGTGGTGATGGAAGGGAAGTAGGGGGGTCACTTTGGGTAATTTTGCAAGCAAACTTCGAAATTTATGTAAAGCACCTTCCAAGCTATATTGTCTGTTCATATATATTGCAGATATACACATGTTCATGGGAATCGATCTCAAACGCTAGGTAGAATGCAAAATTTTGTGTTGGTACCCTATTAGAACCAGCAAAACTGGATCACAGAAAAAAAGCGGAACGAATTTCACTTTCCATAAGAATTTATTTTGTTTAGCTCTTTCTTTTCTTCCGATTGTCAACATAGAGGCATACCATAGTTTTAAAATATCTTGTAACATTGCGTGCTGATGCATTTTTATTCAGAACTTTTATAAATTGGGTATGCATTGTGTTCCTTTAGGTGCAGTTTAAGCACATGCTACGCTTTGGGCTTTTACGCTGGCCTCTTTTTAGTCAGTTGGAAGCTTCCTTGTCTAAAATAGTGTCAGGGTGCAGTGACAGCCGTTAACCTTTTCATAGGCCAAAAGAAAATTGGGTTTACGCCCTTCATTTAGAAGTAATGCATTTCGATTTTAGTGAATGACACAGTTATATATCCTATAAAATCTCGTTAATTCAAACTTTGTTAATTCAATCTTGCAGTTCATTGGAAATGACGGCTTGGTCCTGGCCCAGCCGTGTGTATTTCTATGGGGAAAGGCTCCCAATAAATGGAATGTGTCAGAAATCACAGTGATTAATCTGCTAGTCTTCATCCCTCCTAACAGAATTGGGCCCTGAGTGGTCACAATGTGTTGTAAAACCAAACTAAACTAAATGTGCTAGCAATGCAAAACAACGAAACAGCAGCATTTCTCAGCAGATGAGAATTCGGACGCTACGCTGGAGCTCTTGGGCAAGCTGCAAGCGATCATTTAGGAGTCGCAACAGAAGAAGCCCAAACAAACGCAAATTACTGATTGCATTTACTTTTAACTTCAATAATTCTGCCATGTAAAAAAGTCATATATTTCAACACTAAGGCTCACTGCTCACAGGAATGCATTCTGGTGCTTTTTCTGAGGTATCACTGACTGATCAATTAGTTTTGTTAGCTAGGAGTACTCCGTGCATTTAATTCACAAAATCACCTGCCACAAACACATGTAGTGCTTAATTCTTGATGATAACGACTGCAGAAGTAGCCTCTTCAGGTTGTGCCCTCGTGTTGTTGTGTGGCGTTTTTTCAAAGAAGCACTTGCTCACTAATTCGAACACCACTAAATTTGAGCAAACTTATTGTCCATTTCAAGTTCGAATAATGAGCTTTTACTGTAATACCGGACATTCTAATCATTTGAATAAGGAAATTCTGGTGCAAATTGCATGGCAAACGCTTACTAGAAAGATATTTGAAAGTTCCTATATTCTCACACCCCTAGATGATACACATTGTCTTGTAATGCTATGTGCCACTATCATCATGCCACCAGATTTCATAAAGACACAATGCTTGCTGATCTTATCTTTTTGTAAAGTAGGAGACTGGTAAAGTGGGCTGTTGATTTTCCCATTGCTAGTATCGCAGTATTACTGTTGAAGAGGAAGTCGCGAGTATCATGATGCACTTTGGTTTCATAAGGACGAAAGTCTTGAAAAGTTTGGTAGCTGTTGTATTAATACTTGTTCGTAGCTTACTGTAAACTGAGGAACTGTTATACCCTGTTAAGGCTGGATCTAGAGCATATGTTATTCCGGGGGGGGGGGGGGGGGGGGTCCACATCCACGTAATAGACAGCTCTGAATGATTGGCAACTGTACTGGTGTCTGCTATTATACATTGCTAGCGTGCGTGTGTAATTAAGCAACAAAATATGCCATGGTCTTTGTTAATCTGAGTGCACCTCTCCGAATGTGAGCAGTGTATTTTGTGGCAAAAGTGACTTTAAGAAGCATTCTGCTAATGATAAGTCCAGGCCAGGCCGTCTCAGTTGTTTCTTTCACAATCAACTCGAGATGCTTGGCGTGTGCAGGTAGGCTAGTTTGGCTACCTGGGCATGTGGACATGTAAGCAGGCAGTCAGCTTCATTTAAATGTCCATATAAGAACAACAAAGGCAGCTGATGTTTTTTAGCACAAACTAGCCAGAACTGTGAATTGATTGAATGAATACAAAGGAACAGTTTAAATCACGTGGTTTTAAAATACATTGAATATACAAAGGGCCATACAGATATTTCAAACTTGTTTGAAGTACCATATTTACTCAATTCTACCGCGCCTTCGATTGTAACGCGCACCCGGTTTCCACAGTGAAAAAAAAAAAAGTAAGACATCGATTGCAACGCGCAAACATTTTTCTCGTTGGCTCGCACGATCACACCACTCGGGAAAACGACTCCTTTCGGGAGCGTCTTCCGTTTAAATATGAGGTACGGGGGAAGCTTGTGCCTATCTGACGTGCAACGGAGCATTGCTGCCACTCTAGTTTTACCGTGGCCTGATGTCAGCACGCGAACTTGCTTCGCCCCTGTTATGCCTGCGAGTCGACAGCGAACGTCCGTGCCTCTGAAAAAGGCAATCTGTGTCAAGGCCAGCCCGCAAGTCTGCCTGACGCGAACAACTCAACGGCGTCAACAGGCTACGGCGCCTTTCTGGCGTGCACGTGCAGTGAGTCACCTCAGTAAGCGAGCCCGTCGAGTAAACAACCGGCGTCTTCCTGTCTGGGGGTCTGACGCAATGCGCGGCAACGTCACTCGTCCTTGGGTGCAGCCACCTGCAGCGCAGCCTCTCCAGATTCAATGAGAAAGAATGACGCGGCCCAGCGGCGACCCCCATTGGAAGAGTCTGACCTGACGACCAGCGGCGCTTCTGGTTCTGTATAACGCCTCTGTATATATGCTGTACATAAACCTTGTTTAACTCACCGTTGTCTCGTCCGCTCGTCTACCAGCTCTGCGCAGAAGCAGTCGCGAGCTGAGAAACCTATGCTACCAAACGGCTGGTGACCTTCCCGGCGGAGTTCGAAGCAGTGGCGCCTTCGGGACCGTGTTGGCGTCGCCGTCTTTCGAAACAGTGGTTGCAGCGGTGAGATTTCGAGGCGCCCTTCGTAACGTCGTCGGAGGCGCGCTTTCGCAACACCCCCTACTTCTTGACGGTTGTGGCGCCAGGCATGTCGAAGTAAAGAGGCGTCTGATCGGCATTCCTGATTTGCCCAGGCAGGTAGCCATTGTTGTGTCGCAAGTTTAGGATGAACCTCTGAAAACTGTGAAGGTTTTCATCATACTCCTCCGGAAACTTTTCTCATATGCCCGTTCGCCTTCGGAGGGAAAAGTCTTTCCTCTTCATAAAGTTAGTTAGCCAGCACCTGCTCGCTTTAAACTGGCTCCGCATTAGCCCTTTTTCTAAGGCTAACTGCATAGCCTGCACTTGGAGCAGTTCTGTCGTCGCGGGCCACTGTGCCGCTTACTGCTCAATCATATACTCGCCGAGCAGCTCTTCAATTTGCGGAAACCAACCCTGCTGTGGTCCACTGAAGCCTTTGCGTGAATCTTTGCTGTCGACAATCTTTTGCTTTTGTTTCTGCCAGTCCCGCACGCACATTTTGGGAACTCTGAATGACCGCGATGCGGCCCGATTTTCGTTCGTTTCGGCACGCACAATGACTTTTCTTTTAAAAGCGGCATCGTGGTGCACTCGTCGAGTTTTTGGAGTCAGGCCCTTCCATGCCGTCGATGCTAATGCACTACAAGATGATGAACTCCTCCGCACACGTACGAAGTGCCGCACATGGGAAACACATAGGCAGAAATGGCCGACACGCCATGCCGACACACGTAAGGGGCGGTCATTTTGGAAATGCCGATGGCAATAGAATGACCATATTAATTTTTTTTTTCATACTCGATTCAACGCGCATGCGATCTATGAACTCGCTTAACCGGAAAAAAGGTGCGCGTTAGATTCGAGTAATTATGGTAACCAGTAGTTTGAGTGAGAAATATTGGGGGTCTACTTTAGCAATGAAGTACTAGAGACCCATGTGTGGGGGTATAACAAAATATATATATTTACCAGACAGAAAATTTACTGACCACTGTGCATGGTGTATATTGCCCTAGGGAACTAGACCATCCTGTTTAGTGGTACCTTTCATTTTTCGCGCGTCTAGTTATAGGTGTGTGCTGTGCAAGCACCTGCGTGTGACCTCCGTGCTCACATGGTAGGGTGGGGTAAAAGGAGCCAAGTGACTGTGGTGACAGATGGCATATCCAGCCTGTTGATTTAAATTATTTAGTTCTTTTCTGCAACGAATCTAATGCAGAAAAAAATTGTAATTTTTCAAAGGAGACCATAACATGACAAGAGGATTGCTTGTGTTGTTACATGCACATAGCTTAATCATGACCGAGAGAGAGATACGTTTTATAAAAGAATCTCTGCGAATGTCAAAAAATTATGCATTGCAACAAAAGTATGTGTTGTTCATGGACGTACAAAAATAAGTGCACGAAGTGGCGTCAATAGGAAACATTGAAGAAAAAATGTCGCTTTTGATCCAATCAGCAAGGTCTTGCTATGGATATCCTTAAGGTGTCGCTCGATCATCAGTATTCGAGTTTTAACTTATCAGCAACTCCTCATGTGACGGGCTCACATTTACACTCTCAGATTCTGCTTCGGCACTCGAGTGACGATTTGGAGGGACTGTTGCTAGACTCGCTTGCAGAAGAGAAACCGGCACGCACTTTGACAGTGACAGCAAACTACATGGGTGAGCGCACCTGAAGAAAACTGTGTAGTTGTGAGCATGTCCTAAAAGCAAAACAACTCCGAAACATGTAATAATCCTTCGTCTGAATACCTACTAGACAGAAGCAGTTTTTGCGAGTCCCCAAAATAGGAAATGCAAACATAGTGGCATGGTTTCTGTCAATCAGTGCCTGAACGGAAACATGCTTAATCACTTATCAAGGAGCAATGACTGAGAGATTAACAAATCGATCCCCTTTTGAAAGATTTTAAACTACAACACCATCAGTTTTGTGGATGCAACGAGCAGGAACTGGCTGAAGAACAGAACTGAAACTATCTGGCGCACCGCTGTAGTAAAGCACAATAAAAAAAAGGAGAGACATCCGCAGCTGGCGAGAAATTCCACGCATGCCCACAGTGTGGCAGGACGTGCCTAGCAAGGCAAATGTTTTAAAAAGGTGCACATTTTTAACATACAAGCATGTTCATCTTGACCCTCCTGTGACTGTTAGCGGAGGACGTACATATACAGTGGCGTTCGCTCTTAAGGTGAACACAGCTCAGCGTGGCAGTACTCGGAGGAGCACCAATGCTTGGTAGACTACCGCTGCTTAGAGAAGTGCCAGTGCTGTCTACATCGCCGTGCATGGAATCGAAGCACCGCAAGTGCACTCGAGTGTACCACTCTTGTTTTACCACAGACAAGCAGGACCAGTGCCTGGCTATAACGGAGCAGCATGCTTGAGCGATGTAGCAGGCGATGTAAAGTATCTCCTGTGTGCACATCTGCCACTACGCTTCAATGCGCGGCTATGCAGGCTGCAGTGGTGGGACTGCGCATGAACTATTTGACCTTCAAAGGGCTAATGAGATTGTTAGTTCTCGATGGTGTTGTGTCGAATAAACACCGCAGGGGCGCCTGCGCAAGCAGGCGTTTGGTGTGTAGGGACACCACGGACCCGAGCTAACGGGGGAGTTTCTACTCCCTCCCACGCATAGCCGTGCGTGGCTTTGTCGTGTCCGGGGAAAAGGGGATCCTGGGGGTTGAGCCAATGCTGGGTGATTGGACCTTTAAGGCCCCCCGGCCGAGGCAACACACCCCTTTGGCCCCGGCTTCACGTAGACGGCACCCCTGGGCTGACCCACCCAGGGGAAATCGGCAGTCGCCTTTTCCTATCTCTCTCTTCCTACATCTTCGTCCTTATCTCTCACTTTTTTTTCTGTCCTGTCATCTTCTCTTTTCCGTTTACTTCCGAATTTCCTGGCGGCGAGGGTTAACCCTGTGTAGTTACCCAACCTTGGGTAGTTATATTCGGTTATAGCGGCGATGCATGGCTGGCGTCTCCAAGTGTTCACTAGTCAACCTTGTAGCGTCCCCTTGTTGGGCTCGGTGGGGGGTGGCCACCATCGCCGCCGAACTTTATAGTATTTTTATGGCAAAAGCTTTCTCCCCCCTTCCTGATTGCTTCCTAAAAAGGTGGCGCACCGATGATACTTTCCTTGCTAACACACCAAAGCCGACATTCCCAAAGTACCATGTAAACCACAGTCAAAACGAAAACAAGACAGTCCGAGCCATTTCACCTTTCCTCGTTTCCAAAACTCTCACAGAAGCAATAGGCCCAGGTTATAAAGTGACAAAGATGGGAAGTGGCGATCTTCTTCTGGAGGTTCGTGACAAAGCTCAGTACGAAAAGCTGTCTAAGCTTGTAGCCTTTGGGGAAACCCCTGTTTCGGTGGGCCCACACAGGTCCATGAACACTGTCCGTGGCGTAATTTCTGACGATGATCTTACTGAGCTTTCTGAAAGTGAGCTGTTCGAAGGTTGACAGGACCAGAACGTGGTCAAAGTCCAACGAATAACAATAAGGCGCAACAACAAACTGACCCCTACAAAACACGTAATAATTACCTTCGGAACAAGTGACCTACCAGAGTCAATCGAAACCGGCTATTGTAAGCTTCGTGTAAGACCATACATTCCTAACCCTCGTCGATGTTTCAAGTGCCAACGTTTCGGTCATGGATCGCAGAGTTGCAGAGGGCGTGCCACTTGCGCAAAGTGCGCATCCATTCAACACATATCGGACAACTGCACCTCAGAATCAAATCATTGTTCGAACTGTGAAGGAGATCACGCTGCCTACTCATGATCATGCCCCGCATGGAAAAAAGAGAAACAAATAGTAGAACTTAAGGTTAAATTCAATCTCACATTCCAAGAAGCACGCCAACGTTTCGCAATACACAACCCATCTTGTCCCTCCTTTGCAGATGTGACGCGCCGGGGCGCCGCGCCACATGCCTTGGCACCCGCGAATGTCACACAGTGTGTGGCCGCGGTCGTGCCGCCAGCGCCCCCGGCTGGAGCAGCCTGTACTGCTCCGCCACCTGACAAACAGGGCCGGCAGACCCCAGTGTCTGCTGAACCTCGGACCACTGCAGGCGCAGTTAGGTCCGAAAGTTCAGTGAATGTGCCTGCCCAGCAGGCACCATCCACCACCTCACAAGAGGTGATGGATACAAGTCCCTCTCCTCCGGCGTCTCAGACGCCAAAGGATAGGCGCAACTCCTTGGAGCTCGCCAAAAAAGAAAAACCTCCAAAGGATAGGCGCAACTCCTTGGAGCGCGCCAAAAAAGAAAAACCTCGAATCACAGGGCCCTCAAAAGGCCCTGGAAACTAATGCAACACCTCTGTACACACAGCACCACACTACATTAAAATGACACAAATACTACAGTGGAACGTCAGAGGACTGTTGAGAAACCTCGACGATATCCATGAACTTTTACACAAACATACACCTAAGGTGCTGTGCGTACAAGAGACACACCTGAAACCTAAACACACCAACTTTTTACGTCATTACGCTATCTTTCGGAAAGACCGGAATGATGCCATTGTGCCATCCGGTGGTGTTGCCATTATAGTCAATCAAGGGATTGCATGCACACATCTACCACTACAAACATCCCTTGAGGCGGTGGCTGTTCGAGCAGGTCTTTTGAATAAGCTCGTCACCATCTGCTCTCTCTACATACCTCCACAACACCGTCTTGAAAAGCGTGAATTCGAGTCCCTCATAGAGGAACTTCCAGAACCTTATATTCTCCTGGGAGATTTCAATGCACATAGCAATCTATGGGGCGACTCTCGCTGCGATGCTCGAGGTCGCCTGATTGAACAGCTACTTTTTTCTCCCGGTGCGTGCCTGCTGAATCGTAAAGAGCCAACATATTACAACATCGCTAACAATACGTACTCAGCAATAGACCTCAGCATAATATCCCCATCACTCCTTCCTCTACTTAAATGGGAAGTCATTAATGATCCATATGGTAGTGACCATTTTCCTATCGTTATCAGCACATCAATAACAAATACATGTCCTGCACAAGTTCCCAAATGGCTCACCGACAAAGCCGATTGGGAAAAGTTTCAAAAAATGACTTTATTATCTTGGACTGACATGGCGGCATAGAGCATAGAGGATGCTGTATGCTACTTTACAGCTTTCTTGGTTGATGCAGCAACAAAATGTATTCCCCAAACATGTGGACCATCAAGCAAACGACGAGTCTTATGGTGGAATAATGAGTGCCGTGATGCTCGAAAAAAACAAAATAAGGCATGGAGGTTGCTTAGAGACTCGCCCACAGCCGAGAATCTTGTAAACTTTAAGAACGTCAAGTCGCAAGCAAGGAGGACGCGCCGACAGGCGAGAAGAGAAAGTTGGCACAAATTTGTATCGGGCATTAACTCATACACAGATGAGTCGAGAGTCTGGAGCATGGTTGGTAAGGTGGCAGGACGAGGAGCACATTCGCTTCCTCTAGTGAACACACAAGGGGAGAGTTTGGAAGACCAGGCAAACACTCTCGGAGCGCACTTTGAACAGGTCTCCAGCTCAACACACTATAGTGAAGCGTTCCGACGATACAAAACCGCAATAGAAAAACAGAGATTAGAGCGCAAGCCCAGAACACATGAGGCATACAACGAACCTTTCTGTTTGGCTGAACTGCAGGCCTCACTTGCCTGCTGCAATAAATCTGCCCCAGGCCCGGACCGTGTGGCATATGAAATGTTAAAACACCTGCCCACTGAAACCCAGAAAGCTCTCCTCTCTCTGTATAATGCGATATGGTCTTCTGGCGAAGTACCCTCAGCCTGGAAGGAAGCTATCATTATCCCAATCCTAAAATAAGGCAAGGACCCGGCCTCAGTTTCCAGCTACAGGCCAATAGCATTAACCAGCTGTATTTGCAAAGTCCTTGAAAAAATGATTAACAGGCGCCTGATGCACTTCCTTGAAATTAGTGGCCTACTTGACCCATATCAGTGTGGGTTTCGAGAGGCTCGGTCCACCACTGACCACCTTGTCCGTATCGAAGCACAAATTCGCGATGCTTTTGTTCATAAGCAATTTTTTCTTTCTGTGTTCCTCGATATGGAAAAGGCATATGACACTGCATGGCGCTACGGCATATTGCGAGACCTGTCACATTTAGGTGTGCGGGGTAGAATGCCGACAATTATCGAACGCTACCTGTCCAACCGTACATTCCGTGTCCAAGTTGGCACTGTTTTATCTCGAGTATATGTCCAAGAAACAGGAGTGCCACAAGGAGGTGTATTGAGCTGCACACTTTTCATAGTTAAAATGAATTCCTTGCACCTGTCTCTCCCACGAAATATTTTTTACTGCATATATGTCGATGATGTGCAGATTGGTTACAAATCGTGCAACATCTCAATGGGCCAACGTCAAGTTCAACTAGGGTTGATCAAGGTATCTCAATGGGCAAACGAGAATGGTTTTATACTCAGCGCGCAAAAGAGCACTTGTGTCTTGTTCAGCCGAAAGAGGGGCCTCCATCCTGACCCCAACATTGACCTGCATGGTCAACCTCTGTCAGTGAAGACTGAGCACAAGTTTCTTGATCTCATATTAGACACTAAGCTAACCTTCATCCCACACATCAAGTATTTAAGGGACAGGTGCTTAAAAACAATGAACATTTTGAAAGTGTTGTCACTTACTACATGGGGTAGTGACAGGAAATGTTTAATTAACTTATATAAAAGCCTCGTACGCACACGCCTAGATTACGGTGCTATAATCTATCAGTCGGCAATGCCATCAGCCTTGAAAATTCTCGACCCTGTCCACCATCTAGGTATTCGCCTCTCTACGGGTGCTTTCCGCACCAGCCCTGTGGAGAGCCTGTATGTGGATTCGAATGAATGGTCGCTCCACCTACAAAGATGTTCCCTGTCCTTTTTGTTCTTTTTGAAGGTGAAGGCAGACAAGAAACATCCTTCCCATTTCACAATTAATGATTTGTCTTGTTCTGGCTTCTTCGAGAACCGTCCTTCGTTTAGCCAGCCCTACGCGCTGCGTGTAAGGAGCCTGGCCGAAGAAACAGGTGTGCCTCTTCTTGAACCCAGTTTGATGGCTCCTACAAAATATCTGCCACCGTGGCAGTGGCAGCTTATAGACTGTGATGTTTCTTTTGTTGATGTCACAAAGCACGCACCACTTGCACACATACATACATACTTTTTAGAACTACAACATAAATACACATGCCCTGAGTTCTTTACTGATGCGTCAAAGTCAAACACTTCTGTGTCATATGCAGCGGTAGGCCAATCCTTTTCTGAGGCCGGCGTTCTTCATCCTAATGCAAGCATTTTCACAGGTGAAGCTTACGCAATACTGGCGGTCGTAAAACACATTAAACAGATAAAGTTACAAAAGGCGGTAATATACACAGATTCCCTAAGCGTGGTCAAAGCCCTGAAAACTCCTAAAAAACACAAGAACCCCGTGCTGGTGTCACTCTACTCACTTCTGTGCACACTCTACACATCAAAACAGCATGTCGTTGTCTGCTGGGTTCCAGGGCACTGTGAAATACAAGGGAACGTTTTGGCCGACAATCTGGCTGCTTGCGCCAATGTCATTACTGCCAATGCATCAACACCAGTCCCTGCACTTGACCTAAAACCTTTTATAAAACGAAAGCTCAGGGGGTATTGGCAGAGCATGTGGGATAAACACACAGATAATAAACTCCATGCTATTAAGCCGCAACTAGGTTATTGGCCGCCACTATCAAAATCACGACACACAGAAGTAATACTAACAAGGCTTAGAACAGGACATACACATTCTACACATTCATTTCTCCTGTCTACCGGTGATTCACCATATTGTGAGAGATGTGGAGAGCCCCTTACGGTTCTCCACAGTCTCGTCCAGTGCAATGAGCTGGATGCTCTAAGGAAAAAGCACTTTTTACTGCCCTACCGACAGCAGCTCCCTCTACACTCTGGGATGCTCATCGGTAGGGATCCGCTTTTTAAACTGCAAACACTTTTTACATTTTTAAAAGATGTGCAAAGCTTTCACCCGATATTTCTAGGTCATCCGTAGCACGACCCCTATAGAGTGGTCGTGGCTGCGGTGACTACATCTTCATCATGGTTTTATTATCATGACATTTTGCCATCCGCTATCACTACACATATGTCACGCCACTGTCGTGATTTTATTACTTTCATGTTTTAACCCGCGTTAGAGCGAGGAATATTAAGGCCCCTTCACAGCCACGCACCATATTGCCACCAACACACATTGTTCATCTCTGTAGTCAATTGAAATGGCGCTCTTTGGCCATCAATTGGCCCTTGCGCCACTAAAAACTACTCATCATCATCATTTGTGTCGAATAAAGAAATGTGAGCCCTTAAAATTTTCTTCTTCGTTTCTTGCTTCCCCATTGTCATCCTTTGCATTATTCGCAACAGGGACTACTTGCTCAGTTTACACCACAGTCCGTATTTCTATTGTTCATTGCTCAGTTCTTAATTCATCTGGAGTTTGTACAGTGCTCTAAATAAAAGAAATAAATGTCAACCTGAAATGAAATGAGTACAGTAGGCTTTTAATGTACAAAACCTGAAGAGACCGGGAAAATGTGTTTCGTTTCACTGAAGTTTCATTTACAGGGGTGCAGAGTACCAGTACGAAACCAATCAAGTCTGAGGCAGTTTCCCCACTTAAGCAGCAGTTCCATTTAACAGATTTTCGTATATTGAGGGTCTATCATAGCTTCAAAAGGCAAACTTGAGAGGAGTTGGAGGGGCAGCATCCATTGTCAAAGGTGATCGTGCAGTCCGGCTCTCTAAGTTTCTTGTTAGCCTATTTTTTTTTAAAGTAGTTTATCAGTGTTGACTAATTGCTGCATGTTTTCATCGAAGAGTACGTTTACACTTCCACTGCGTTTTTTTTTTTTTTTTCAGGCTAAGAACACCCTGAAGAAAGCATACGGTGACAGGGCGCTCCTGATAGTCATCACACAAAATGACAAGACAGGAGGTGTTGTTCGCAAGGCTCGTTCACTCCTTGCAGCTGGTGACGTAAGTACCCATTGCAAATAGCTTAACTATTGTGGGGAAGCATGGTTAGCAGCATTCCTTCACTGCTGTTCTAGTTCTTGGGACTCTGGTACAGTGGTGTTGCGACATTGGTAGCTGACCCACGTCGTCCGACTTATCGTTCAACTTGTGCCGAAAAGAGAATTGTTTGTACGAGAGAACAGATTTATTTACAGTGTAGACTGCTTATAACGTAACCGCTTATAGTGCAGAACCAGTTACAGTGCGGTATTTATCGACTCCGGTTTACTCTCTCATAGAAACCCATGTATATGCATAGCGCTTATTGTGTAGTCCCCTTAGATGAAAAACTGGTTACAATGCGGTTGCTGGAAAACCTTTCTGACAAATCCAGTAGCAAGTGCGCATCTGAAAGGAGGCGCACTGGGGAGTGAGCGACGAGGTTGTTGTGGAGGAGGAGGGCACACAGAGCGAATGAAGGGCGGAGGGAATAAAAAGAAAAGGAAAGAAGACCCTGGCATGCTGCATGGTTGCCTTGACAACTGTGCGTTTGCACTGGCTCTGATGCAGCTACGGTGCACGCGTGGCTTCGGCCATGCGTGGCTCAACATAGCATGTGGGATCTTGTCTTTATCAACTTCGCGTAATAGTTTCCTGTAAGGAAAAGCGTCGTCGTTATCGAACTTGCTACAGATATTGCGTTTGCTACCTTGTCTGTAAATTCGAAACCTTACTTGAGCTTTCGCCTTTGCTGCGAGGGTGCTGTCTTACATAAGCTTGGTTGGTTTTCGTCGTTGTTGATATTCGGCCGCCAATGCGAACTTCGTATTATGCACACTATTCTTGGTTCACTGTTTGAGTGTGATCTTCTCTACGCCAGATCTTCATGTCTTGGACAAACTTCCTGTGACAACCAAGTTATTCAATTATACGAGTTGCGAAACTGTGTTTCAAAATCCAGACATGCAGTTTGTGGAATTTTTAAGAAGTTAGCTGGCCTTCACATCACCTGGGAGCAGCAACACAATACATAAATAATAGTGGGCGTGCAGATCACCAGGTGGCACGACAATCCTGACAGGGGGGATGGCAATGACGTGTCTGGACTTGAATACATGGGCCTATGGGGAGTTTTGCAACTCATATGAATAAATAATGTTAGTGACAACATGCCGAACAGCAGGCTAGGCCTAATCTGTGTTGGTTCCATTTTGGTAGCGGTCGCCTGCTATTTAAGGTATGCTTTGGTAGAAAATCAATTAGACTGTTCGTGGTGTTTGTACTTCATGGGAAGGGACATATATTGTAAATGAAAGTTAGGGCGTCACATCGTGCGCTCGAATGGGGTTTGCGATTCAATTGCATTGTCTTTAAATGAGGCGCGCATGCCCGTGAAATTGAACGAATGGCGTCTTTCAGCTCATGGAATTCCGGACATGATTTGACATAGTTTCTGTGTAATGTGCGTAATCGGGGAAGTCTGAGAAGTAGTCGTTGAATTTTCGTGATGGTGCATTTTTACGTTATACTCCTTCCTCCCCTATTCACATTCATTTCATTTTTTTAACAATTTTGATATTTAAATGGTTGTAATTAAGCACCACACATCGTCCGCTTCGATTCTCGGACATGCGAGACAGTGTGCTCAACACATTTTGTGCAAGCGCGGTTCTTGAAAAAGGTTGTTTTGGTAGAAGTACGATACCGCTTACATAGTCTGTCCTGGATATGTCAAACTCGTATATATAGAATTATTAGCTATATCGAACAGCTGGAAAATCGCCTTGAACTTCCCATGCAAACGTATGGGACTGATGCACTCCTATATCGAACTCCCACACAGGGGGACATTCGCAATATCGAATGCTGCGCCGCACCGAAGCCCAGGAAGTGCATTTTTCCTAGCACATATTGATCGATTTTCGACCGCGTTCTAACAAGCTCCGATGCCTTTTCGCGTGCAGGTGACAAAAAGGTGAGGTTGTTCTATCGCGCTGATCTGGATCGTTGCGCGACGCTTGCAAGTGCACCGCTATGTTTGCTGCATGATCCGCAGGTCTTAACGTGCGGGCATAGTGTTTTACAAAAAAGCTGATTGCCAGAATGGGATCTCAGTGATCTCGTTGCAATGTTTGCATTCCTTTCCTTCCTTGCTTGTTAGCACAAAATGGTGTGTAAGTCTGAGAAGCATGGCCTTCGAGATGTGCAACCTCGTGACATATTTTAGTGTTCTCAATTTTAAAATGCATGTCTTGAAGGCTACGCCTTTTCTAGCTTTTCGCACCAAAGCAGCTGAAAATAGCGGCTGCTGGCTACAAAGCCACAAGTGACACCAATACTGTAAACATGTCGACAGTGGGAACTCGGCGTGGCCTTTTGCGCCTTGTGGACTTGGGTACTTCTCGACTTGTTCTGGATAAATCCTCATTCGGGAGTTGAACAGAACTTTGGCGTGCATGTAGCGGTAAAAATTGTGACAGGCGCTTGGAGCGACATCAAGTAAAGCACAGTCATAAACTTTTCTTGCGGGTCAGGTCATGACTGCTGACAACGATGTATGGTGCCTCAGTGAATTCTGCTACTTATCAGCGTTTTGAGGCACCATTTCAGACAGTGAGCGACTTCATCGGTGCAGATGACGACGTAGCTGTGTCTGACTGCATCGATGCTGAGATTGTGGCTGCCGTTGCCAGTGCCGCGGAAGTGTAGCCGTGCTGTTATGAATATGGCAACAACTTTTGCTGCTGTCACTAACCAATCTTTTGCCGTGCTTCAAAGCTTGCTTCGATGTTCTGCATCAATCAACGCTATAGTGGTCAAAGGAGCTGAATTCAGTTATTTGAAAAGCTTCAGTGAAATTGAGGATGACTGGAACTTAACGGCACGCAAGAAGCAAGACAAGTTTGCGGACTATTTTCATGCGAAATAAGGTGTTGTAACTTGCACTTCACACCTTGTTCTTCGTTATACTGTCAGTGAATTGTTATATTAGCACTTATAGCGATTTTGGAGGCTTGAAATGCTTGAATTTCGGCCGTAAAGTGTACATATTTTGTATTTCAAATCATTAACATATCTATTTTGCAATCCTCCTCAAGTTCGATATATTCGGGATAAACTGTAGTGCAGATATTCGCGACTCACGTGACTTACATTATAAGCAGTCTACATAGTTGCATGAGAGAGAAAGAATAAATTTTTGTACTGAAGTTGTGGCATACAGTGGAGTTTCAATAAACGGAAATCGCTTAAAGGGGTACCTGAAACACTTTTTTGAGTAACCATGGAAATAATTCTCTCTAAAAGCGTATTGCCTCACAAATTAAATGCTGCAAAATTTTTGAAAATTCATCCAATACGAGCAGAGTTACAAAGATTTGTCACACGCTGCAATCGCATTCTCTCTTCTCTCGCCCTGACGAAAGCGCTGGAAGCTAAGCAGGGATGGATGGGAAGGGCAAACAAGAAATGTGACGCGCGCCTCATGACCTTGAGCACTTTTTTTTTTTCGAATACAAGGCTTTTTTAGTGCAATTGCGCGTGCACGCAAGGACAAGTGACGGCCTCTCGCAGCGATCCCTGTAACAACCGAGCGCGCCATGTTCAAATCAGCCAATGGCTGATAGATGGGTAATCTACGTGTGATTATTGAGCGTCCTCTGTCATTTGTCCAGGGAAGAGAAAGCGATTTTTAGCTGTCTTTGATAATTTATTGCGAATTCAAGGCCGCTTGCTGCGCTATAACATTTAGCTCACGTGTTCTTGGGAGCCTCTACTACCGATTGGCTGCGTTTTATGACCATGCTCAAACAGTGTTGCAAGGTCCCTTTAAAGGGAATTGCAGCTTAAACGAAACCGTAGCCTGTAGGTTGGTTGGTTTTGTATTCACACAATGTGAAAAACTTTCAGTAAGCAGAACCAAAATTTCCACACCGCCGTGCAAACAGAACCGAAAATGGAACTTCTGGCAGACCCATTGCCATGAGCATCGACATTTTCCGTTTCCGGCTTTTTTGTTTCTACAGCCAGCCTCGTAGGTGCCTGTAGGCTTCGTCTCGTCGGTAGACTGTGTGACGAATGCTTCATTGCTGTTTATCTTATCGTTCAGTCTTGGTTCCAGTTGCCGAGGTCATAGCTGCGTCTTTCCTGATGTCGTGGTGCCTTTCATGCTTCATTGTAAAGTTTGTGTCTTCCGACTTAGGTGACTCGTAAGCGCTTGCAAAGTTGAGGCCTTGTCTTTGCTGTATCAATGGCAGGGCAGAAGGGTGCACATCACGCGCTGACGTAAAAAAAGATCCAAATCATTCTAGATTTTGAAAGCGACTTCTACTTGAAGTCGGTGCTCGCGACGAAGCACGACTTCCGGAAGAGAAGCCTCGCAAGGATCCTGCAGGACAAGGACAAGCTGCGGAATGCCTTTGAAACATCCTGATGCAGGCTTCAACGGAAGCGTCTGCGACATGGCGACCACAAAGAACTAGAGAAGTGTCTCGTGTTGTGGCTTATGAGAACCGGGAGCCAGAACATTCCTATGAACGGTCTTCTAATGCGTGCCAAAGCTGAAGAGTTTGTTCTTCAACTCGGTATAACGAACTTCTTGTGTAGTGAAGGTCGGTTGACGAGGTCTAAAGAGAGAAATGGCCTCGTTTTCTGCATCATTGCAGGAGAAGCTGCAGTAGCTGACGCGACTGCATGTCGCGACTGGTGGGCAGGATGGCTGCCGGAGGTCATGCTCCAATTCAAAGTTGACGATATCTATAATGTAGATGAAAGAGTGCTCTTTTGTACGCTCTTGCCATTGAAAAAAGGTGAGCTGTGCACTGGGGGCAAGCTTAGCAAAGAACGACTGTCTTAGTAGGAGCCAACATGTCAGGAAGCGGCAAATTGAAGCTGCTTGTTACCGGAAAGTAAAAAAAAAAATCCTCGCTGTTTCAAGGGCATCAGTGCTGTGCCTGTCACTTACGAGTCGAACTTGAAAGCTTGGATGACACAGGCCCTCTTCAGCGAATGGCTGCACACAGATGTGCAATTTTCGCGACAGAATAGGAAAGTTATTTTTCTTGTTAATAACTGCCCTGGACATGGTACTGTGACAGGACTGATTTTCGATGGAGGCGAAAATGCTGTAGGCCCGTGTGCTCAGATTTGGATGCACTTTGAAGAACCTCAGGTGGTTGAAATTTCCGGAACTCTCCACTACAGCGTCTCTCATGATCATAGGGTGGGTTTGGGACGTTAAATCCCACAGACCAACCCAAATCAGTGACCTCGGAGAAGGTGGCTGCGGTCTCAAACTCCTGCAGGCGCTAATCGCTGCGCTTAGGTGAAGACATCACATGGAGCAATCAGACTGTTTCCAGCGGTGCCATCCCATGCTGTCAATGCTGTGCAAAGAGGTGTGACTGCAATTCCCCTGTTTTGTTACTCAAAACCTGTCCACGGCGGCGTCCCTGCCCCCTCCAGTAAAAGGAGCCATGATTCTACCTAAGGACCATTCCCTGGGGGACTTTTCGACTGACTGGTGCACCCATAATGGTACCTGCATGATGAATTTTAGAGCTGGTCGTACCTGCAAAACCAAGGAAAGCTTAAGAGAACTAAGTGGTTTTGAGTTGGGTGTGTGCAAACGTCTGAAAGTTTTAGTATTCATCAAATATTACTTTTTCGTTGTTTGTATTCGATTTAGAGGTTTGAATATTCAAATCTCTTTGAATATTCAAAAATATAGCATATTCAGTTGATCATCTTGTGGAAAAAAAAAATTCTTTCATATTTCTGCTGAAATCGAACACCTAACAGTGTTGACAAGAGCAGGGATAACCCATGTAAGCGCACAAAGGTGCAGTATTCACCAGTGACAAATGCTGCAGTACGTACGACTCATTGCCAAAGCAGCTCCAAAGACTTTGATAGGCAGTGCTGCTGCTGACCGCATTAGACATATTTAAGGGGGGACATGGTGTCTTGAAATATTTTCTGTATTTGTGGACCAAACATGTTGAAAATATATATGTTTATGTAGTTTCTCCTGCTGATTTCAAATATGCAAAAATTTTCATTGTAGGTCAAATCAATTAGAAGATACACAATACTGCCACCCTATTGTTTTCGGAGACAATAGAAAAGAAAGTGCTTATCAAAAAGTAAATATTATTGCATAGCTAGACAGTGCAATTAGCAATAAGGGCAATGCTGCAAGCAGATCTTTAATTGAAGAAAACTAGTGATTCTGCAGATGATGAAAATTGAGGAGCCATGTCATGGCTATCACATACAAAGAAATTTAATGCCTTCTAAATTTATTTGGGCAGCAAATGGAAATTGTGCTCTCAGCACTTTGTAATACACAGGTTGCGCTTTACGTTAATGAAAAAATTATTGCTTGAGCTGTTCTAGATTGCATGATATCAACCCGACAAACTGCTAAAGTCACCAAAAGGCATATCAACCCGACAAACTAGTAAAGTCACCAAAAAGCATCTTTTCAGAATACTGAGAAAAAGAAATAAAACTCATTCATTTACATAACTGCACTTGAAAACGCTCAGTATGTACCGGGCATGTAGTCCTTTTGACTATGAGTGCCTGTGTGGCGCTTTTTCAGGTACTGGTGCATGTTCTCCATAGCTTGTCGCTTCTTGACTGATGCTGCCGTGCGCCATCGATCCTTTTCAGCCATGCAGCTGTGGCTTTGCCAGCTGGGGTTTAGGCTGAGCTTTTTCATAATGTCTTCTGATGCCTTTTTATTGCCTGCATTGAACTTGAGCACTGCTTCTGCCACAGCTGCCTCCACCGTGAATAGCGAAGCATGTCGCTTCTTTGGTGCCAGCGCCCAGATCATTGAATGCAGGCATTCATTGTTCTTTTGGGTTTTCCCTCGCTGGCATCGTTGCAACAGCTTTTTGTCTGACAAGCGCTCATAAATGGGAAGTAAGGCTTGTCAGACATGTGGAGGCAGCTTTCGACGATGTTTGGGAATGGGTTCCCCCTTGGCCTTTGCCGCATTTTGTTTGCACCAGGAATTTGAATTAGATGGGCACAGAGTGTGATTTATCACATCATTATTGGATGTGATGTGATGATAAGTGGCCATGACTGCTGTGTGCATAGCATCAACATCACCACTGTGTGTCTTCAGAGCCCACCCATAATAATGGTGAGCTTGGAGATCAGGTCTCCTGTCAAGCGGCCCTTTCCCTTAAGACTCTCAAGGCCAGGGCAATCAAGTTTCAATCAAGTTGCGCAAAGCAGTGCCCATACGTTTTTGGACATGATTAATGCAGTCCTCTTTTTCCAATGGGATACACCCATAAACCTTATCTTCTTGTAGCGCAAGGTAACTGCGGCTGTCCCCGTCGCAAAGCACCGTGGTGTAGCGCAAGTTTTGTCGCTCAAGTGACTTCCTGAAGAGGATGAGGGCAGCCTCAACCTCCATTTCCACAGCCTTCTTGTTACTGTTTTTCTGACACTGGTGATGTTCCTTTCACGCTGCATAAGAAGTGTCACCTTCCTTTGGGCCCTACTCACATCCAGCACAAAAGTTGTTTAAAACAACGAAGTCGAGCACCAGCCCGCTGAACAATTCTATGACGATGCCGAGACCGATATGCGACGAATGACCGCGAGTCATCCATGACCCATCAAACGACACCGCGATGTTTCTTATGTGGCCTATATTAAGTTCGGCGTAAAGGTCGCGAACCGACCGCACGCAGTCGCTCGTCAAATTGCGTGCAACACAATGGGCCGCGGTTGCCACTTTCGTCTTCACGTAGTGTTGTCACGTTTTTGTGTGAAGACCCTGACGGCTGATGCCCATCAACAAGAACACATTATTCAGCGCGGTCTGTCTGTTCCCCGTTGCCTGCATGGCATGCGCGGCCAAAACGTTCACAGCAAAAGGTTTCATGCGTTCACCGCTACGTACATGTGGCGAGCTCCACAACGACGCAGTCTCACCACAGGTCGAACACACAAAACGCAACTTCACGGCGAGTCCGAAATCCCAGTCTTCGCGGACAATCTGCAGTTCTCTGTTGCATGCCTTGCACTTTGCATATGCCAACAAAGCGCTGTTCACTATGTCCAAATCTATAATTGTGAACGTGGTTCCATCAAGCGGCCGAGCTGCATCGTTGGCACCGTCGACCACGAATGCGCGTTTTCGCTCCGTCGCTGCAGCGGACGACAACTCCGATAACTTATCTTCGGCGTTAGCTCGCTCCCCTTCCAAGTCAGATTGCTGCCGATAGATAGTATCTAGATGCACGCAACCGCTGCTCGAAGGCTCTTTGGATGACTGATTTTGCACAGGCTCTGTGACAACTGATGCGGTAGCTAGGCCTTCCGTGGTAGCGTCGACGACTTTGCCATGGGACGGGGAGAGTGTAGCGTCTCACGGGTTTTGCTGTATCACGGAGCACTTCTTGAAATTCGCTACTAGCGTCCTTCGCACCTTTCTCGCACCAAACTTGTGCCGCGTGTGAAATTCGCGCTCAGGATTTGACATCGTGAAACTTCTCCGCTGACACTGAGGCAAAGTGGCGCACATGGACTTGCGCCTCAATACCCGGAGCAGATGAAGCCTGGAGCCTCCACTAATAGGGAGGAAAGCTCAAGTCACGTGCGCGTAGCCAATAGGAAGGCGCTGTGATACTTCTTTTTGCCACTCTTTTTACAAGCTGCCAATGGTTGAATTGGACCCATTTTGGCAAAAATTTCAAGGCGGAAGACGGCTCTCTCAAATGAGACCAAGCAAGCTGCGCTGAAAGGGCAGGGGCGCGTCACAAAAAATGTGCAATTTCAGCACATTTTATGTGACACAATTTCAGGCTCAGATTTAGCTAGAAAGCGCCTAATAAAGGGTCTTAGCGGCTAAAATATTGATAATATAGGCATGAAATTCACGATATAAGTGCACTAGTAGCTGTAGATTTCGAAAACGCAATAAAAAAAGACGAGTCTTTTCGCAATTTTTAGGTCTCCACAACCCGTGTCCCCCCTTAAAGGGGCCCTGAAACACTTTTTCAAGTAACCATAGAATGAATTCACTGGTAGAGCTTATTGCCTCACCAATTAAATGCCGCGAAAATTTCAAGAATCCGTCCAGTATGAGCAGAGTTACAAAGATTTGATACGTGCTGCAATCACATTCTCTTTTCTCTCGTCCCGACGAAAGGGCTGGAAGCTAAGCAGGGAGCTATGGCAGGGCCATAGAGAAGCGTCATGCACGCCCCGTCACCTTGAGCACTTTTTTTTTCTTTGAATGCGCAACTTTTTTAGTAGGATCAAGCACGCACGCATAGACAAGTAGCGGCCTCCCGCGGCGATCTAATGAACGAGCGCCATGTTCAAATCAGGCAATGGCTGATAAATGGGCTTGCTACGTGTGATTTTCGGGCATATTTGGTGATTTATCGAGAGAAGAGAAAGCAATCTTTAGCCGACTGTGATCATTTCTTGTGAATTCCAGGCCGCGTGCTGCGCTACAATATTTGGCTCGCTTGTTGTCGGGAGCTTCTATCACCAATCGGCAGCATTTTCTGACCATGCTCAAAAAGTGTTGCAGGGCCCCTCTAATAGGCTGCCGTAACATGCTGCGCAACTACTCGCTTACTTTGCAGGACCTTGTTCGTTCGCAGACTCAGTAGCTAACAACTGCCGCATTGTCACATTAAGACATCGTTCTATAGTGCACGACGGTGTACTAGCATATGCTAGAGCCAAAATTTTTGTCTGTGATTTGGTAAACAAACAAAAGAGAGAAAATTAGTCCAGCTTGCACTAAGTCTCATTGCGGCATTGCTGGTGGGCACGTTTCAGCTTCTTGTCTTAGCCATCTCATGTGAATGCTTGGGTTATTATTGCACCACTTCATGGTGAGATAATTTTCTATCTACGACACACGCGAAACCTCGACCGTAGCAGCTCTAAAAAGTCCATTGTAGTTGTAATAATATTTACCATGGTGTCACGTTTATCTGCTTTGTGAGAGAAGCGGCATATGGGAGCAGACAGATATTTGAGCTTGGGTTCGTAGAGTCAACATACTGTATAATAGTGAGTCAACATACTGTACATGGAGCTCTGTGGGAGGTTCTCCAACTTTAAATTTATTGATTGTCGGCACTAAACTTCTGGCAGGTATGCTCTAAATAAGTTTTACTGTACCTAAACATATATAGCTGAAACGCTTGGCGTTCTTCCATTGTGGTGCTTTGTCTGCCTGTAACTGCAAGGTGTTGTAGATGCATGCCTTGCATAGGTATGAATAATAAAGCTTGGTATTGTTTTAAAAATGTTGAATGCTCCAGATGTCAGTAATAATAATACTAAGTGGCCCATGACCATACCTGTGTACTCGAGTAATGACAACGTACGTGAATTATACTCAATTAGTGTAGTTTTACTTGATCATTGCTTCAGTTCGTGACTTAGAAATAATGGATGTTCAGAGGCTACTGACGGGGCATCAGCAAAATCTTTGCTTCAGGTTGTTACTTGAGTACCGTGGTACACTGCTCTTCTGGTTTAATTTCTTCAGTGCTAATATGCGCATATGGCTTCACAGTGTCGTCTTATGTGTTCAAGACAATTTGGCATACTTTGAATTATTGAGGATCATACATCATGACTTTCATGATCATAGTGTACACTGGGCATTGTTCCAACAATCTTGATTTTTTTGTCTTTTGCATGCTGTATCGATAGCATTGGGTTCTCATAATAGAAATGCACACATGTGTAGGCACTTTCGTTTTTTGGGGGCTCCTTATGGCGTGGCTTTTGTGTCCCCCGTGTTTGTTGTGCGTAACCACCTCTCGTTAGTTCTTGAACCGGCCATAGATGGTGGTACTTGTACTATATAACGAATGCTTATATGCTGAAAAATACAAGTGGTACGATACTAAAGGGTGTTACTTGTAGAAAGATAAATAATATAAGGTAAGTTTCATGAAAACAGGACTGACGTCACATGTACGGAAGGAGAGAGATGATCGCACGACTACGAAAGTGTGTCGGTGCCATACGCTAGGGGGCGCTCTATAGTACAATAAAAGTGCCGTTCCTGGCGCACGTGCATTCAGAGGCTTAGTGGCAGAAGATAGACAAGGCTGCCGATCGCCGTGCGCGCAAGGCGGCAGGGACTCGCGCTCGAAGAAGTGACCCCCACGTGTGGGCATGAGAGTCCGAAGCGAAACGTGAAGCTGCACAATGGGCAATAGTGCGGCGAGGACTCTGCAGTACGAGAGCAGGAAGCCGGATTGGTGCAGGAGCGGCGTGCGGACGCAGCTTCGGCCCACTCTCTATCATTCGCTCCGTGGATATGCTGTCATTTTTAAGTTCACCTTGTAATATGCCAATTGTGAGTGTAACGACCATATATGCATGTCTCCTCTTGTGCTATGTCTTCTTTTGCTACAGCTTAAAGGAGTCGGGCGCAGGCGGTCGGATATATGCCTAGCAACAGGAGACCTACGCCTAGGAGTCCTGTTGCTAAGACTATGCCTAGCATGGCCTGGTTCTCCTGGTCGTAAGAAATAGGTGTTGAATTTATGTATAGGTCTCCATTTAGCGATGCCTTACGTTTATAAATTCTGTCAATACACAGGAGAATGAGGCACAACAGAACGCTGAACCTCCCACACCGCCCACTGTCAAGGTGGCTGCCCCTGCTGCCCTCAAAGATGGCGGCAGCTGGAACCTGGCGACTCCGTGGGACCACGAGGCGCACGTGGCCTTTGTGCTGATTGGATTCGTGCTGCTGCTCTTGGCACTAGCCCTGTTTGGCATTTCTGTGGGCCTGTGGTTCATGGACCCTGGCCGAGACTCCATCATCTACCGCATGACGACGCAGCGAATGAAGAGGGACTAGTTATGCTGTCAGCACTGCTTGCGGAAACTTGTGGGGAAGTGGGTTTCTTGGCAGTAAGGGTTGGGCTCTAGAAGTATTAGGTTTTTCCAAGCCTTGGTGTTATTGCCCACTTCTTGCACATTCTGTTCGGACATCAAGGGAGGGGGGAAGGGGATCTTCATGTATGTTATGTCAACGTAGGCTAAGGGCTCCCAAACTCTTTCTGTAATTAAAGTGTCTTGAACAATGGCAAGGAATGACTTGCTGAAAAAGGAAACGAAGAATGCATTGGGGTAATTTCTATGTTATATTTATTTCATGAAAGAGCTATGGAATTGATATGGAGTGCGCGTGACTGATGTACATAGAGCACAAGGAATAGTGTTACAACATTGCATACTGGGGTGTGATAGGTTTTTTGCTGGAAATGTGAATGGCATCAACTCTCACGTGATGAAACCATATATAAGGTGCGATGCACTGAAGTGAATACAAAAACTGTATTGTCTCAAGGATAAGGTTGATGGCAGCTCTGTTGGCTGCATTGGAGTGAAAGAATATGTGTGAAGTAAAGAGGCGGGTATTTTCCTTGCTGCTGTGGAATGGGAGAAAGTGAAATGGAGGGAACATGTCTTGGGAGCCCTTAGTCAACCTATACTATGTGCCCTGTGTGAAGTTGTAAATTACATTGTAATGATATACTAGTATTCAAGTTGTCACTTTTTCATCTGGCAGCAAGATGATTTATGATTTGGCCTCTTTCTTTGGCTATGACCGATGATGCTTTCAGGCATACAATGTTAGGATGGAGGATGTATAACATGTTGTCGGGTTATCGACAATTCTCTCGGCACTACAAGCAGTTCATGGTGTGCTTTCTTGTTCGTCCAACTTTTTTTTTCAAAGTATTTTTCTTTTTGAAGCAATAGCCAAGTTTATTTTGTCTAACCATTTCTTAAAATGGAAGACCTGACAGTTAAGGTGTTGAAAATTGCGATGTGCCATGTTTTGTGTTTTATTGCAACTGTTTTTGTGTTTCACTTGGTGTAGCGAAGTTCAGCGCAAACATGAGTGCACAGGGTGTAGGAGTTAAAAGAGGCTCCTAGATAGTAGATACGCTTTGCAATATTGTTTGGGCATTGACTTTTCTGTCCAGGAAAGTAATGTAGCTTTGCAAGTCAACTTACTATATGCATATGTGAGGCATGAATTCTTGGTTTTTTATATAACTTCATTTCTTCTCCTATTCTACAAGAGCACGTTTTTGACAGTTTACTGTATAATTAATGTGGATTGTTCTTTATTTCACAGATCGCTGCAGATAAACCACCAGGCATGGCTTTTTGTTCAAATCATGCCATCTATATATCTATTAGTTTAGTCTGGGTTACTATGTGAGCTATCAGTTTAATGTTTTTGCTCTAGTAAAAATCTTTTCGATATGTCAGGGGAGTGTAGATAGTGTAGATTAGAGTTTAGTGTTAGTTTTTCTTATTTCACTCATGAAATGGGATGTAAATAGAGATGAATCATGTGGTTCTTGCAGTGAAATTTCTCGATCTTCTTGTTGTGTGTGGACAGAAACAACACATTATTGTGCTGGCTCTGTTCTTTGCCCAGTCTTAAGCAGTCGCCCTAAGTGTATATACATACCTGCTTGCATGTTGAAACCTCTCAGTGCTTCAATCGTGAATTTGAAAAGTGTACTGCAGTGTGCATAATGCTGCATTTGCAGTGTTTACTTGAATTTACGTGCTTTTCACTGCATCAGTTCTAGTGAGATAAACCTATCATGAGCGGATGTCTGACTTAACACAACTTAGGTAAGTGCATCTAGTCGTCAATATAGTAGTTATGATGCTCGATACAAATGTACGAATCGACGGCAGCAGCTTGATCAATATCGTAATTTGCAATTGTGTGGATGTGACAGCGGGGCACAGCCGCATGCAGGTCGATAAATTGCGACATCTCTATACATAACTTGCTTTGATGTCACTGTGGTAGCTAGCTTCGGGTACCAGCTGGTTGAGATGCTGCGTGAACCCTTGCTTGAACGCACCTGGTAAGAAATGGGGGCATCAGATTACTGCCGAGGTCCCCTTCAATCTTTGTGCTGTCCATTGGCACAGCTGGTGAACAAAGTCATGCGGCAAGAGCACACACAAAAAAAGTGGGGAGCGAACCATGCACTGACATGCTGAAATGTGATACAAATCTACGCTGTCCGCTGTCTTCGCTATCCAGTGGAGAGAACCTGTCAGTGACATCACAAGAAAGTTATGTATCGACTACTCACTGCCATCTTCAATAAATGCATAAGTTGTCTGTTTTATATATTTTAAAGCTTCTTTTTTTCTTTGCTGTGCCTTGATTTAGTAGCCCAAGCAGCATGCTAAACACTCTTTTAATTCAGAATAGCTGGTGGTAGTTGCAAGATGACTTTGTGAACCAAAGACTTTGCGGATGTCCTCGGGGCCCAGCTTGTGCTATCAGCCTGTATACTACATTCCATGTGTGGGAGGGAATTGTGTTCCTCACGTGTTTCTGGCTTTGTAAATGGCTGTCCAATAAAAATTTAAGTTATATTATTTCTGTCCTGTGTCACTTGCTAGCATAAGGTTTTGCACTCTGAGTGAAAGCTAGAATCTTCCATACATGGTAAAGTTCACCAATATTCACTACTCGCCACTGGCTTACGGATACCGCTCTTGAGACAGTGCACTTGTATTAGCCTTGTGAAAAATTTGAATGAAAGCAAGGCGCTTTAAGTGCTTCACACAGTTAAAAGAAAGCGTATTTAGTTTCAGTTTTCTTAGTTACATATGCATCAAGTACATAGCACTTGTATACAGATCGGGGGCCCAGAGTCTGAATGTTCTTTCGCTTTTCTTATTCCCTAAGGCCACAAAAATTTGTTTGTGAAGGGCTCCTAAAAAGGGTTATGAAAGGCAACCTTCAACAAGAACAGACCCAAGAAGACTGAAAATAAATTGACAGTCATTCCATATGTCCGCCGTGTGGTGCATAGTTAAAAGGAGGTAGCCACTAAATATAAGGTACAAGTACTATTTTCTGTGAGGAACAGGTGAAGTACGCTAAGCCATGGCAAACGAAGCTTAGCGCATGTCTATCGCCTCCTGTCATATTAAGCACACGCAAAAATTCGTCCCGTAGTCCGTGGGGGAACCCTATGCGATACTTATATCATTTGGCAAGGTGTTTTACGGACAAGCTCGTTGCATGAATGCTGGCGTCGGAAAGCACAATGCTGCTGTGCAAAATTCTACGACTTTTGACTTGGCTGCACATTACAAAAGATGCCAGGAGATCTCCCTCGCCGTGCGACGAACTGTGCGTGCCTCCCTCGGTCCTGTGTTGGGAAGGAGGTAGTGTGACTTTTCCTCTTCGGAGGCGGAGATAAAGATGACAATCTCATTGGACTATCCTGGCTCAATTGTTTATTGCAAGAAATTTTGGAAAGACCAGGGCATAGAACTCGAGCACTGAGACACTCAGTGGGCTTATTCATTCATGTAGTATGATTTTGTATATTGCCACATAGAGTTGTGAGCCGGCAAGCCCTAGGCAGCCGAAAAGGGCAAAAAGAACCAAGAAGTGTTTGTTAGCGCTTTGTTTGAAAATAAACGCTCGTGTCTTTCTTCCCTGCTACGTTACATTGAAAATCATAACTATTTGAGCTCTTACTAAATATTATAATCATAAATTCAGTATGCATGATCCGCCCGACTCATGGCGCCCCGCCGTGGTAGTCTAGTGGCTAAGGTACTCGGCTGCTGACCCGCAGGTCATGGGATCGAATCCCGGCTGCGGCGGCTGCATTTGGAGGCGGAAATGCTGTAGGCCCGTGTGCTCAGATTTGGGTGCACGTTAAAAAACACCAGGTGGTTGAAATTTCGGGAGCCCTCCACTACGGCGTCTCTCACAATCATATAGTGGTTTTGGGACGTTAAACTTCACATATCTATCAATCAATCCCGACTGATGGCCGATCCCCCAGAGTGGGTAGGTGCCACTGACCCAAAGAGCATCATAATCATCATCATGTTCCTGCCTTGCCTCTACGGGTCTTGGTGCGTGACAAACTGGTGGACGTGCTGAGTAATCTATGCACCGTGCCCCTCACATAGCAAGAACTCGAGCGTCGTACCGGTGGTCACTCCTGTGCACCGCACCAGCAGAAGAATCTGAGGGCAATCCCCTGAGTTTGGACTGCTCGCAAACAACATGACAGCTCCGACCAGCCCTACCGACACCAACCCAATCGGTACGAACGGCACAACGCCGCTTCATTGCACCTTACTCACACCGCGAACGCCAAATCCCTTTCATGGCACTGCACATGAGGATGTCGAAGATTGGCTTGTTCATTATGAGTTCATCGCCGTGCACAACCAGTGGGACGACGCAGACAAACTGCGGCACGTCTATTTGAATCTTTCGGACGGCGCATGTGTATGGTATGATAACCGGGCAGGTATTCTCACATCATGGGAAGACTTCAAACGCCGACTTTTTGGGACATGCCAGCCCTGACCGTCGGAAAAGAGCTGAGCGCGACCTGCAGTCCCGCATACAAATGCCGAATGAAGGGGTTGCGACGTATGTCGAGGACATGACGCGTCTTTTCCATCGAGCTGGTCCCGGCATGCCAGAAGAGAAGAAGGTACGGTACCTCACGCACAGGGTGAAAGAGCAGCTTTTCGGTGGGCTTGTGCGCAGTCCACCCATGACTGTGTCAGAATTTCTCACCGAAGCCGTCACCATCGAAAGCACTCCTAGGCACCGGGCCCCGTCATACGAACGGCACGTCAACGCTTCAACTACGGACTACTTGGGAGCTTTCGGTGGCCAAACAAATTTCTTCCGAGAGCACATACGTTCAGTCATCCGCGAAGAACTCCAGAAGCTGTCAGCGCCCTTGCAGCCCACCATCTTCTCGTTAACCAGCGTTGTCCGAGATGAAGTCCAGCATGCCTTAAGAGAACCGCCTTTCATGCGGAATCATCAACCACCCAGTGACTTCCCCAACATGTCGTATGCTCAAGCTTTGCGGCAACCTGTTACACCTGCAATTACACATCCCACCGTGGCCCCAGCCATGCTGCAGACGGTCCAAGCGGCGCCATATTACAGCGCACCTCGCCTGATCTTGCGGAAAGCAGGCGTCTGGCGTGCGCCAGATCGACGTCCTCTCTGCTTCCAATGTGGCGAAGCTGGGCATCTGTACCGACAATGTTCTTACCGACAACATGGACTACGCGGGTTTTCGACGAACTCACCGCCACCCAGGTTCGGTCAGCGGCCCCTTGAAATTGAAGAGTGTGTGGCTCAGCAGCGCGGAACTTTGTTATCCTTGCACCAGTCACGCTCCCCGTCACCGCGGCGATTTTGTTCTAATCGCCGTACCTATTCGAGCGTGGCGCAGGGTCCCTGTCCCCGCTGGGAAAACTAACCACAGTGACCTTCGGGGGTGAGGCCGCTCATACTGGACAAGCTCAAGGCCTCCTACCGCGCTTTCGCAAACTGACGATTCCCCGACGACAACGACACCAGTTGGTTCCGCAAAGATTTCATTAGACATTCCAGTGCTGCTCGACGGTCGCAAAGTCAGTGCTTTAGTGGACACGGGTGCGGATTTCTCTATAATAAGTGAAAAAACAGGTTGCTCTCCTGAAGGAAGTGACGATGCCTAGGAACCTCAGGCCAATTCGTACTGCTGGCGGGCATATCGTCACGCCACTCAGCGTTTGCACAGCACGAAAGATTCTTGGTCTTACCTTTGTTGTCAGCTTGAGCGTTCTCCGTCAGTAGTTCTCGAGACCTGATCATTGGCATGGACTTCCTGAGGGAGCACGGTGCTATCATCGACATTCGACAACGCCTCGTGACGTTTTTAACAAAAGAAAACGCCACACCAGAGCAAAATACCAGCCACGATTGAGTATGTCTGCGTGTAATTGACTATGCTCTGACGATACCACCGCGCTCAAATGCTGTGGTTCAAGTGGCGAGTAACAAATCAGCACACGGTGTAATGGTGGCGGCGAGCAATCTATCCCTACTCTTTTCCCAAGGTGTCTGCGTAGCGCGAAGCATAGACCTCCAGGCTGGCCACTGCGAGGTTCTTGTTACAAACTTCAGCTACGAGCGCAGACACCTTTTTCCTGGTACTGTCATCGCCTTTGCCTACCCAGTAACCAATGTGACTGAGTGTTTTGCTTCCGGGGCAACCGATAATGCCGAAGCACCTCTCTGAGGCGTCGACATAAATCCAACGCTTTCTGACGAAAACAAACGAAGGCTTAACGACCTGTTGATAGAATTCCACGTCTGTTTTGCCCGTTCATCGAGAATTCGTCAGACATCCATTACCAAACACCGTATTATTACCTACGACGACGCGCACACTATACGGCAACAGCCTTACCGCGTTTCACCAACAAAGCGACGCGTGATTCAAAGACAAATGAAGGAAATGCTTCAGACGGTGTAATACAGCTATCAAGCAGCCCATGGTCGTCGCCAGTGGTCTTTGTAAAAAAAAAGGGACTTCGTTTTTGTGTCGATTATAGGAATAAGCTAATAACGTCACAAAAAAGTTACCTCGAGTGGACGATTCTCTTGACAGGCTGAGGCGAGCAAAGTACTTTTCCTCAATCGACCTCAAAAGTGGTTATTTGCAAATTTATGTCGATGAACGTGACCGCGAAAAAAAAAACGGCTTTTGTAACTCCTGATGGTCTGTGTGAATTCCGAGTGCTCCCATTCGGCCTCTGTTCCGCTCCGGCCACATTACAACGAATGATAAGTACCGTTCTCGCTGATTTCAAGTGGAAAAGTTGCCTCGTATATCTAGAAGATGTCGTTGTCTTTTCAAACACGTTTGACGAGCACGTTCGTCGCCTTCGGAGTGTTCTCGAAGCTATACGATCCGCTGACCTTACCCTCAAGCCTGAGAAGTGTCGTTTCGGCTATAAAGAACAGAAGTTCCTGGGTCGCGTTGTGAGCGCTGCAGGCGTTCAGCCCGATCCCGAGAAGACTGCCGCTGTAGTCGCTTTTCCAGCTCCGACAGACAGGAAAAGTGTTCGACGATTTCTGGGGCTCTGCGCATACTATCGCTGCTTTATTGAAAACTTCTCTAAGATTGCGGAGCCTCTCATCACACTTATGCGTGGCGACACCCCATTTCTGTGGACTGACGTACAAGCGACTGCCTTTGCAGAACTGGAACAACGATTGTCTTCCCTTCCTGTACTTGGTCATTTCGATGCGGACGCTGACACAGAGGTGCGCACTGACGCAAGCAACATTGGTCTCGGAGCTATCTTGGTGCAAACACAAGATGAGACCGAACGTGTGATTGCCTACGTGAGTCGCACTTATCACGTGCCGAGACGAACTATTCAACGTCAGAGAAGAAATGTCTCGCGGTAATATGAACGATTACAAAGTTCAGGCTTCATCTCTATGGGCGCCCATTTACAGTTGTGACTGATCAGCACGCTTTATGTTGGTTGGCTAACCTTCGAGACCCCTCTGGGGGATTAGCACGATGAAGTCTGCGACTTCAGGAGTGCGATCTCACCATCGTATACAAGTCGGGTAGAAAGCATGAAGACGCCGACACCCTATCACGAGCACCTCTGGAATCCGACCATACAGCTGTAGAAGACGCCAGTGCCCTCCTGGGGACTCTCAGTTGGGTGGACCTCATCAGTAAGCAAAGAGTGGACCCCCAGTTAAAGCCCATCATCAATCATTTAGAAGGCAGCACCGCGTCTGTTCCTCGTCCACTTTTCCGTATGTTGCCGTCATTTTGCTTACGACACGGCATATTATACAAGAAAAACTCCGGTGTCGGCAGCAGATCTTATCTTCTAGTCGTTCCTCAATACCTTCGTGATGACATCCTATTAGCCTGCCATGATGAGCCGACATCCGGCCATCTGGGATACTCACGGACGTTCGACTGGGTAGGACAGCTATCATCATCAGCCTGACTACGTCCACTGCAGGACAAAGGCCTCTCCCATGTTCCACCAGTTAACCCGGTCTTGTGCTTGCTGCTGCTAAATTATACCCGCAAACTCCTTAATCTCATCTGCCCACCTAACCTTCTGTCTCCCCCTAACCAGCTGGCCTTCTCTGGGAATCCAGTTAGTTACCCTTAACGACCAGTGGTTGTCCTGTCTACGCGCTACATGCCCGGCCCATGTCCATTTCTTCTTCTTGATTTCAGCTATGATATCCTTAACCCCCGTTTGTTTCCTAATCCACTCTGCTCTCTTCTTGTCTCTTAAGGTTACACCTACCATTTTTCTTTCCATAGCTCGCTGCGTCGTCCTCAATTTAAGCTGAACCCTCTTTGTAAGTCTCCAGGTTTCTGCTCCGTAGCTAAGTACCGGCAAGATACAGCTGTTATATACCTTCTTCTTGATGGATAGTGGCAATCTACCTGTCATAATTTGAGAGTGCTTGCCAAATGTGCTCCACCCCATTCTTATTCTTCTGGTTACTTCAATCTCGTGGTTCGGCTCCGCGGTTATTACCTGCGCTAAGTAGTCATAGTCTTTTACAACTCCAAGTGCACTATTACCTATCTCGAAGCGCTGCTCTTTTCCGAGGTTGTTGTACATTACTTTCGTTTTCTGCAGATTAATTTTAAGACCCACCTTTCTGCTCTCCTTGTCTAACTCCGTAATCATGACTTGCAATTCGTCGCCTGAGTTAATCAGCAATGCAATGTCATCGGCAAAGCGCAGGTTACTAAGGTACTCTCCATTAACTCTTATCCCTAACTGTTCCCATTCTAGGCTTCTGAAAACCTCCTGTAAGCACGCGGTAAATAGCATGGGGAGATTGTGTCCCCCTGCCTTACACTCTTCTTGATTGGTATTCTGTTGCTTTCCTTATGAAGCACTATGGTAGCAGTTGATCCCTTGTAGATTTCTTCCAGGATATTTATATATACTTCATCCACGCCCTGATTCCGCGGTGTCGGCATGACGGCTGATATTTCTACTGAATCAAACGCCTTCTCGTAATCTATGAAGGCTATATATAGTGGTTGGTTATATTCTGAGCATTTCTCTATTACCTGATTGATAGTGTGAATGTGGTCGATTGCTGAGTAGCCTGTTCCAAATGCGGCTTCAGCAGGATTCCGCTAACTTCACATATCATAAATTTGGTATCACGTGACATGAATAGATGACGAAGGTAAACTACACATCCAAACATAATAATCATGACACGGAAGTCATGTACGGCATCATTTACCTCCACCTCGTAACGTTGTGCCGATTTTAAAGTGAATTCAACATTTCTCATTCGTGCTTCGCATATCGTCAATTCCCACTGCACGTGGGATCTGCCATTTTTTTTTTCTTTTGACCAACCACAGACAACATTTTTTGCACCTGCATATGCCCTGTGCACTATAAGTATCGTTTCTACCCCATTCTTTATGGGCCCTGCTGTCCCCTTGTGTATGAGCATCGAGTCGAGGCTCTGATGGGAGGGGAATAATGCCAGCTAGAGTTGTGAGCCGTCGGCAAGCCCGAGGCAGCCGAAAAGGGCAAAGAGAACGAAGAAGAAGTGTGTGTTAGCGCTTTGTTTGAAGATGCACCCTCGTGTCCTTCTGCCCCGCTGTTCCTGTCTTGTCTCTACGGCTCTTGGTGCGTGACAATATACTTCTTAAAGCGTTTCCTTCAGAAGCTCCGGCTTCTCTAATCGTCTTCCCCTGAGATACTGTAGGCCCCGGTCTGGACCACGCTACCGAAAGGCGCAAAAATAGTAGGAGCGGCAGGATGCCTTAACGCTTGTTTCGCAACACCCGGAAGAATGGCACAACCCATTACGGGACATTGGTCACAAAACGTGCGGAATCTGTAAAAAAAAGAGGGTGAGATATGCGAAAAAACATGGCATATACAAAAAATTAATTATGAAGCAGTAGGATCATTTCGTGTTACCGTTAATCGCCCGTGACCCTGACCAATCATGTATGTAAATGAGTGCCAAGCAGTGTACATGTATCTACAATATGTTTATTGGAGTTGCGAATTTTGCTTTGCCTTCATTGTTACCGCTTTGTGGTATCGGATATAGCCTTAAGAGTGCAATTACGATGTCTGGGCACGTTCCCCCTGGTGGTTTTTTGTTGTTTGCAGTCACAAACTTCATCGTAGATCGTATCTAGGCTCCATCTACTGCACTATTTCTTCGTTGTCCGTGCCAATCGTCGTCATCGTCATGGTATGTAGGGAGTACCTTGCATGCGCTGATAGCTGAGAGAGAATATGTCATCTGGCACGCAGTCGTTCATTATTGTTAAGAACATCATCGGCATCCTCGTAATTCGTGGTGGCTACGGTACACGATGCCGAAGGACACGCCTCGAAATAGGAAGAAAACAACAGTTAGCCCAGCAAACAGCCGACAATGTTAGAGGAGCAGGAACTCTCTTCCCTATGCACGCCGTAGGGCAATGAAGCCGGGAATGTATAGGGAAGATGAAGAAGAAAACTTTAGGGTCTGGTAGTAATGTCATACAAATAATTTCGGGTGGCCCTGCTAACAAAACAAAATCTTTAGTTCTGTTGGAGCGAGAAGCACTACGTTTGTGTTTGAGACTCCGCAGGTTCGTGCTATTATATATAGTGTAATATAGAGGGAAGCTCGCATGCAAACTATTCTTTGCCGGTTCCGTATCTCAACGATACACTCTTTCTTAAAGTTTTACAGCTCATTGGCTTGAAGATCTGAGTATGCTTTTATTAGCGACCCCGATGCCTTCTTTCTTGCCCATTGGCCACAATATCGTAATCCACAGATTATTTTTGTCCAAAAATAAACTGGAAAGCATAAAGGTGAACATTATATTGGTGACTGAAACTAACAGATTGAATCACAATAATACGATAGAATATGATGAAGTCCCCCCCCCCCAATCTAAGTTTCAATCTCTGAAATTCTTGAATAGCAGATTAAAAGATTACATAGTTCATGATGAAATAAATCACATAACAGCCACAGACGCTTCAGTGTGTTGTAAGAATTTCCTCTGATTACCTCTGCTGGGCATTCTTAGTGAGGCTGCTGCACTTCTCCCCTGTTGTTGAAGCTGAGCTCATGGCCATTACTTTGGCACTTCGAAAACTGCCTTCAATCGAAGTCACTGCAATCATCATTACAGATTCTTTTTGGTGCGTGACCCAGCCACGTTCCGCAGGACTAAAATAAAGTTATTTTCCTTTCTTCCTTCCTTCGAAACAGTCAGGAACCATACTGGCTCTGCGCTCATTAGTTCCGCCTCAACTGAAACGCCTGCAGTTAGTATGGGCCGCAGGCCACTGTGGCATACAGTTAAATTAACTGTCCGATTGGTGTGCCCACGCTTCACTTGATCGTCCTATGATGTCGATACTCCCAGCAATGGAATACATAGTATCGACCAGATATAGAAAATTAGGGTTTTCTAAGTATACGGTGGAGAGTATTACAAAATAGGTAGACTATCAGCACCTCAGATATCCTTTAATCCTCAGTGGAGTCAGCCTAGAAAGCTAGAAATTATTTTGACCAAATTTCGATGCCGTGTTCCCCATTAAACATTTATGTGCACAGAGTTTGTCTGGCGATGTCTCCCATGCGCCCACTCTGCGAAAAAACAAACCATTGAGCATATGACGTCGCAACTATTCATTAATTGGGAAAAACTTCTAGTTATGTCAATTTCCACAGTAGGTTTAAATTGCAGATAATGTCAGTTTTGGCGCATCCGTCTTGGCAAGTTGTGACATGTATGTACTTGATGTAGTTATGTAATTTTGTTCTAGCATATATTAAACGCATGCCAACATAACGTCCGTTTTTACATATACTCGAATAATACTAGTGATATAATTGGTAATGTGAATAAATGTATGAAATCGATTCGATTTTGATCGGGTGAGGTAAACTCAACTGTTTGGTCAGCTCAAAACTACAGTCCTTTGATACGGTATTAGCTCTTATTTATTTCTTGATTTATTTTTATATTAACATTTAAATTATCCTGAAAATGTTTTTGATATTATTAATTTCTTCGTACACTTTAGAATTAGATTGACAAGCATTGTATAGTGTTCACATATAGGATACTACAAGTTTTCTTGGACAATCGCCAAGAGTGGGTATGTGTCATCTAGTGTTCACAGGTAACAAACAAGGTATGCTGCATTGTAGCGCAGTTTTACAGCGAAAGTTCTTATGAGATCCCAACTCAGGTCACGCGCAGTTGTCTGCCACCACCACCGGTGTCCGCAACTACATCGCACGACATTAGAAATTTAAAAGAAACCTAGCACCAATGATTTAGTGGGGCTCGAACCCGGGTCCGATGGGTGCTAGCCCAGTATTCAACCACTGAGCGACGCTGATGCTTGTGACTTGTTGGCAAACTTGCCTTATAGGCAGGCTTGATTTCGGGAAAGCAATCGCGTTAATGCGACTTATAATGGTTTTTAAAACTGCGAAAGAACAACCACTCGTCGCACAATGCGAATAGCGCAACGAGTGGGCCGTCCAATGCTCTAACTCATTTCAAAAGCTTGTTCTTGTTCCCCTATCAACTGTGGCGCATACCCACTTCAGCCATAATTCTTCATCGTCGTCAGCCACTGCTTGGACAATTGGCACGAAATTCCATGCAAGAGTTTAGCGGATACCACGTTCCCAGAAGAATGATGAAAAATAACATAGCGAATGCCGGCCTACTATACCGAAAAGTTTATTATTAATGCGCCTAGCAAGTGTGTTTGCAGCAGTTACCCAATGAGTGTTTTGAAGAGGCTCTGAAAGGCCGCTCTTCAAGCTTTTGTTGGGACTGTGCTACGCCTTCTGCGCAGACCTGGCGTTTTTTCAACTGATTTCGTAGGGCGGAGAGGCCCTTCAGTAAACGCCTAGTTTCAGGCTGTTATCTAATAATATGAACCAGATGCAATGTGCAAGATTTGTTTCACCACTCTCTTCGACTTCGGCTTTGGATTGAAGATAGGCTGGTTAAATATACAAAGTTTAGCGGCGCAGAAAAAGCAAACGCAGTTAGAAAAAATGCTAATTGAAAATGACGTGGAGGTGTTACTTTTGCAAGAATCGAAGATTGAGAGCGTCGAGCAAGCGGATCGCATGGAGAAGCTTTTTAAGACGTACTATGATGTCTGTGTATGCCATGCCGTTGGTAGGTCTGGAGGGTGCATTTTATTTTTAAAAGTTCTATTTGCACCGTCGAAGAAAGGGTGGTTACTTCTGATGATGGAAGATTAGTCCTCTGTGATTTTTTTCATGGGGAGAAGAATGATGAATCATTTGTGTGTACGCGCCAAATAGATCCACTGACAGAAAGTGTTTTTTGTAATATCATGTAGCCACGTTACTAAAGCGCGAGAGAGTTGTCGTATTGCTTGGGGACTTAAATTGTGTGTACATGCTCGAGGATAGTGTTAAGAATGCACCAGTCCGCGATAAAAGTGGCCTGCAGTGGTGTGAAATAACTGAAGAGTGCCGTTTAGTAGACATTGGTGATGTTCTCAATGGCAGCTATGTGCTCTTTACACATTTTCAGCTTCAAAGTCATGCAAGACTAGATGGTATGTATGTGAACAAAAGTATTGTGCCTTTATGCGCGAATTATACCGTTAAATGTGTTAGCTGCAGTGACCACAGTCTTGTAATGCTCGAATTTGTCAGGAAAGAGAGAAATACGAAATTTAACGGGGACTTGTTGAAATTAAATGAGAGACCCTTGGTAGATGAGACTTTCGTCAAAGTAGATGGCCAGAGTGCAGGATGTTCTTCACTGGATGGAGCGGCCGGATTGGTTGGCGCGGCTTCCGGCACCGCTTTCTCTTTTCTCAAGACATCAATAAAGTTCATACTCACTCACTGTCACACGAAGAACCGAGTTTTATAGCTGTATGGGAAGAATTTGAAAATAAATTCAAAATGTACGCAATAGAGAAAGCAGGAGGGGTAAGATATAAAAAAGCGAAAAAGAAAAGGGGCTGCAGAGCACGCTAGCTTACCTGCTGAATACAAATAGTACCATACCCAGATTGTTTAGCAATAAAATTAAGGATGTTAAAAGACAGATGGAATGGAACGCATAGTGGAAGAAATATACATGGGTGCAGTGATAATAGGGCGTGCGGAACGCTTTACGACGGGTGAAGTGCCTAGAAAACGAGTGCATGTGGAAGAAAAGCGATACGCAACGAAAAATGAGATCAAAGAAATGCTATACAAAGGTGTGCTTTATTCTGAGCAGAAGTTTATTGAACTGACATTTGCTGAAGTATATCGAAGGCTATTAGGCCTGGAAAGAAATGCTAAAGATACTTTTATACGAAGATTTTTTACTAAAATGATATATGATTTGGGGGTGTAAAATCCCAAAACCACCATATGATTCCGAGAGACGCCGTAGTGGAGGGCTCCGTAAATTTCGACCACCTGGGGTTCTTTAGTGTGCACCCAAATCTGAGCACACGGGCCTAAAACATTTCCGGCTCCATCGGAAATGCAGCCGCCGCTGGCGGGATTTGATCCTGCGACATGCAGGTCAGCAGCCGAGTACCTGAGCCACTAGACTACCGCGGCGGGGCTTGAGACTAATGCCAAAGCTAGAAGACGACATTAGGGAGAGTCTCGAGACAGGCTTGTCACCTGGGCCTGATTGCATAGGGGCAAGGCCTTAGAATATAAAACCTTCAAAAAAGAAATGTCAGAGATGCTGCATTGCGTTTTAGTGGAGGCAAATGATATGAACTAACTGCCGGTATTGTTCTAGAGCAAACCACATTATACTCATTCCAAAGACTGAAGACGCGGAAAAAAATGCAATAGGTGGAAAACTATAGCCCCATTAGTATCACGGACGTGAGCAATAAGGTATATATGACAGTTTTGGCCAGAAGGCTTCGAACAGTGATAACAAGTGTTGTCGGTTCACACCAAGCGTGTGGAATAAAAGCAAGAAGCATATTTAACAATATTTATACGGCAAGAACAATTTGAGTGTTACGATGCGTCCTTTGGTCATATAGCATTGATTTGGAAAAAGATTTTGACAGGGCAAGGAATCAAATGCTCTTTGCATTGCTTGATCGCAGTAGTGTAAGCGCGGTAAAAGCTGATGAGGTAGGAATGGTCACGAGAACTGCTCTGCCAAACTAATAATTAACAAAAAACTTTGCGCAGACATACATGTTAAATCTTGTGTATGCCAGGGACGCCCTTGTTGTGCTTTATTAATTGCAATCTACTTGAAACCATGTGTTTGAAAGTGTTGAACAATATAAAAATAACAGGGTATAAGTTTTTGACACATAAAATAAAGTTATTGATATCGCGATATAGTATGGCGATATTCTGTTAAAATGAGAAGAGTGTAGAAGATGCTATAACAGATGCATGAACCTTTTGCAGTCTTGCTGGAAGCGCCATCAGTTGTCACAAGTGTCTAGGTTCTTGGCATGGCGATTGGAAATGAAAAACCAGAAGAAATGCGAGGGATAACATTTGCAAGTACGCCGTCCAAGTATATGAAGAAACAACCGAACAACGGGTCGAGGTAACCGAACATGTTAGGACAAGAATGACTAAGTGGGGTGAGCGTGACCTTTCAATCTTAGCGTGCGCGATTTGCAATGTGTTTCATGTTGCGAAAGTCATTTTCATGCTGCAAGTATTATGTGTGTAAGTAATGAGCGTCCAAAGGTTACATCGAATATTTGCTGTATTTATATGGCGTTCACGTGGGAGTTCACTAGTAGAATTAATATTTTTAATAAAGGAAAGAAAGGGGGGCTGGGGCTGTCGTACTTGTTCCTCAAACAGATTGCTTTAGCGAAGCTCCTTAGGGCGTATACGTCGTGCGCAAGGAGGAGGTTATACTAAACCTCCATAGTCGTGCGCTTCCTGTATGTAGCAGCCACCTCTAGTTTTAGTCCTTAGAATGTCCGCTGGATGATGGTACTTGTATATGATGAATATATGATGAAGAGATGCTAGATGACAGTGGTTGGACTGTTCACTAGATGAACAGACAGACGGACGAACGGACGGACGTATAGGCAGCCGGACATGGATGAACGGTCGGCCGGACGGATGAACGGACAAGTGGATGGACGAACGAACGGATGGACAGACAGATGGACGGACGAATTATCATACGTACAGACAGACGGATGGGCACAAGACAGACAGACAAATGGACGGACGTATGGAAGGACGGTCAGACGTACGCATGGACGGACAGACAGACAGACAGGTGGACGGATGGACGGAAAGACAGACCGACGTAGGGACGGTGAAACGAACAGGCTGACGAACGGACCGACGGACATACAGACAGACATTTGGATGGGCGAACAGACAGACAGATGACCGACCAGACGCGACCAGCGGACTATTCATGATTTGCCGATAAAACCCTCCGAAGCTTCACCCCACTCCTCATCACTTACTCCGTGGATATGCTGCGATCTTTAAAACAAGAGATAAAAGTGATGGTTTCTTACGCGCTGTGATGCAAGTAAGGCTGTGTGAGAAATTACCGGGATACGTTTTGTCGTCGTACGGTTTGCAGTGCGGAGCGGTGAAGGGCTTTTTCAAGGAAGTGGTGTATGCTTTACAGATTCTACAAGTGCATATTTCTTTTGATTATTCGTCCTCAGTAACAAAAAAGGAACATTATAAGAACTCACGCAATATTATATGTCCGCTATCTCTATACCATAAAATTTATCCAACAGGACGAGATAGGGATGTCTTTAAACGCGTAAATAAAATGCATATTACAGCATCAACTAAAATACTCTTTCTTTTCTTGCTCACTGGCTCACTTCCTTTTAAACGATGACTGAAAGACGAAGGGTTTTATTTTCCTTGGGGTGGTAATTGTATGAATTGCAAGAAGCCATAAACAATCGAGCCCATTTTTTAGACTATAGAGACTCAGTGTTCTTTTGGGATGTCCTTCAGAGAGTGGCAAAAAAAGGCTTTCAGCTAACGCCATTCAGCATTGAATGCGAACTGTAAGACAGCGTGTCATGTGACCTGATAATGTTTTTCAGCATGCATAGCATGTGGGAAACTAAAACGGATTTCTGGCATATGCACGAGGATCCAAAACCTGCTAAGGTGTATTTACATGAATGTTTGTTATATGTTAGAAGTGTGTTATGTGAACTTCCCGAGCCACCTCTCTGGTTATCTATGCTTGAAAAATTACTGACAGTAAAATATTACTAAGTATGCCACACTGGACTAGCTGTCGGTCCCATATTTAGAATGTAAGAGTAAAAGTAGTTTCTTTACAGAGTACTTTACTTACTGCAGGGGCGAGGGCTAAAGGCAATAAGCCTGACAAAGGCCCCTGTCCTTCCGCAGTTCGTGCTAAGCTTCGATATGAGCACAGATAAAAGTCAATACATTGGTTACATAGAAACTGACTACAAGTAGCTTTCAAGTGTACATACAAAAATTGTTTCATCAGAAACGAAAATAAAAAAAGTTTACGATGCACATTCGCAAAATTAGACGTCACTCGCGCAGAGATACATAAACAAGTGAAATTGACAAAAAGATGCAAACACTGAGGAACACAAAGGGCATACAGATGCACTGAGAATAAACTGCACATTAATACAGTCAAAATACAAAGTGATGAATGATTTGAGGATTGGTGGAGGCATGAAGCTCCGCTAATTAGTTTTGATAATCTGTAGCAGTGGTTAATAAAAAGGTATTTGTTTGTGTTTGAAAGGAGGCCTTGCCAGCCTAAAAGGGACACTAAAGTAAAAAAAACAATTTACGTTAGAGTGAAAGCTCCACGTATAACAACATATAAACGACAATATTATCAACAACAGTGTCCTACTTACCGAGAAATTAAATTAAATACACAGGAACACAAGCGTCGCAGTAGGACATTTTCAAAATGATCGTGATGACATCAGACGGACCGCCTACAATTAATTACTAGTAATCGATCTTATTTCACGAAATAAAGAACGTTCCGTGTATTAAGAGACGCAATAAAATGCTGCCACTTCGTTTCTGTTTGATTCATGGAAATAAGAATCGCCGGACGTTACTACGGGGAATCGCGCGAGTGGTTCAAAAATTCAATTTTCGCGTGGTTGCACGAGACAGGTGGTGTCATCTAGTGGGGCGTAGTTGAAACAAAAGCGTCTGCGATCTCGAAGACAATGGCGGGAAATTGGTTATGGCCGTTTTTGCTGCTGTGGCTCCCACTGCTTTCAGTCTGCTTCTACTAGCGCAGTTAAGCCGGGCAACGTTGTGCATGGCAACAGTGACGTGAGACGGACCGATAGGTCCGCTTCTTGATTCGGGTAATTTACGGTGCGCTAACCAGATGCGGAACGCTAAAACGCAGTTTTATTTCAAAATATGCCCTTCCTTCACACAAAAGTAACACTACGAGGCTTCTGGACCACCATTTCAACAATAAACGCTTACTTAATAGTTGGCTTTAGTGTCCCTTTAAAGTTGCATTTATCTGCAAGGGTATTCATCACGTGAGTTGTTTGGTACCCAATAGTTTGTCTTCCACAATTGGTTCTTATTCTGGGTGCGCACTTCTTTTTTTCTCGCAAACGGTTGTGTGATATTGCCACAGAGACTGTTTACAATATCCGACATTATGAAAAATCCGCGTCCACAGTCTTGTGCGCACTCTTGCTTGGGACCACACGACTCATGCCTCTTGTTCACAGGCACGAGCCAGTGTGGGTTGGAGCTGCGAATAAGAAGAAGGTGCGTGGGCAGAGGAACAGTTTTTGTTTTTGGAATGCTCTAGTGGACTCTTCCATCTTTTCGCACATAATTTTCATGGCACAAGTTCGCCCATAATAAACTAGTTTTTGACTTTTCCTCTCTTGCACCCGTTACATTCTGGTGGAGGTGCGGGGTATGATTGGAAGCCCCCTTGGCGCAAGAGAGCGAAGCCCCGATCCTCAACAATTGGAACCTGGCGAACTGACTCCGGTACACCAGCGTTCAAGTCGCCGCCTCCGAGGAGAGCCGCCTGAATTCACACCCCTCCCCAGTGCTCCAGCAACACGAGCAGCGTCCACAGACAACGGAACGATGGCTTACCAAACGACATCATCGTAACTTATTCTGTCCCCACCGTGTTTACTTGAGCCCTTCCACGGCGACACGTTCGAGGATGTGGAGGATTGGTTAGAACACTTCGAGCGGGTTGCGAGAACCAACGGCTGGGATGAAGCAAGGAAACTGCGTCGCGGGTACTTCGCATTGGTGGATGCAGCGAGGACGTGGTATGAAAACCACGAAGCGTTCATACCGACATGGGAAGAATTCCGACGACAAATAGCACCTACATATGCCAGCACGGATCGTCGGGAGAAGGCGGAGAACGCTCTACAGTCCAGAAACCAGCGCACGAACGAAAGCGTTGGCATGTATATTGAGGACATGTCCCGCCTTTTCAAGCGCGCTGACCCGAACATGAACGAAGAGAAAAAGCTGCGTCACTTGATGCGAGGTGTCAAACAGGAGTTATTTGCCGGTTTGGTACGCATCCCACCTCGTACAGTTGCTGAATTTCCCAGAAAAGCCACCTCCATTGAGCTGGCATTGCAGCAGCGCTCCCGTCCCTACAATCATGACATGAGTAGTGTTCCTGTGGATGTCCTCTCAGCAAACCTGGGAAGCAGCAGCGAAGCATTGAGGGAAAAGGTGCGATCCATTGTGAAGGAAGAGCTCCAGAAGCTGCTGCCCCGACAAGTCGCAAGGCCAGTTTCGTCTCTGACTACCATGATCAGAGATGAAGTTCGCCACGCCATTCTTCAAGCCATACCCGAGGCGCAACCTGTTCGACTTGAACAGCAATTGCAGGAACGCCCCGTACCTACTTACGCCGATGCCGTACGCCAGCCCGCCGTGCACACTGCTCCGTTTGCAGCTCCCAGTGGCTACCGACCGGCTTCGCATCGCTCAAACTATCCAGCTAACTCGAGGCCCCGAAAAAGCGACGTGTGGCGCACACTCGACAGGACGCCTCTCTGTTTTCACTGCGGCGAAGCTGGACACCTGTACAGAATGTGCCCATATCGACGAGTTGGTCTCCGTGGGTTTTCTCCAAATGCGCCATGCCCCCGAAATGGCGAAAGACCCGTTGAAATTGAAGATTACTTGTCCGGCCATCTGTTTCCAACTGCCGGTTTCCAGCATCAGCCTAGATCACCAGCGCCTGCTCGCTATCGATCGCCAAGTCCTCGACGATTGAGTTCCCCTTCTCCACCTTCAACCTCAACACACCGTCGTTCAAGCAGTCCCCACCAGGAAAACTGAAGCCAGCGACCTATGGAGGCAAGGCCACTGATGTCCGACCAACTGAAGATCCTCCGTCAAGGTCCCAGTGCAGCAACGACGAGCGGAACACTACAACTAGGTTAGGTAAAGACAAAATTTCTTCAGACTTACGCGTTACCATAGACGGGTGTGAATTTACCGTTTTAGTTGACACAGGTGCTGATTATTCGGTTGTCAGTTACGCTGCCGCAAAGGATTTAAAGAAAGTCCTGACGCCTTGTAGTGGACCCCAGATACGCACGGCTGGGGGTCATCTCATCACTCCCGTGGGAAGATGTACCGCACGAATCGGAATTGAAGGCATTACTTACGTTGCTGACTTTGTCGTACTTCCGGAATGCTATAGAGATTTAATACTCGGAATGGATTTTCTGCTAGCAAACGGAGCTATAATCGACCTGCAGAATTCTAGTGTCTCTTTTTAGACCAAGCTGGCCATAGACACAAATGAGCCAGAATACACTGCATTACGTGTTATAGATTGTGATGTTACCGTGCCGCAATGATGCAGCGTAATAGTCGGTGTAAGAAATGAAGCATTCGTTGATTCTGAAGGTTTAGCGGATGCAAACATTGAACTACTGCTCAAGAAAGGCATTTGTGTAGCTCGAGGCATTATTCAATTACGTGGTGGATGTGCCGATGTATTGCTCACGAATTTCGGAAACTAAATTCAGCACGTTGAAAAGGACACTGCTATCGCCTTCCTGCACGGTTTTCAAACAGTGACGGACTTATGTGGTCTGGTGTCAAGGCCACCTACTTCGGAACCTGCGCCCGATGTCGTGGCAAGAGTTGCAATCAGCCAAAATCTACCCCCAGCCGAGAAGAAAGTCGTTCAAGAATTGAACTGGTATAGCGCATTACGGGGAAGAAGAAACGGCCGAGCAGACCGACACAAGAGGACAGAGCGCTCTGTCCTCTTGTGTCGGTCTGCTCGGCCGTTTCTTCTTCCCCGTAATGCGCTATACCAGTTCAAGTACGACGAACCAACTCGCCCAATCTTCAACACTCATTCAAGACATCATAAGAGACTTCATCGGATGTTTGTCTACCTCGTCAAAAGTATGGCGGGCCCAGGTTGTTAAACACCAAATAATAACACATGAAGCTACAAGGCCGGTACACCAAAATCCGTACAGAGTATCACCGAAGGAACGTGAGATCATAAAGAGCCAAGTGAAAGAGATGCTGGAGGATGATGTCATACAGCCATCCAATAGTTCGTGGGCGTCGCCTGTAGTCCTTGTGAGGAAAAAGGACAACACGCTGAAATTCTGCATTGATTACAGAAAGCTGAACAGCGTGACAAAGCGGGATGTCTACCCTTTGCCGCGTATTGATGATACGTTGGATCGGCTACGGCACGCAAGGTATTTCTCTTCATTGGATTTAAAAAGCGGTTATTGGCGAATTGAAGTGGACGAAAGGGACCGTGAAAAGACTGCTTTCGTAACCCCGGATGGTCTATATGAGTTTAAAGCACTCCCATTCGGCCTGTGTTGTGCGCCTGCAACATTCCAGCGCATGATGGACAGCGTCCTTTCAGGCCTCAAATGGCAGTCGTGCTTAGTCTACTAGGACGACGTTGTGGTGTTTTCAGCAACGTTTGAACAGCATGTAGAGCGACAACGTTCGGTACTTCAGGCTATCCAGTCAGCCGGCTTGACGATTAAACCGAAAAAAATGCCAGTTTGGATTCGAGAAGCTTCGTTTCCTCGGACATGTAATCAGCGCTCAATGTGTTGGCCCAGACCCGGAGAAGACTGTGGCCGTGGGGCTGTTTCCCAAGCCAAAAGACAAGAAGGAGGTACGCCGATTTTCGGGTTTATGAGCTTATTATAGGCGGTTTGTGAAAAATTTCGCGGAAATTGCCGAACCTTTAACAAGACTCACAAGAGAGGACGTGCCATTTATTTGGTGCACCGAAGAAGACAGTGCATTCAACGAACTAAAGAAACGTTTGCAAGCTCCACCTATCCTGGCCCACTTTGACGAAACCGCAGATACAGAAGTTCATACAGATGCCAGCAATCTTGACCTAGGTGCGGTCCTGGTGCAATGGCAGAATAGAGAAGAGAAAATAATAGCATATGCTAGCCACACCCTCTCAAAAGCAGAAAGAAACTACTCTGCAACAGAAAAAGAGTGCTTGGCAGTCATATGGGTGATCTGCAAGTTCAGGCCATACCTCTACGGCAGGCCGTTCCGTGCCGTCAGCGACCACCACTCACTTTGTTGGCTGGCGAGCTTAAAAGACCCATCGGGACGGCTTGCGAGATGGTGTCTCAGGCTCCAAGAGTATGACATTACGGTCGTATATAGGTCTGGCTGAAAGCATGATGATGCTGACTGCTTATCACGTTCACCAGTCCACTCGACTCTTTCAGAAGAAGAGGAATTCCCACTTTTTTGTGTGATAAAAACATCAGAAATCGCTGAACATCAACGGGCTGACATGGAACTGCTCCCATTAATAAAGTATCTCGAAGGGCACGACGAACAAGTTCCTCGCGTACTTAAGAGAGGGTTATCTTCATTCTGCCTGCGAGATGATGCACTTTACAAGAGGAATTTTTGAGCACAACAAGGAGAAGTTTTTACTCGTTGTACCATCAGCCATGAGGCATGAAGTCTTAGAAGCCTGCCATGATGAACCGTCTGTGGGTCACTTGGGCGCGAGTCGAACTTTCACCAAAATTCATCAGAAATACTACTGGCCCAAGTTGCTAGCGTCCGTGAAGCATTACGTCAAGACATGTCGCGAGTGTCAAAGGCGAAAAACACCACCCCTCAAGACGGCCGGCCTTCTCAAGCCTATAGAGTCACCTGCGACTCCATTTCAACAGGTTGGAATGGACCTCCTCGGACCGTTTCCAATGTCGGCATCAGAAAAAAGTGGATAATAGTTGCGACTGACTATTTGACACGATACGCTGAAACCGGCTGCCTTGAGCGAGGAACGGCAACGGAAGTCGCGAAGTTTTTCGTTCAGAATATTGTTCTTCGCCATGGAGCCCCACTCGCGATTACCTATCGAGGAGCAGCGTTCACGGCTGATTTCATGCAGTCCTTAATGACAATGACTAACACCAGCCATAGGAAGACCACTGCATACCATCCCCAAACCAACGGGTTGACAGAACGCCTGAACCGCACCATCACTGACGTGCTGTCGATGTACGTTAACATTGAGCATAAATTGTGGGACGAAATCTTGCCATACGCAACTTTCGCCTACAATATGGCAGTGCAGGAGACCATCCGCGTCACACCATTTAAGCTGGCCTACGGTCGCACTGTCACCACCACACTAGATGCCATGTTGCCAGTAGACAACGACAAGTACGAGCCATCTGAACTTGACGACTTTATGCAAAGGGCTGAAGAAGCACGCCAGTTGGCACAACATCGAATACATCAACAGCAAAACAAGGACGCAAGGCACTACAACCTGCGCCGCAGAAAAGTTCAGTACAACCCAGGCGAGCGAGTGTGGATATGGACACCACTCCGACGCCGCGGTCTATCAGAAAAGCTTCTTTGTCGATACTTTGGCCCCTATAAGGTTCTACGACGAATTAGTGACTTGAACTACGAAGTCATCGCCGATGGACACATCTGTTCAAAGCGGCAAAACAGCGCAGAAGTCGCACACGTCGTTCGTATGAAGCCCTATTATGAGAGAGAATGAAAGCGCTCCCTTTTTCTATTTGCCTCCCTCCATCGCGCATCGGGACGGTGCGTATTTCGAAGTGGGACTATTGCCACAAAGACTGTTTACAATATCCGACATTATGAAAAATCCGCGTCCACAGTCTTGTGCGCACACTTGCTTGGGACCGCACGACTCATGCCTCTTGTTCACAGGCACGAGCCAGTGTGGGTTGGAGCTGCGAAGAAGAAGGTGCGTGGGCAGAGGAACAGTTTTTGTTTTTGGAACGCTCTAGCGGACTCTTCCATCTTTTCGCACATAATTTTCAGGGCACAAGTTCGCCCATAATAAACTATTTTTTGACTTTTCCTCTCTTGCACCCGTTACAATATATCAGCATGATTTTCCTCGTATAACTTGTCCTATTCAATTCACTGCAGCAATTTAAAGTAATTTATTTGATGCACCCTGAACATGGAATGTTTGATAAATAATGGAGGAGTTCGCAAGTCTTGTACGTTTCCTCTATATTTTTCATAAAAGCCCAGTATTTTCGTTTGTAGAAATATTAGATTGGGGTAATTTCTTGGCGACGTCGTTCCCCAGACTATAGTATCCCATGAGTTATATTAGAATGAAACAGCGCGCAGTACATACCTTTTTTAGCCTTACTGGGATTACGTGAATTGTTCTAAAGAAACAACCAATTATTCATGCTAATGCAGTGCTCCACTTTAGTTCCTCCTTAAACCACATGTCATGAAATTTCTGTTTCCTAACGTGTGTGATGCAATTTCCTCGAACTTTTACAGTTATTTACTGATAGTTTTGTTCATAGGCCAGAATATTGTATACGCTTTTTTTCGCCTTCAGGCGCAGCTCGTTTTGCTTTAGCCAATTTTAAAGATGAATCAGGTAGTTGTTTACATTGACTTAAACTGATAGTAAATTGTCTGATGAAAAGAAAACATTTGTATCGTCAGCTTACATATAAAGTTCAGGAGAATTACCTGTATCGACAATATTAGTCATACAAGCAAGGGACAATACTGGCCCCAGTATTGGCCCTTAAAGTACTCCTTGGTTTAACTTTATTTTTGTTTACACACTGCATTGTTGATTTGTACGAACTAGTACTGATCCTCCAGGTAACTTTTTTAACAGATGCAGCGCGACTCCACGTAACCCATACCTTGATAACTTAATAATCAATAGCATAAATTGTATGAAGTCAAATGACTTCTGAAGACACAGGATGTGTTATAAGCACTGTCAGGGTTGTCTTGCTAATACACAGTGTTCTAGTCAATGTTTTGAACTAGATAAATGAACTGTTCCTGACTTTTGCTGTTTTAAGTCGATGAAAGGATCTCTTCATTTTCGGAGAAATTTGTGGAGTAAGTGGTGCAAAGAAGAAGATAAGCATATGATCAATAAAATCCGCGAAGCAAGCACAGACGCGAAACGTTTCACGTGGGATAACATGAGAACAGAACCGCTTTCATTCAAGCAAATATGCATCCGGAACCTGTATTTCTTGACGAGACACCATGGGCCTGAAAGTCTAGCATAAAAGGCTACCGATATGATGCTGAGGAAGTTAAAGTTCTAGCTTATGCAGATGACATTGCCTTCCTTTGTGCTGATAAACCCAGCGTTCAAGAAGCAGTCAACACTACTCTACGTTTCTGTGAAGTCACTGGCGCCAGCATAAATTTTGATAAAAGTAGTGAATTCTGGCTAGGCATGTGGGCCCAAACTCCTTCGGTCTTCGCAAATATTCATAGGAATGCAACTCCTATGAAATACCTTGGCATGCCTCTCGATAACTATCGTAACAGCGGCCCACACTGGACTGCTGCGATAACTACGATCCGCCGAAAGGTGGCAACATAGCACGGATGGGAGCTTTCCACTTTTTGCCAGAGCGAAAGCGTGCAATATATTCCTTGTATCAAAGCTTATTTATATTGTGGAAGTGTTGCAATGCTCTCGTGTACACATTCAAGCCTTTCATAGAATATTTGCCTGCTTTATTTGGAGCTCTTTCTGGGAACCCATGAGAAGAGACAATCTTTTTCTTCCGCTTGAAAAGGGCGGCCTCGGCTTTGTGCAGTTGTTCGTGCGACAGTTGGTGATGCGATTTTTTTACCTCAAGGATGTGTGCCACCCCTTTCTTTCAGCCGGGTCCTTCGTAACCATCTATGTTACCACCTTCCGTTTATTGATGTCCCAACTAGCGTTGCTAAGAAATTGCCGTTGCGGGGATTCCTAAAAGAAATTGTAGATACTGTCAATTTTTTGAAAGCCAGGTTTACCTTAAAGTATTTGTATACTATTGACAGAAAAATTTAACCGCTGCACATGTGAATAACCTTTTCCCCAAACCTGTTTATCGAAAGCCATATTCGTATCTGCCTAGTCACGATGTATTATTTTGTGTACGTAGAACGTGGATATCTCCTTTATCAGCGAAAACATTGTTCTTTAAACTGCACACTTCCACGCTGCCTGTGAAAACGTGGCTGAATGAAAAATCAATATACGTACCCCGGACAGTGAATTGTAGACTCTGCAACAAACCTGCGACTATAGAGCATTGTTTTATTCATTGTCGTGACGCTTTTTATTTTTGCGACATTCTAAAAAGAACATTAAGAAAAGAACTTCCAATTACAGCTCATGGTATTAGGTTTCTCCCATCCAAAGAGAGGTTGACTGATAATACTCCTTATGACTTATTTATGTTGTTGGGACTTTATTACCATGAAATGTAAATCATGACATTCATGACATACATATCATGATTTTCATGTTATGACTAGTCAAATATGTTTTTCTTGCAGTCGTGTTATGCCATAACGAGTTTTGTTTCGATATTATTATCGAAACGGCCAGGAGAAATCAAAGTCGGAGGTGGCTATATAGATAGATAGATAGATAGATAGATAGATAGATAGATAGATAGATAGATAGATAGATAAATAAATAGATAGATAGATAGATAGATAGATAGATACGCTCAAAGTCACTGAAGTTCGCTAAGAAATGCTTCGCATTTAAAAACACCATTTCCACTCAAGCAGATATGCACGAAATACCAGTATTGTTGCACGACAAGCTGTCGGCCTGCTAGCTCAGTTGGTTAGAGCGTCGTGCTAATAAGGCGAATGTCGTAGGTTCGATCTCTGCGCAGGCCAAATTTTAATATTGGCGAGGGCATGTTCGAACAGTTACAAAAATGTTTGCTCGAAAGTTACCGTTGGGGAATTTTTCAAAGCAGGACGAACAAGTTTAGGGCGTCGGACTGAATGATATATATACGTCTGTTTATTACACAGCTGCCTATACCTTATATTGTTCTTATTATAAAATTTTCTCGGTTACTGTGCATTTACAGATGCAGTGAGGTAAGCCCCATACTTGATTTCATGTAAAAACGCCGTGTTACGGAAGAAGACGATGTGTAATCATCATACCAGCAACTGCTAGTTTTTGAAAAGGATAATTGATTGTTTGATATGCGGGGTTTAACGTCCCCAAACCACCATATGATTATGAGAGATGCCGTAGTGAAGGGCTTCCAAAATTTCGAGCACCTCTGGTTCTTTAACGCGCACCGATATCTGAGCACACGAGCCTACAACATTTCCGCCTATATCGGAAGAGCAGGCGCCGCAGGCGGGATTCGATCCCGTTACTTGTGGGTCAACAGACGAGTACCTTAGCAACTAGAACATCACGGCGGGGCAACGTTTGAAGAGGAGAAGACTGCACGGAACGTACGGTATTGGCTCGCAATGGCATGTCAGTGTTCTTCAGATTACTGAATACTGAGGATAAAACATCAGCCCTGCGATTCCTTTCGTTAATCTACATTTCTGGTCAGACCAAAAGTCGAGACAGCTTGTTGCGAAAAGGTTTGTGTGCTGGGCTTGTACGTCGGCGCTGCCGAGCAGGACAGCTTCCTGCAGTTCTATTGGTTGGGGTGTGCCCGTGTGCTCAGATTTGGGTGCATGTTAAGGAACCATAGGTGGTCGAAATTTCTGGATCACTCCACTACGGCGTATGTCGTAATCGTATGGTGGTTTTAGCACGTTAAACTTTACATATCAATCTGATCAATCAGGTGGGGTGGTGGTGGGGTGGGTAGATAGGATTGGAGACCCATGCCAACGCCATGTGATAGGTGTAATGAGAGTCCTCCGCAGAGTTTGGGCACGCGCCAGAGAAAGCCGAGTCGAAATGCTGTGGTGTTGCCGGGCACAGTGCAGTATTGGTGAAGAGGTGGAGAAGCTAGCGCTTTTTTGCCCTGGCGTGGCCTTTTCAGAGGGCTCCTCCACACTCTGCGTGTGGGGGGAGGGGGGTTAGAAGCTATAGGAAGATTGAAGAGAGGTAATGTTTCTAGAAGTTTTGAGAGGATTCAAATAGGGTTCCAGAGTAGGCTGCGGATTAGACGAAGCCCAGTGAGAAAGCGCACATGCAGCAGCGTTGGCTGTCTTGTTTTCCCCAAGACCCCCATGTGTCTAAGCCTAGACGATGGTACTGCTGGTCGGATACCCCGTGTACTCACAACCATAGAAAATTTTGAATGCACGGCAGGGAACACTTGCTGAATAGCGCAGCAGATTCTCTTGGAGTTAGTGATAAGAATCCGGGACTCAAGATCTGCGGCGGCCACTGCAATGGAACTGAAACAGTTGATCCAACTCCGCATTTTTGGAACCTGCATACGAGTATGCCTGGCCACGGGGATCCTGATGTATGCTCGAATAATTCTCGTGGACTGAACGAGCCAGTATAGACGCGTTTCTATTAAAATTGTAGGTAACCCTTTCAAGGTGCTTTTGTGTCTCGATAGGTGTTTGTACCGCTTGTACTGGATCAATAATGGCGGGGAAGAGGTTCCACGTACTCCGACTCGATGTTTCTCGAGCTGCTTGGTTGCATCGATTCACCCAATTGAAGTCGTTGTGTTTGGTTGCGTACTCAGCCACCTGTCGGGGGATCTCTACGATGCTAATTTTGAGTTGCCGATCGTGTTTTTGACGACGCCAGCGGCGGACAAGGCTGTTTGCGTGCCTCCCAGATGTCAGAGCTGGGCCGTATCAAAGATACATGCATCTGAGATACTGTCTTAGATACTCCTTGGGTACCTTGTATCAGTATCGCGATACGTCTCGCAACACAAGTATCTGCATCTGTGTTTCCGTTACATTTTGTAATGTATCGTGTATCTTAAGATACAGAGATACCACGGTGACAACACTATACCATGCGAAGTATTCATTGCTGACTGAAAATCTTCGCTGCTCAAACTGGCACTAATGCCACCAATATATCTGAATAAAACTAAAAGCAGTGACATTTTACCTTTTGTTTCGACTGAACCAGTCACGGCAAGGGATGAGGTGTGCGCGTCCTTTTAGGGGAAGCGTAGCAACACGACAGAGCTCGCGAAGTCTCGACAGAAACTGCGTTCATGTGCTTGCGAACGTGCCTTTTGTCTTAGAGATGTCTTAGCTCTTTAGAAGTGCCAAAGCCCCGACACTAACCCACAGTGACTTGCAGGCGCCTTGTACCACGATGCGTGCGTTAATGACCGCACAAAGTATAATGCGACTTTCCAGCGTTGAACTCTTGCACCACCGACGTTGTTGCCGTATCCAGTAGAACAAGCATTTACGTATGAGACGATATCTTGACGTACCAAACTGCTTTCTTCCCCTGTTTCTATTCAAAGAGCTTTTGGAAATCTTATATGATTGTTAGCACAATTAGTTTTTTTGTATCTCGTACATTACATAGCGTTCAGAGCTTTCTTTTTTGTTTTTCGGTCTCGTAGGTCTAGTAAGCGTTACATACTAGTACATGCAAATTAACCTCTCTGTTTCCTCCTTATCTTTAATTGTTTGCTTTTTTGCTGTTGCACACGCTTTATATTCACTTGAGTTCACTCGTCTGCAAGCAAATATGTCATTATGTGGGTGTGCGTTGAGTATACAGCACAAAACACTCTACTTACTGCTTTATCATACGTTGGTTTTAGAATGTTAAGCCCCACATATCAATCAATCTACTTATTGCTTTGTAAAATGACCAAATTGAATTAGCGCCATACGATTGACAATAATTACGAGCCATATGAAAGATCTTATAAAAGGAATTCGGTAATTGTTATGTTAAATGCTGCGATTTTTTATACATGTCCCATTGGGCCATTTCAGCCAATTTCCCGCAGGGACTGGTTTTTTATTATCTTACTTCAACAGGTAAGGGTGCGATCCTTCATGCCTAATTGCCATAGCTATTAGGAGTCACCCATGTATTTTGCATCTCGGCACATTCAGCCCAAATACTTAAAACAGAGCAGCTTTTTTTCTATTCTAGTTATAATTGTTTTGATTTTTTAGCCCTCCCTATTTTTTTCTATTAGTAATTGCCAGAAAATTGTAGCTATAACCTACAATAGCGTGAATAGCGCTGTTGTCTCGTGACGATTTCTGCAACAGTGCTGCCAAACACTTCTTTTTTCTTATTTTGGTGTGATCGGGTCTAAGTCGCGAAAAGCTTATGATCGCTCGGAACAAGCCACCCGCAATGTTCCGTGAACTTCGAGTTAATCTCACCTTGTGCTGTCCCAGATCATGCGCAAATCCGGCAGCGGTGGCCGAATGTCGATGGAGGTGAAATGCTGAGGGCGCACGCACTTGGATTTGATTGCGTGTTGAAGGTGTCAAAATTTTACACCAAACAATTTACGGCTTTCGGCGAAATATGAACGCAGAGGGTCGAACATGCTTGTACATGCGTGAAAACTGGACCATTAAAGAATATTTCAGTCCAAAAAGCCTTCGAAGTAATCAGATGTAAACTCCGCCCACCGCCGGCGACTGCCATTTTGTAACGGCACGCATGACGTCGCAAGCCGTAAGAAGCGGTGTCATCGTCTGCTACCAAACAGCACCTTTTGCAGGTGGCCAGTGAGACTGTGTTGCGAGTGTTGCTTGCCGCGTCATCCACACGTGCCATGTGCTGCAAGTGTCGCGACGTGTTACCGGTACAATCGCCATGTCATGGGCTCCATCATGACGTCATGATTCGGGCAGTGGTTAATCGAGCAGCAGAACCAGCGACGACATCGTGTGCACTGCACGTTTCGACATCAACCCCATCGTCACCAGCACAAGCGACAAAGAAAGCGTCGAAGACAGGGCGAGCCAAGAAGCCAGCGACCTCGCGGCAGCCGTTGCAGATGGCTTTTTGCAAAAATAAGTAGGTTTATTTCAAACGTGCGAGGTTGGCAAGCGAGCTTGGAATACGGGGGTCTGTCGACGACGCATTCGCGAACAAGTGTTACTTAGCACAGTGGAATTGGCAAAGCGTGCAAACTTTTGTGTGCTAGCGTACGTGGATGCATGACTATCAGTGCTGAACATAGTAAGTGGTCGCAGCAACGCTGCGCGTTAGGACCTTTGTCTTTTTATTGGTTGTTGCATGCGGTAAACGTAAACATTATCGGAAGTAAATGGCATGTCGGCGTGGCACTACGGTTACTCACAACATTATTTTTGGCTGAATCGTTGCTTGAACTTTGTCGTTTGCATGCATTCGGTACCGGTAAAGAAGTAACAAGTGTGGCGCTTATTCACGGCAATGCCTGCACCATGGATGGATGAAAAACTTTATTGGGGTCCCAAAAGATTAGTTTTAAAAATATTTATTGGGAGTGGCAAATGACATACGCGTTAAACATTCACAGGACACTTTTTGACCTCAAACATGTTGACAAATATTGTTTGCTGCAAGTACGAGCTCTGCATGGGTGACACCGTTGCATTGTTTCAACCGCTACAAGTCATTCAGTTCCTGTGGCAAGTCAAACAACGCAGAAAAGTGACTTGCCACAAAGGGGATGCAATGAATGCGACAGCGACAAATTGGAAGGTCACGCGAAGAATGGCAAGCAAATCAAAACGTGTCCCGCGTTTCTCACGCACAAATGACGCACGAAACGTACTCGCAGGTACAAATGAACGCGAATAAGCGTCTCAGTCTGATAACAAGCAAAACTTGCTATCAAAACGCTTATTTTCTTGAATGATGTAACCTTAGGGAAGATAAACAATGCCATTAAAACATTCGGCAAATGCCTTCCTAGTTCGCACCTTATTCTTGAACTAAGTATAGTTTAAAAAGACATGGACACTGGATTCAAGTTCCTTTCATCAAGCCTGAAAGTATAACATTGCCATCTTTATGCACAGCTAAATGAGAGGAAGTGTAAAGCCCTCCTATTCGGCCATTTCCCGGCGCACGTGATCGGCAACTTCGAGATAGTCACCGCTGTTAAGGTCCTCGGTATATACTTTTCCCGCGAGGGAGTTACGGCCTCTACGTGGTCCCGAGTCGTGGACAGGGCTGCACAAGTGTCAGAGAGCGCTAGCCTACAAGGCCTGATGCTATGCGAGAAAGCAGTAGCCGTCAAAACAAGCATTTGCGCCCTAGCCTCCCATGCGAGCCGAGTAGCGGTGATGCCCACAAGAACAGCAAGCCAGTTGACCAAACTCATTAACGCATACCTCTGTGATGGGAAACCGCCACCATTGAAGCAAAACTTGCTACAACTAGCAATGTCAGAAGGGGGCCTCGGCCTACCACATGTGTTGACCACGAGCAGAGTCCTGGCCCTGAAAACCGCCCGCATGCTCGCGCGCGCTAGCGATTACGTAGGGCGCAACCTACTCCTCTACTGGAGTGGAGTGAAGCACGACTGGCTGGATGCAGGCCACCACATTGGGCCCTTTGCTGAGGCACCCGCGCCCTTCTATAAAACGGCGTCGGCTACCTGGCGCATGTTGAGGCAAGAAGTGCCCGAAGGCGATGTGGATGAGGACCAGCCAGCGCGCAGCGCGCATCGCGGAAGCAGCTGAGCGACACTGAACAAAAACGAGCCGAGCGCTCGAAGCGCGAATTACTCTCGCTCCGTTGCGGCACCCCCCGTGATGCACAGGATTTCCTCCTGAAAAAAGCCTGGGCCGTCCTCCCCACCAGACAACGCCTGCATAAATTTGGAATAGTCCCGGATGCACGTTGTCCGAACTGTCACGCAGTTGAATCGCAGGATCACGCGTTGTTCCAATGCGTGGTGGTGAAACCCGTGTGGCGGATGGTGTCACAGAACGAGCGCTAAAAATGAGCGCGCCGCCAAATTCTTGCGACACCGGGCGGGAGAAACGCCGCGAGGTCAAAAGAAAAAAAAGAGAAAACAAACATCCAAGGCTCCCCGGGCGCGCGCTCTCCCCGCAGAAGCGTGGCTTCACCGACGAACCTCCTCACCCCACAACGGCGGCCGAGCAAGCACTCGATTTTTCCAGAAGGAACGGGGCGTATATGCCGGGTTGACTCATCTGTCGGGGACGGCCCCCGTACACCCTCGCACCTCTCACCAGCCTTCGCTGCGTATCGGGCCGACGAAATGACGAGAACCGTCTGGAATGTCGCGCGCAAGGTATTTAACCGAGCAGCCGAGATGAGAGATCAGGAGGAGACGGAAGTGAGCGCCAGAGCGCGTAGGGATTCCGCCGTGTAGTCGGCGAAGGTTTTGGTCCGTAGGGACGAAGCAGGAGATGAAGAGGATTTCCCCCTGAGGGGTGACGACTCGAGCTACAGGCAAGAGTGTGTGTTTACCGCTATCGAGCGAAGACGCGTGGCGACAGCTGCGTGTGTGGAGCCGACGTGTTTCGGCGAAGAAGTTTGAAGCTTGGAGAGTGGCCTATTGAAGACGGGAGGTTTCCTGGAAGAGAAACTCCGGCGAGGTTTCCTGGAAGAGAAACTTCGAGGGCTGCGGAACGACAACAACGCTGGACTTTGAGTGAGTGATTCTCGGAAGAGTATCATCTAGACTTTGGTTGCAAGAAGTTTGGACTGAATAGGTTTTCTATCTCTCTAGTCTTTAAGTGTCTTGGTTGTTCAATGCATGCGACTGCATTGTAGTGCGTATTGTTGTCCGTGTCCGTTGTTTCAAGTGTGGCTGATTGTATTGTGTAGTACGTTGATTGATTGGTTTGATTAGTGACATATTGTATGCAACTATTGTGGAGTGTGCATTTTTTTGTGTATTGCTTTCGATCTGCCATTATTGAGAATATAATTTGTTTTTTTATCAACTCTCGGCTCTGACTTGTTCTTTGGGCCACAGCCGGCGTCCGCTGGCGCGCCAAAAAGGACCACTTCTAAATTGTCCACGCTTTCGTGGTGCGGTTCGGGGGGCCGATACTTCGGCTCTTGGAATTAGCCCGGCGATTGCCTCCCTAATTAACGGGACTTGTGTGACAATTAATCTGGCGTCCGCGACATAAGACCTTTTGGTGCACAGTGTGTCCAAAGTAGTGAGAAAGAGCCTCGAGTTGTTGATAGTACTATCGGAACGATTTCGTGTGTAGTTCAGTGTTCTCAATAACGAGGGCAGGGGAGTGTTCCGATAGACTGATTTAGGCAGATACTTTTTGCACGCGGCAAGGTTTTATTTGCGAGTTGCGAGACACAATGGATCTCGAAAAGTTAGTTGCGCTTGGTGAGAAGATGGGTCTTTCCGGCGCCGAACTACGGAAATGGGTAAGCCAGAAGGAGAAAGAGGCGGTGGAGAGAGAGAGGTTGGCAGCTGAGAGGGCCAAGGAAGAAAAAGCAGCTGAGTTGGAACGAGAGAGGTTGGCAGCTGAGAGAGTGAAGGAAGAAAGAGAGCAGCAATTGAAGTTGGAGCTGGAGAGAGAGAAGTTGGCAGCCGAAAGGGCGAGAGAAGAAAGAGAAGCGAGGGAGCGACAGCTGAAGGAAGAAAGAGAGGCAAAGGAGCGACAGCTGAAGGAAGAAAGAGAGGCAAAGGAGCGACAGCTGAAAGAAGAAAGAGAGGAAAGGGAGCGGCAGCGGCAGCACGAGATGGAACTCGAGCGGCTCCGTTTGCAACAGCGAAGTGAAACTCCCGTCCAAGCTAGAGTTGAATGCAGCGAACGGGAAGATCACGGCTTCCGCTTGAACCCAAGCAAGCTGCTCGTAGCGTTTGATGAAAGGAAGGACGACCTAGACGCGTACCTCCACCGATTTGAGACGATTGCGAAGAGCCAGAATTGGCCGGAACATCAATGGGCAACTGCTTTGAGTACTTGCTTGAGTGGTGAAGCGCTCAGTGTGTACGGTAGGCTGACGCCGACCGATGCAGCCAACTATGCCAAGGTGAAAGCTGCTTTGCTGAAGCGATTTAGATTTACTGTAGAAGGATTCCGGGACAGATTTCGGACAGGAAAGCCAGCTGATGGGGAGACAGCTACGCAGTATGCCGCCCGACTTTGCCATTATTTCGACAGATGGATTGAACTTTCAGGGACAGCGCAGGAGTGCGATGAGCTTAGAGAGCTCCTAATTAGAGAACAATTTCTTACTAGTTGCCACCCAAGCCTGTCGCTGTACTTGAAAGAGAGGAAGGCTGAATCACTCGAAGGAATGCTTGAATTGGCTGATCAATTCTTGGAAGCGCAAGGTGGCACTAATTTGGCCAAGGTCAAGAAGGATTGTCCCGATGATTCGAAGAAATTGGCTCCCGAAGAAAAGAAGCGTGCACTAGAGAGCATTCAGCGATGTTTTCTGTGTAACCGAGTGGGTCATCGCGCGAAAAACTGTCGAACGATCTTTACGAGCCCTACGATAGTGAAATGTTTTAAGTGTGGTCAGACTGGGCACAAAGCAGATGCATGTCGAAACGGAGCGAGTCAAACTCACCAGGTATCATGTGTGCAAGCAGCACCGAAATCCGATAATAATGCCGTCACCGATGGATTCGTAGAGTTGAAGAATGGGGAGAAAATTCCTATTGTGGGTGCTGTAATGTCAAAACAGCCAACCGGTGTTACGAAAGGAATGCCAGCGCTGCCTGGAAAAGTTGCGGACAAAAAGATTACGGTGTTAAGAGATACCGGTAGCTCCACTGTTATCGTGCGGAGAGATTTGGTACGGGAAAGGGAGTTAACAGGCAAAACGAAACCGGTTTGCTTAATTGACCGTACAGTTCGGATGCTTCCCGAAGCAGAGATTGAGGTGGAAACCCCGTACTTCAGCGGGAAAGTTACCGCTCTATGTATGACGACCCCCCTTTACGACCTTGTCATCGGAAACATCGACGGGGCGCGAGGACCGAATGATCCGGAATGTTTGGGAGGAGACCCGAAGATAGAGCCCTCGCCAACCCAGCGACTGCGAGATACAGTTGCGGAGCATGCCGTGACGGGTCTCACTAGAGCCCAAGGTGAAGCCGCGGCGCAAGAGACAGCGAGTGAGAAGATGATCGAGTTGAATGAGTTCACGGGGTGCGCAGCTGGACGTACGTCGGCATGACCCCAACCGACCGAGAGTGTAAAAATGACGGAGTCGGCCAGCCAGGCCAAATGCCGTGACATGAACAAGCTGTCGAATAAACCGACAGGACCCGTTGAACGTTATGACCCGTTAACAGGTGTCGGAGGTGACAACGATGGCTGAGACGCCGCCTCAGAAATCGTCGTTGGAAAAGGCTCGCCGAAAAGGAACAAGGAAAAACAAGAAGAGATCGAGCGAGCACCACAAGAAAGGACGCAAGCGCAGCTCGAAATACACAGGATAGGTGCGGAGGTGGAATCGGAATCTGTCTGGCAGGGCTGAGTGACATATGTTGTGTTAATGTTCTTGTTATCCTGTGTCTCAAGTGTATGTCGAGCGAGTCAAAGTGTTCTGTGCGATGATGTGATGTATAGTGTTGTATAATCGTTGTAAAGACAGAACTTTGTACGTTTTTATTGTTTGGAATGTGTGGTGGAGTGTTGTACTCATGTGCTTGTGGTTATATTTCATGTGTTGTGTAATTGAATTACAATGTACAATTGTATTAAGTGATTTATGGTGAATGTGAAGTGTCATGAGCGACGGACGGTGTTACAGTCTGTGAGAGTGTGTGGTGACTTTTCGCGCTCGTTTGTGTGGTTTTGAATATTATGAGATAATATTCTTAAAGTGGGGGGCAGTGTCACAGAACGAGCGCTAAAAATGAGCGCGCCGCCAAATTCTTGCGACAACGGGCGGGAGAAACGCCGCGAGGTCAAAAGAAAAAAAAAGAGAAAACAAACATCCAAGGCTCCCCGGGCGCGCGCTCTCCCCGCAGAAACGTGGCTTCACCGACGAACCTCCTCACCCCACAACGGCGGCCGAGCAAGCACTCGATTTTTCCAGAAAGAACGGGGCGTATATGCCGGGTTGACTCATCTGTCGGGGACGGCCCCCGTACACCCTCGCACCTCTCCCCAGCCTTCGCTGCGTATCGGGCCGACGAAATGACGAGAACCGTCTGGAATGTCGCGCGCAAGGTATTTAACCGAGCAGCCGAGATTAGAGATCAGGAGGAGACGGAAGTGAGCGCCAGAGCGCGTAGGGATTCCGCCGTGTAGTCGGCGAAGGTTTTGGTCCGTAGGGACGAAGCATGAGATGAAGAGGATTTCCCCCTGAGGGGTGACGACTCGAGCTACAGGCAAGAGTGTGTGTTTACCGCTATCGAGCGAAGACGCGTGGCGACAGCTGCGTGTGTGGAGCCGACGTGTTCCGGCGAAGAAGTTTGAAGCTTGGAGAGTGGCCTATTGAAGACGGGAGGTTTCCTGGAAGAGAAACTCCGGCGAGGTTTCCTGGAAGAGAAACTTCGAGGGCTGCGGAACGACAACAACGCTGGACTTTGAGTGAGTGATTCTCGGAAGAGTATCATCTAGACTTTGGTTCCAAGAACTTTGGACTGAATAGGTTTTCTATCTCTCTAGTCTTTAAGTGTCTTGGTTGTTCAATGCATGCGACTGCATTGTAGTGCGTATTGTTGTCCGTGTCCGTTGTTTCAAGTGTGGCTGATTGTATTGTGTAGTACGTTGATTGATTGTTTTGATTAGTGACATATTGTATGCAACTATTGTGGAGTGTGCATTTTTTGTGTATTGCTTTCGATCTGCCATTATTGAAAATATAATTTGTTTGTTTATCAACTCTCGGCTCTGACTTGTTCTTTGGGCCACAGCCGGCGTCCGCTGGCGCGCCAAAAAGGACCACTTCTAAATTGTCCACGCTTTCGTGGTGCGGTTCGGGGGGCCGATACTTCGGCTCTTGGAATTAGCCCGGCGATTGCCTCCCTAATTAACGGGACTTGTGTGACAGATGGTAGCCCGCGCCTTTGGTATCCGCCCACCTCCTTACCACAAGCGCAACAAAGGTGTCTTCGGCCAACTTGTGCTGATCTTCACGATGCTGGCTATTTGGCAAAGGAGATCGCTAGCGGAGGCGCGTAGAAAGCCTGTCCGGAGCGCGTTTCCGGTAGTCTCGCGTATCCGGCGGTTGCTGTGGGCCCACCTATCCGGCGAACTCGAAGCCAGCGGCGAGGAAAACTTCCTTCGTCGCTGGCATACCAAATTCTTTTTTGTGAGGATTGGCAAGCTAGCCGCCCCAATCACTACCTGGTGACCCCCCTCCCGCTGTCTAGCACATGCAGAAGGGGACTTGTATACATATATATATATATCTGTATATCTGTATCACCTTTTTCATTTCATGACCCCATTGTCGTTGTTATTTGTAATCGATTTGGGCAAAGTGTGCTGGTCGACACTTGAGTTAAATTTTGTATTGCGCCTTCTTCATTGATTGGCGCCTTCAGTCAGTTTTTTACGCGCAGATTGTTGCTGATGCCTTATTTGGGGGGAGACAAGAGCCCCCCCCGTCACTCCCTTGTACCCCCCCCCCCCACCCTCAAGGCCTCTTTTGTACCTCCGGGCATGCACTTACTGTGTACGAAAGCAGCATTGCTTCAGGCGACAAAAAAATAAATAATACCTACAGTTGTACAGCACTTAGTCGGTACTTGTTCCCACTGCGCGTTAGAAGACCTACCGCCGAGCATGATTAAGCCTGCTGGAGGACCACGCGCTGTACAGTAAATAGAGGGGTACATTCCCCCACATACATTGTACCTCGGTAGTGGTGCTTTCCTGATTGTACATGCACCCTTTGTAGTCGTGAAGCTCGATGTTTTTGTCATGTACTTTATCCTTGGTTGGAAGTCAATAAACTTCTCTTTGTTGCCATCTTTAATATATCTAAAAAATCATAGCATATTCACGGAGTGAATGATGATGAGTGGGACGAAGCGTCAATCCGTCCGTTCTTACATCCGTCCAACCGTAGGTCGATCTGTCCGTCCGTCTAGTGAAGATTCCAAGTACCACCATCTCGCATCTTTTCATCATATATTGGATGGATGAATGGATGGAAGGATATGGCTGTACCCTTTAGATCGGGTGGTGGCTAGCGCCACCAGGCCGTAATACCTAATGAACCAAAAAATAGATTTATTCTTTTCCCTTAAATAGTGAGTTTCAGGATTCGACCTTTGCAGCGAAGGGTTCAATTTTCACTCATGCTTTGACTTCAGCCACCAATCAGATAATCTCCTTCTAGTTAATTCTACCAGCGACAAGTCTATTTTGCCCTCACTGTCCCTAAACCCCAGTGCTTTGAAAAACTTTGCGCCATCAACCTGAACTACAGGATGAAGCCCTTTACAGAACATTATCAAGTGTTCAGCAGTTTCTTCTTCCTCTCCACACCCACTGCATACCGTGTATACCCCTTCGTATTTGGCCCGATAAGTCTTTGTTCGCAATACTCCCGTCCTGGCCTCAAATAGTAGAGAACTACCCCGAGTATTATCATAGATCCTTTCTTTGGTTATCTCCTGCTTAAATGTTCGACAGATCTCTAGTGCGGACTTCTTAAATATGCCAATTCGCCATATATTGGTCTCAGCTTCCTTCACCTTCTTCTTAACCGATAATTCTTTTTGGTTTGGCCCCCTGCTTCTTCCAGCCACTGAGCTCCCTTTCTTCTAATCTTTTCATTGATCAGAAAGGATGCATCCCTTTTACAGCTTGGAAAGATTTCCCATTTTCTTTCAACATCTTCTGTCGGTTCACCCCGCTGCTTAGCATGTCTGTGTTCCCTAGAGGCTTCTTGACGTTTTTCTATGGCTCTCTTGACTTCCTGAGCCCACCAACCTTTGGGTTTGTGTCTTTATTTCCGGGGTGACTTGTCACGTGCCTTAGCAAGCTCTAGCTCAAACAGTCTAATTAGATTCGTGTATGTCCACACTGTTTTATTATCATCAATGATTACTTTCTCAATTTGTTTAGTGGCTATTTCAATTCACCTGTCTGAATGAAAATTTTCCTGTAGTTGCTCATCTTGTCTCCTTCCCACTTTCACTGCTATTCCAGAACTTAGCTTGATACGTTTGTGATCACTACCCAGACTTCTGAAGCCACCTTCATCTATGTGCATTCCCCTGAGCTTATCATGATTGATTGACATGTGGGATGTAACGTCCCAAAACCACCATATGATTATGAGAGATGCCGTAGTGGAGGGCTCCGGAAACGTAGACCTCCTGGGGTTCTTTAACGTGCACCCAAATCTGAGCACACGGGCCTCCTTCATTTCTGCCTCCATCAGAAATGCAGCCGCCGCAGCCGGGATTCGAACCCGCGACCTGCGGGTCAGCAGCCGAGTACCTTATCCACTAGACCACCGCGGCGGGGCCTCAACTTATCATGCATCCTATGTGACATCAGTGCGTAATCTATCGTCGGCTGCAGCCTTCCTACCTCCCATGTTATTTGACCTTCACACTTCTCGGTACTGTTGCAAATTATCAAATCAAGTCTTTCACACATATCCATGATCATTTTGCCTTTCGGGTCAGTGTACCCATCTATATCTTCTATGTGTGCATTCATATCTCCTACTATAATTATCTCGCACTCTCCTCGCACTCTCCTCCTATAGATGGATGTATGGATGTATATGGCAGTACCCTTTAGGTCGGGCGGTGGCTAGCGCCACCAAGCACAAGCATGTACCGCCAAAGTTGCGGACATTCGAAGAACTAAACGAGAGGTGGCTACCTCCTACATACATGAAGGATACAGGACCCACAGCTTAAGGAATATCGCCCGTAAAAGTGTATCCCGTGGGGCACATAGCCGCTCTCTCGGGTATGTGCCACCGGTGGTTACAAACGATAACGGGAGACAAACCGGTGACGCCATAAGCAGTTTCGCCCCTTAAAAAACAGAAGTTTCTCATCTGGAATGGCGGTGAGTAGTAATTGTCTCCTAATTGTTCGGCAACAACGCTGTCTAAAAGAAAACAGCCTTTATAATAGTTCTCCTGTGCTTGCCCCGCCGCGGTCATATAGTGGCCAACGTACTCATTCCGCGCCGGTCACGGAATCAGATTCCGTCTGCGGAGGCTGCTTTTTCGATAGAGGCCAAAATGCTGTAGGCTTGTGTGTTCAGATGTGGGCGCACGTTACAGAACCCAAGGTGATCGAAATTTCCAGCGCCCTCCATTACGCCGTCTCTCGTAATCTTGTGGTAATTTCGGGACGTTAAACTCCGCAATACATCATCTTCATAATTAGTGCTCACATGTGAAATCATGTCACTTCTACGTTGTTACTTTTTATGTATATTTTCTTTTGTTCTTCTTTTTCGAGTAAAACATGTAACATTGTACTTATCAGTGTGTTTCATTGTACCTATTCAGAACTTGTTTTTGGTATACTTAATGTTGTACGCCTTTTTTATAATTTCCAGTGTAGCCGTTTTTTACAATATGTAGCCGTTTAGCAACATGCGTATTGTTTTCATGATTGACTGTGCACTAAGTAATTGTTTTCTTTTTTGTGTTTGATTTGCTCATTCCCTTGTAACCTGACACGCTGATGTAATGTGCTGATTTGTATTATTTCATGATTTTCTGAATTTGGAAAATCAACGTGTAATTGGTTTCATATCTGTGCTCTGCGGTTTCTGTGATGATACGTACAAACGGGTAGCAGCCTCGTCAAGCTGCTAACATAGCAGCCTTTTGCACCCATTCTTGAGTTTTATATCCGCGATTCAGTAAAGTAAATGACTAATAAAGCTGAAACGGCAGGTGTTACTTCGCAGTTTGAAAAGTGTGCCCTTTTCGCAAACGGAGACTGTTCAACAAGTGCAGTGACGCTTGTGCACCTGGTCAATACAATAGAATCGTTCCGGTAAATTACCAAGGCATGCGATTCTCGCCAACGCAAGATGAGCGTGCGCACACGTGAGCGTCCACACCCCCCTCCTCCTTCTCCGCGAAGAAAACTACGTGTAGAAGTTGAGTGTGTACGCCGCCGCGTCGGGACGATCTGGCGACGCGCGCTCATTGCGCCATCTCGCTGGTAATTCTGAAAACACGATAGTTCCCCGGAGACGCCCATCTCCAGCAGTAAGTGGTAGATATAAAAGATTTCTGTTTCTACGATGAAGGAGGTGTTCCTTCGTCGAGGCCCAGTGGCTAACGCCTCACTTTTACAAGGGAGAGGTAGGACGTTTGATTTCGCACGGCATATTCTTTTTGTAGATAATCTTTCTTGCGTTTTTATAGATAGATACGTATACATATACGGTGAATGACGGTGACACCGACGTCGATGCCAGCGGCAAAATCTAGCCAAGAGTGTCCCCATAATTGCTATCGCAATGGAAAGCTCGATTGTCAGCAAAACTGACCATCGTCCTCTGGAATGCAGACCGTGCAGCAACTCGTCAGGTTGATATCCGGGGTTTAACGTCCCAAAACCACTATATGATTATGAGAGACGCCGTAGTGGAGGGCTCCGGAAATTTAGACCACCTGGGGTTCTTTAACGTGCACCTAAATCTGAGCACACGGGCCTACAACATTTCCGCCTCCATCGGAAATGCAGCCACCGCAGCCGGGATTTGAACCCGCACCCTGCGGGTCAGCAGCCGAGTACCTTAGCCACTAGACCACCGCGGTGGGGCGCAACTCGCCAGGTAAGTGGCTCGTTGCGTCATGACTAGCGAGCATCCCAGTGTTGCCAAACTCTCAGACTGCTCGCTCGTTTGAAGGAATATTCAATTATAAATAAACAACACGAACAAATGGGCTAAAATTTAGCCAGCCTATATGTGAATGTACAAGGATTAACCCACACAAGACAGATTATGGTCGAAACTTGGGCGTCAGAACCTCTTCAAAGAACGTGGCATGGTCAAGATGTTCAAAGCTCTCCACTTCGGCGGTCCTCATAATCATATCGTACATTTATAACCTAAAAACCTAACATTTATTATTCAGAGTGTGGATTCCGCAATATACTCGTACTATTGTTAATTCGCAAGTTTGCACGTGCACCAGCCATAATACTGGGAGCTGTCATCACTGCAATACATATACATGACGCGTTCTGCCAATGATCAGATCATCGAAGGCAGACGCACGTGTTGCCGCTACCGGAGCACACACATATTTGCTTGTACTTGAAATCACTAAGTTTTGTGGACAGTTTAGCCTGTGGCGAATTGACGGCGTCTGATGTAGACGTGCCATCGTCGCTGATTAATGGTAGGATAAAAAGTACGGGAAGCGAGCTGCCAAAATAGAGCAGCGGTCCGGGCATCCCGCCAGCCAGAACCACGAACATTCTAGGCATCATGAGCCACCGTCGCTCGTCATATTTTTTTCTAGCTAGCTCTCCCCTACAAGCGCTACGCTACTAGGACTTCCCACCGAGCGTACTGCGCAATAAAAAAGGAATGTAAATTATGCAAGAAGAACATATAAACAGTATGTACATGTGCGGCAGTTTCGAAAGTGTCCACTGTGAAGTCCGAATGTCGTCAGGGTGAAAGGTGTACAGAGGAGTCAGACAGTTCCGTTGGGCCGCTCTGGGAGCCACGCAGTGGGTGATGACCACGATGACTGCGCGTCGTTGGGAGCAGTGAGAAAGGCAGAAAGGAGTGTTGGAAACGCTCGCGGTGGAAGTTGTGTGAACGCCCTGACCTACGCCGCTCCAAGCTTCGCCCGTCCAGCTTCTTGAGTGCCGACAACAGGGCGTTTGTCGACAACGCGATGCACATCTTGGGCGAACCACGAGTCGTGCACTGTCAAAGAAACTACTGCAGCCCACTATCAGATGGCGACAAGACGACGGATGCGTTGTGGGATGGCTGTCCAAGACAGCGGATGGTATCATGCTTGTAGGCTGGTACCAGGGCGTGTTCCATGGCTCTTCAGAAAGGCGGGAAGAAAGTTTCGCAGGCACGTCTTTAAAATTCTGGCTGCCATCTGATACGTTGGAAAAGTCGTATTTGGGCTGACAGTCCACGAGGTTTTGGGCAGCTGGCACCGGTGTGCCGGGGAAACTGATGGCATGCAGCGTCACAGCGGGCTGTGGGGACATAGTGTGAGTGGTGTCACGGGCCTTCACAGGTGCCGGTACAGACGTGGAGTCTGGAGGCAGGTCAGCTGTCCGGCTGAGGTCATCAAATCGTTCGGTGCAGACAGCGCAGCCGACCAGGTCCCAGCAGCGAATCAGACAGTGCAGGCCGGACAGGCCGGTGTCGAATCTGCGACGGAGAGAAGTGACAATGCCTTTGTTGGCAGAAGCGGTACATCGGAGGCAGGATCCATGAACTCCGGGTCGTGGGTCTCTCAGTAAACGGCTTGATCGAAGTGGGAGGGTAGTCTTCATCCCCTGCCGGCAAGACAATGGCCTCGAGTTGCCATAGTGCGAGAGGTGTCCGGGAAGATAATGAGCCAGGTGCCGCAATGTCACCATTAGGAAAAAGATCTTGTTTGATGCCATAAAACTTGATCACGGCGTCTCGCATATCATCATACGGGCAAGGGCCCCAGGATAAGTATGTGAGGCGGCGTCTGAGGTCATGTGGAAGATTATATTCCAATACCTCGTACATGAACTCTTGGATCCAGGCGCGGTTGCGCTCCAAGGCCAGCAGGAACTCATCGAACCATGACTTTAGGCAAGAGGTCCGAAATGGTGGCCGTGGCGGGTCGAATTGGGGCTGCTCGGCTTGCGCTAGCTGAAACATGGCCGCGGAGCTCGGCGACTGTTGTGCAGCGTCGTGCGCTTGTCTGTGGTCACCAGTTTGTAGCGACGTGACGGCGTCCGACGCAGATGTGCCGTCCTCAGTGGTTAATAAAAAGACGAGACCTACAGTAAGCCAGCTGCCTAAATAGAGAAGTGGCAGTGGCGTCCAGCCCGCTAGAAACCCGTGAACAATCTAGGCGCCTGGCGCGACGAGCCTCCGGTGCTTGCCATCTTTTTCTACAGCCGGCTGGCCACCACTAACGCTACGCTACAACTCATTAGTGAGCTTCATTTCTACTAGAGTTATTGCTACTTTCTCCATAGTAACCACCACGTGACAATGCAACAGGTCTGAGGCGGTCATAGTGCACATGTCTTCTCGCTCAAGAAAGTTGACTGCATGGTGTTGGATAATATAGATAGTGAACGGCTTACGCTGGCAGATAAAATGAAGAAGAAAAAAATAGCAGATTTTTGTGCTCTATGTAGGCTTGCTTATATAGAGTTTCTACATCAAATACCAATTGGTTATACGAAAGTAAGCTTGTTTATTTTGGGATAGTTTTTCGAGAGACCAATGAACATATCTCTAAAATGAAGTTGGAGAGGCTTCAAAATTTTTCGAACCGTCATTTTGTTTTGCACATAAGCTCGCTATTAGGTAGAGGTCGCTATTAGGTCTATACGAACAATTTTGTGAATGTATTGAAGTATCGTAATGCACATTTGCCAAATATCTCATTATATACATTTTTTGCGGTAGTATCGTGTATCTCTATCTCCACCTCAGGAAAATTACTTGTTAAAGAAAATAATCAAAAATGTCAAATTGCCGGTAAAAGCAGTCATGTCGCAAAGTCAAGTGTAGTTGTAGTATATTAGTCACATATATACGCCCAGTCTGCACCACCTGAATATTATCTTATATGTAGATTTTTTTCTGGCGGGGCTTGGGAGAACCAGCGAAATTACTATAGACTGTTCCAGAACTGAATACTTCCTAACTTGCCAAATAGTTCACACGGCTATTTTTCTGAACAGGGTCTCTGACGTTTGCACCAAACCAATCCCTTAACACCTACACCCACCCCTTCTCTCCTTAATCCAGATGCTGTGAAAGCCCTGCGTGAGGTTCAACCTTTGGAGTCTTTTGAACAAAGTGAAATTATGCTGAACTAGCTGCTGCTACTCATAGGGTGCAGGACTAGGTCACAGTGCACCTTACACACCCCTCAAACCGGGGCGGAGCTGTAGGTGCGCTTACACATGGTTCCACCGGTAGTGGGTTCACACTAAACTTAATGGTGTGGGAACCCACCACCTTCCAGATTCGGCAGAAGAAGCGCGTATTGGCACTTACCATGAAGCTGGTGATTTATGTAGCGTTTGTAGAGGTACATGTGTGTAGATGTTTTATTTCATTCGAAGCGGTTACAGTGGAACAGTAGTGAGCAGCTGGCTCTAAAGAATTAGGTTCGGTCTGCGTCGCGGCGATCACATATTGATGAAGGCTAAATGCTAAAAAAAGCACTGAGCCTTAAGTGCCCGCGTAGGCGTACGAGGTATTTGAATCTTGCGGCTCAACGCTGCGGTGTGCCTCAGAGCAAATTATTATTATTATTATTATTACTAATATTATTAAAATATTATAGTTAATGTTGCATTTTCGCGTAAACAGCAGCAATGTGACTGTTCAAAATGGCTGACACAGATGGTCTCGCATTTCGCACCTACAATCTTCAGGGGGATTGAGTGGGGAATGGAAGGCGGAAGAAGGCAGGCGTGCCGCCAGTATCAATTTTTTTCTAAATGTGCTTTTTTCGGGGCTTTTTCTCTGCCACAGTAATGGGAAAGTTGTCGATGCAGATTAATAAATATTCATAGAAATTCAGATCATTGAGCCAGCTGATACTCCTATTTTCGAAATTGCGTTTTACCCAGCTCAGTGCTACTGTTTTTACTCATCTATTGGAAGTATTTGAAATTTCGTTACATTATTACTTGTTTCATGTATAACTACATGACACTTAATCTAGTATTATAAAGGTTTCTTTTGAAAACTACCCGGTCTTTGGCCAATCCCCCCCCCACGTGGGCGAGTGCCACTGTCCAAGGTTCCACTCAATTCTACCGCACTCTTTTTACAATTGGTACCAAGACCCTGGATCCGAATAGGAACAATCATCTTTTGGTGCATATTTGGGGCAGCGAAACAATGAAATTCGATACCAGCAGGAACTGGAACTGAGATGGTGACGTATGGATTGAAGAAGTTGCGTTCGTTGCCTGGAGGTTCACGAGGTGGGAGTCCATCACGTTCACTTTGGCTCTGGTCTGATTTTGCTATTCAAGGTGACCACAGGATCGCCAGGCTGAGATGCCCATGAAAAGGAGATTCGCGCCCTGTGAGCATTATCCTCGGAGGAGCTAACGGTGTGCGTGCCCGTTCATTGGCTTTTTGCTTCGGCAACAACGGTAAGTTTCGCGAAGCCAGTACGATGACTTCTGGCAGAAATGAAGCTCGTTGTGCAGGCCTAGACTTCCGAGCAGACTCTTCACACAGCTCGACTCACCGTGTTTGCGGGACGATAAGAAGTCCAAGGGTCTTGAAATTGAAACGCTGAAGCTTTTTAGTGAAAGTAGGCACTACCCTTGAATAGGATAGTACCACGCCAGCATTGTTGGTCATGACGCATAAGGAGTGCGCAACCGCGAGCTCGAAGAAGTAACAAAGCACAGAAAAATTTAACATCAAGCAACTACTAGTTATGCGGAGATCATTCGGTGCAGACATTGTGGAAGTCGTGAGAGGAAGCGATTCTCCTCGAAATCACTGAATACCGCTAAGCTCAAGAAATTATGCTTAAATCTCGAATTGGAGAGATGTCATTTGAAGTAAGTAGACGGTCAGATTCATTACGCTATATAATATTGATGTCCTAGAGAGGGGCGTCGAAACTTGCTATACCTTTGTGACATGTCTAGCACGATATCAGTGAGGCCTTGAATTCCGATTAGTGGAATTAAGAAAAGATCATTGTATGCACTCACTGGAAATTTACTTGCGTTATGTGAAGGAAAGTCGAAGTACTCGTATGTCGAGACTGTCTATCAATACCAATGGCAAGGAGACTGTCATTGTGAGAAATGGTGCTGCCAAATTACACCACGGCGTTAGCAATGAAACTCTCAGAAGTGATGCCGAAAATGAAGTAGTCATACAAGCTCCGATTGAACAGGAGCCATATGAAACAAGCTGCAAGAATCACGCCAGAAATGACGTCTCAAGACTTGACGCTCTATCATGCATTGGTTGTGGGAGTTCTGAAGACATTTGTGGAAACTCTAACTGGAGCTCATGAGAGGTTCTACTTACTTGCGATAACTGCGTGAAATGTGTGTCGCAAAGACCCAAGTATCAAGCAGAGAAGAAGTGAAAGTTCACGAGAGAACAAGCATGCAAATGCTGTTGGACATGACGCTTGTGGATCACGAACTGCCGCACACTTCACAATCTCAGCCACCAGAACAGGAAGCCAGAAGAAAAACGCGCAAAAAACGCGAAGAAGGAAAACCTCAGGCCTCCTACAATTATCAGTAGGATTGAGTGGGAAATTGAAGGTGAAAAAGAAGGCAGGTAGACTGGAAGTTTTTGGCTTTCACAGTGACTGTGCCAGAGCTTCGACTCGTCCCCCCGACTGCGCAATCTCTATAGGGATTATGAAATACGACTACTGATTTGTTATCTGTGGGTGCATAGTGTTTATATTCTTTACATAATCTGTTAGGCATTCAAATGATAGCTTCAACAAAATCTGTTTTTTTGGGTTGTGAAAACTCACAATTGAAAGTTCCAACCCACGTTTCTGGTAAAGTAGAAAAGGTCGACACTACTTTTCTAACATATCTTTTGAACACATTTCAAAAGAGACAAGTAAGTGAGCACGAGCTTTAGTAAAGTCCTGAAAAGAAGAAAAGCGGGGGCGAAAGCCCCGCTAATCAATTTGATGGCTTTAGCCAGCTCAGGGCCAACAAAATCATCTAGCGACGGCCCGTGCTCGTTGGACCGCCTTCAGCTGAGTGTGAAGCTCTGTACATCGAAGCGTGCAGTCTCAGGTGAACTTTCAGAAACTTTTCTTCCTAAATATGCAAGGCACAGCCAGAACATTTATCAGAAATTGTTATATCCGTGGTCACAGTGTGGGCGTACAATGCAATAGTGGAGATTGATCCTGCTTAGTGTCGTTGGTGTGATGTATGTGCGAGTTTGCAACTGTCCGTAAGTGATTGCGTAAGTCATGTTGAGCTTTGTGTGAGGACGAGGAAAAGTTCGACGTCCTAACCTATATTGAGTCGTGTCTAAAAACGAGCGCTCAAAAATGGGCGCGCCGCCAAATTCTCGCGACAAAGCGCCGAGAGGTCAACGATAAAAAAAGAAACAAGCATCCAAAGACTACTCGGGCGCGCGTCTTTTTCCCCTCAGAAGCGTGGGTTCGCCGACGAACCTCCTCTCATCGGCGCCCGAGAAAGCCCTGGAATGTTCTAGATGGAAAGGGGCGGGGTGATACCGGGTTGCGTCATCCGTCGCGGACGGCCTTCGAACCGTCTCGGCCTCTCCCCAGCCTTCGATGCGTATCGTGCCAACAAAATGATGAGAACTTTCTGGAATCTCGCGCGGAAGGTATTTAACCGAGCAGCGGAGATGAGAGATCAGCAGAAGAAGGAAGTTAACGCCAGAGTGCGTAGGGTATCCCGCCGCGTCTGTCGGTGAAGGTTTTGTCCTTAGTAAGAAAGCAGGAGAAGAAGAAAGTATGCGCCAGAGTGCGTAGGGTGTTTCGCCTTGTGGGCGAAGCCTTTTGTCTTCCGTGACAAAGGAGGAGAAGAAGAGGATTTCCACCTGAGAGGTGAAGACTCGAGCTACAGGCAAGAGTGTGTGTCTACCGCTATCGAGCGAAGACGCGTGGCAACAGCTGCGTGTGTGAAGCCGACGTGTTTCCGGCGAAGAAGTTTGAGGCTTGGAGAAGGGCCAATTGAAGACGCGAGGTTTCCTGGAAGAGAAACTTCGGGGGCAGCGGAATGACAACAACGCTGGGCTTTGAGTGAGCGATTCTCGGAAGAGTATCATTCAGACTTTTGTTCCAAGAACTTTGGACTGAATAAGTTTTATAACTCTTTAGTCTTTAAGTGTCTTGGTTATTCGATGCATGCGACTGCATTGTAGCGCGTATTGTTGTCTGTGTCCGTTGTTTCGAGTGTGGCTGATTGTACTATGTAGTACGTCGTTTGATTGGTGACATATTGTATTCAACTATTGTTGAGTGTGCATACTTGTGTATCGTTTTGATCTGCCATAATTGAGAATATATATTTGTTTTCTTTATCAACTCTCGGCTCTGACTTGTTCTTTGGGCCACAGCCGGCGTCCGCTGGCGCGCCAAATAGGACCACTTCTAAATTGTCCACGCTTTCGTGATGCGGTTCGGGGGGCCGATACTACGGTTCTGGAATTAGCCCGGCGATTGCCTTCCTAATTAACGGGAACAGTGACAAGTGGTTAGTTCATGGTATGACACGAGTAGGTCTCTCTGTTGAGGTTCCTTCAGGTTTTTTCAAGCGAAGGGGTGGACGACCGACGCAGAAACTGAATTACAGTGCCAGTTGGTGTGCCCGTTTGTTTGGGTTGAAGTCAGTAGATGCGTAAATATTTTCTATGTCAGCCGGTAACAATTTGATGTGCGAGAACGGCAAATTTTCTTCTCCCTTCTTTGGTTAAAGACAACGGTAGCGCCCTTCGAAGAGACGAGGTCCGCCTTATAGGTTCTTATAGCTGTTCTGGAGTTTGAGTAAATGACGGAGCCTTCTATGGAGATAAAAAGGACCACCGCAATCGCCATTCCTTCTGAATTGTGGAGGAAGTTTGTAACTGCCATGTATTCGTTGACAAGCGAGCCATGGTCATCCACCTCAGAGAGGATGTAGGCACTTTGATTTCAATACACTACGGCGTCAATAAAGTGGGTTAGCGTTTCGTGGAGCATTATATCAGCATGTATGGCCTGGCTCTCGCTTTTCTGCATTCCTCATTGTTCGTTAGGTGTATGTTTCTAGGAATCGGTCCAGCAATTATTCTTTTCATTGTGTTTGTGCATAAATGGAACAGCTCTAGCTGCATGAACAGGGGTGGAGTGCCAGCTTCTCACGAGATATGATTCCATGGCCTTGAGAGTGAGAGCCGACAAATCTGGGTGGCCATTGTGGCTCAAAGGGCTCGCTAGCTGTATTGGGCAGGCCCAAGTGGAGGAGCCGTTCTGCACTAGTGTTCGGAGGGAGGCTGAGGACCCTTTTTTTCTATTCAAATAAATGTATCAATTTTGTTGAGCTACGTCTTCTTTCAGTTGAGCAGAGTGGTGGCCTACGTTGCGTGGCTGATTAGAAAGGTGTGAAATGTTTGCGTGAGGTTGTCTTCTTTCAGGCCGTCCCTTCTGCTGGCGACCTGTGACATGAACTTGCTGAAGTTGAGGGCACTATTTTATATGTATTTGCGTGCATTCACATTGTCAGCGCTGTGAGCCCCAATTACCATGCCCAGGACCTTGATTGTGGTACACGTGGTACTGCTGCCGGAGTCACAGGTGTGTAGGTGAACGAGGAGGGAGCTGAGGGGCTGTCTCTTCTTGGGGTCTTGTTTTCACAGAAGTAGCTAAGAAAAGCGTTTGTACTGTGCAATGCTTGCTGTAGGTTCTGCTCCAGAGTGCTTGGTGGGCTTCTCACAGACCAAATGACACCTTCATCTGCGTGAATCACGTGTCCTACACCCTGTTCTTTCGATAGCTGGTCAGACATGTGGGATGCGGTGTCGGTGAGCAGTGTGTCGCCACAGACACATCGTGCATGTGTCTGTGGCGACACACTAGGAGATGTAGAAAAGGAGTGGTGAGAGCACTCACCCTTGCGGGATGCCGATGTTGCCTAGCTTGCGCTTTCGACTTCTGACTTGTGGGATGTTTATGGTGTTCGTTCGGCCTTCTAAAAAGAACTTATAGCGTTGGAATTTCACTCCCGAGTTTTAAAATGGAGATTTTGTTGAGGATGTTTTTATTATGCATGGCGATGTCTAAGGCCTTGGTTAGGTTGAGCGCCAGGATGACTTTTACCTCCCCCTATATATAGTTCATTGTGGCACTCCTGATGAATAGCGTAGTGTCTTGCGTGGATGGTGACCTTCGCAAGCCTATCAGGTATTGGAGGTACAGGCTGCTTTCTTCAATCTGCTCTGCAATTTTATATCAATGGCATGTTCAGCGACCTTCCCGAGGCAAGAAGGCAAATTGGTCTCAAGTTCTCAGCATAGAGTAGTTTTCGAGCTTGGGGATGGCAATTAGACTGCCAGTTTGCCATTCATGCGGTACCAGGCCTGCAGTCCATACATTTTGCTCGGAATCATTTGGATGGCTTGGTCATCTATATTTCTGTGCAGTTTGTAAGTTCATCTAGACCAGGAGCCGAGCGGCCACTTAGGTCACGATGAGCGTACACGATCCCGATACCTTGAATTGAAGCGTGCTAGTCTGGAGTAGAGGCTTGCACCTCCAGGTCCAATGACTGAATAGACTTTATTTAAAGTCCGGCAGTTTTACCCGGCAAGGTGGGGGAAGAGGGGATTAACCACTGTCCCTTTCGTCTCTCCGTTCATTATGATGGCGGTGCTTCAGGTGACCGCTCGAAGTTCTTAATCCCGGGCGGCATCTTCAGCTTGCCGGACGGCCCAAAGCTGGTCGGCCAGCTCGTCGCTGGTGGTTGCAGCCACCCAGCGGCAGCGCAGCTGACACCGCCGACCGGCAACAGTGACCACCACCACGGCGGAGGCGAGCCCCTGCCTTCGCGTGGTGGTGGCAGTAGCAATTTGCCTTGGATTTCGTCCTTGCCTAACATGCGTCGGGAAGGGAATGGCGGCAGTGACGTTACCAAAGCATGTGCTGCAGTGTGGCCTTTTCCCCGCATCCTTTACACGCGTGTCGGGTATAGCTGAGGATAACACAGGTCCAAGCTGAATTTATTAGTGCAATTACCCACACTACATTCCAGATTATACAAAATCTCATCAAAGGTTTCTCTTTGTCGGTCCTCGCTGCTCCTTATTCAGATAAGGTCACATTAGACATACTTCTATGTCTTGGGAGATGCGGGTGTGATATCAGCGTTGATTTCTAGAATGACATGGTAACTGCCTAGGTTATCTTGCAGGTTGTCCCACGAACCTTCCGCGTTTGCCGGGAATGTTAGGTTAGAAGGAGTGGTGTACCATTCAAGGGCTTGTAGGGAACATTGAGTAGGTGATTAATTTCACGAGGAGGGTGTCCGCACATTCCGCAAGGTTACGTCCTGCGAAACGTGGCGTAGCACCAGACGCTGTTGTGTGCATTCAAACTGCCGTCAACTATGAACTGCCTGTCTTTGTCTAGCGACGCGGATGATGTTAAGCGTTTGTTTAAGCTTCTGGGTTGGTCGTTTTTTGAACTGTAGGTGTTTAGTCCGTGATGCTAAACGTTAAGAGCTCAACTAGGAATGATTTCTGTTAGCATCAAATGCGGACCTACTATGTCGGATTGTCCTTTTCCAGAAAGATGACGTCTTTACGGAGGAGGGTGGGAATTTCCCTGGCCTGCATGAAGTCGGGGTACAGCGTCAGCTTAGAAACAACGTACTCTTAGAAGGACGTGTATTGAGCGTTATTTTCCGCCCCACATTCCTGTAACATCATCTTTTGCACACTTTCTTTTCATGATCTGATTGCACAAGGTTAGCTTTTTTTGCCGAACGAATTAGATTTCCATCGCCAGACCTTGAAAAATTGGTGTGCGTAAACATGGTGTTGTCTTGTCCTGACCCCCTTTTTGTTGACCTCACTTATTGGTCCAGGTCAACGGAATGGTGTGGGCAGCGCAGTTTGGGGTCACGGAGAAGACATGGGGTCCAGCCTGGGGGTTGTGCAAAGGTTTGAGTAGAGCCATTGGTCTTTCTCACCAGTCTAGTCTGCCCCACATTTGCATTTTCCGCTTTAATTTCAACTATTGCCAATTGGAAGGTGCTGATCTAACTCTTCGTATCGCTGCCTTTTTAGGCTTTGTGTTCACTTGCGGAGGCGTTGGATGGAGCCTCGCTGACGTCAGAAATAAAGTAGTCTACATGAGATGTGGCATCTTGATGTCGGACACAACCCGGTGTTTGGGCTACATGACGCCACCACGGTTCCTGATGATTGAGGAATGAGTGGCGGCGTCTTTTTCAAGATACGTCTTCCTAGCCTGGCGAGACCTGCCCACAGTGCAGCTAGTTTCGGTCTGAGGGCTTTGTTATCCCATTCTAGTCTGTAGACTCACTGATTTGCCTAGCGCTGTGGTTGCACCTTGCGCGGAAGTTGTCGGTGCGGAGCTGCTGTCGCCGACCATGTCGGCCCAGGTCATTTCCATGCCTGGCCGCCAATTGCTGGAGCTTCTTTCGCCAAGTGGTGGGACCAGCACCATTCGCTGCTGAAGTCGATCTCCACCTGAATTTGACTCTGGAGCAGGAATGTCCACTGGGTCGATAGTGTGCCTTGGAACGAAAGTGCTATCCGCTTCTGGAGCGCCACTTGGGGATGAAGCAATATGCCACCTCCTCGATGCCGTTTCCGTGGGGCGGAAAGGTCCACCCTTGGTGGAGTGGTGGTTCACTTCGCTCAGTTAAAGTCACCTGGAGTGATGTCTGTGTTTTTTCACTGTGATTGTCAATTCTTCATCTGTTCAGGGGCGACAAGCGCCTCCGAAGGCCCGGTATTGCCACGAAAGTGGTGAACTCAAACGTAACCCTAGCAACATACCTCTAGCCGCAAGTAACTCCTGTATTTTGCGTTTGATCGAATCTTTAGGCTTAGATGGAAGTGTCCTATCATGTTATACTCGCATAGTCGGGATAAAAAGGAACGATCTTGCGCCTCTACCAGCATTTTTTTTTCGTTTTTCGCTCTTCTTCGCGTGCTCATTGCTCTTGTCACTGGGACACAGTGTTACTTACTTGAATTAAGGATGTTTCAGTGTTCATTTTGATTTCAAATAGGTGAAGCTTCTTGCTTTCGTGCCCATTGCTTGGACAAAGCCGCTATAAATTTGATCTACACATTACCATTTGCCATATTCAAAAAGTGTGCGAGCATACAGACATTTTCTTGCGGGCACTGAACTTTGGTAACAGTACACAAGACGGTCGATTACATTATCCCTATAGATGAACACACTGCACTCAGCAACCATGTCTATCATATTCACATTCTTTCCAACATGAGACTACTTGTCACTACTACATTTTAGCTAATTGCTAAATGCACCAAGACCCATTATTGCTGAAATATATTTAAAAATTAAGACCCCTTACCTTCTGCACTGCACTGGAGACGCATTTTGTTCACCGTTGCTGCCCTCACTTTAACCCTATTTGAGTTCTCAGTAATAGGAAATGGCTGCAGTGCATGATTGCTCTCTTGCAGGTGTGCTTTCGCTTATTTTCCCGTCAGGTACTTTGTAAGTGACAAAGCGGTGTTCGGAACCCACAGTTCGCTATTGTGCTCATGCAACTTCAATTTCTGTCAGCCGTAAGTTAGAACAAATATATTGCATTTTTATTGATTACAACTTGGTTGCAAACCGATCAGAAGCACTCTAAATCGTACTGGGGAACATAACATAATGTTAACGGTTAAAAAATGTAGTTATTTACCATGAATCCATGAATATAAAAAAGGTGACGTTCTTTGGGAAACGACGTTTTCAAACCCACAATATATTACATATGGAAGGTTAGGCTAAACATAGAGTTTCTTGAGCGAGAAATTCATGTTGCCAGTGAATAAATGGTCACTTCTCTATCAGCCTCTGTCAATTCGTAATCCAATAACTTACACCAAGTGGGGTCATGATTCACGGGTACAGAAGAGCTATTCTTGAACGAGCTAGTGAGAGCGTGATATCGCTACTTTATTGACTATTATTGCAATCACTACTCTTCGTATTCATCCGCCAAGACAAAACTGAAATGAAATTTAGTCGGCCGAGAACTCAGTGCCAGTTTATACTACACAGAAGCAAGTGCAGCTCAAATTTATTAGCCAGATAGGTACACCCAGTCTGGCCCTTCTGCACATCATCTTATGTGTAGTTTCTCGCTGGCGGGGCTTGGGAGAACCAGCGAAACTACCAGATTGTTGCAGGGCTAAGTGCGTCGTAACTCGCCATAAAATCATACGGCTGTTTTTCTGGACAGAACTTTTATTGTTTGCACCGCACCATTCCCTTAACACCTGCACCCACCCCATCTCTCCTTAACCCACATGCATTGCAAGCCCTGCTTGAGGTTCGACCTTTGCAGTCTTGAACAAAGTGAAAACATGTTGAATTAGTGCTGCTACCCATAGGGCGCAGGGCTAGTTCCCAGTGCACCTTATACACCCCTCACACCGGGGTTGAGATGTAGGCGCGCTGACACATGGCTCCACCGGTGGTGGGTTCACATTACACGTAATGGTTTGGGAACCCACCACGTCCCAGCTTCAGCGGAAGTAGCGTTTTTTTATCTTACCATGAAGCTGGTGATTACTGAAACGTTTATAGAGGTACGTGTGTTTGGATGTTCTATTTCGCCTTAAGTGGTGGTTCGACGGTTACAGTAAATGGGAGCTGGCTCAAAGAAAGTAGGTTTGGTCTGGGTAGCAGCGGTCGCCTACCGATGGATGCTAAATGCTAAAGAAGGTTTATGTACCCTAGGGGGTTGGTGCTTCCGTCTGAACGCTGCATTGTGCCTTCGTTGTATTATTCTGATTATAATAATAATTTTCTTACTGTTGCGAGGGGGTAGAAAGAAGTGAGCGTGAGGAGAGTTGTGATGGTGAGGAGGAAGGAGAGGCGTAGGGCAAAGGGTTGCGCAGAAAGAATGAAAAACGAAAATATTGAAAAAAAAGTGAAGAAAGGAAAACAAAGAGTTGGAAAAGAGAGAGAGAGAAAAAATGGCAGCATATCCACGGAGTGAATGATGGAGAGAGGGGCGAAGCATTCGTCCGTACATTCGTTCTTGCTTCCATCCGCCCATGCGTCCGTCTGTGTGACCGCCCATTCATCCAACCGCCCGTCCGTGCGTGCGTCTGCTCGTGCGTCCGTCCCTGCGTCCGTCCATGCATCCTTCCCCTGCGTCCGTTCATGCGTCCATGCATGCATCTGTCTGTGTGTCCGTTCGTCCATCTATTCAACATTCCAACTACCACCATCTCGCATCTTTTCATCATATATTCCACATATAGAAGCACCGCAATCCAGCGGACATTCCAAGAACTATACGAGAGGTGGCACACGCACACTTTCTTACGGCGTGCGCTTCGGGTCTACTTCCCACATTTAACCACCTCGAGTTCATGGTATATACTAGTTCACTGTATTCATGGCACTGCGGCCCAACGCTCGCTAAACCTTTCGAAAACCAAGGAGGTTACTCCCAGCGAGTACAATGTAGCAACTCTTTCTTGTCAGATATTCCTCAATGTACATGCCAATGGCTGCTAATGGGAATCGCAGCGTGCGCGTTAATTAAACTCCGAATGCTCCTGTCTCTCTTTTTCCATTAGCAGCCATTGGCATGTACATTAAGCACTATTTTTTATTGTTCAACAACGCACAGAAGAAATCTCTCACCGGCACCACGTGCACCTTGGAGGTAAAAATATTATACTTGTTACATACTACAACGGCTACGAGGGACGAACAGGTGCCACTATAAGGAGCTTCGCCCCTACAAATTACACCATCTTCCGCTAAAGGTAATCATGTGCAGGAGTGAAGTAGCAGGTACTAACGCTTATACCCTTGTTACACAGTCAACGTAAACCGTGGTTACTGTAACCGCGGTTGCGTTAACCGCGGTTCGCTGATGCTATACGGCACACGAAACCGCGGTTACGCCGCTAACCGCGGTTTTAGGAAATCGAGCTTGGCAACTGCGATTGGGCTAATGACAGGGAAAATGGCGGCGCCCAGCCCCATAAGTGCACGCAGCAAGCACGCGTGGTGTTTTTCTGTAGCAAGAAACGCGGTATGCGTGTCCAGCTCTCTAGTAGCTGTATAGTGACTAGAAAAGTTCTAATGTCGCGGATGAGGCGGCCAAGCTCAAATAAATTACGATAGTCTCTAGACGACGTAACCCCTCGCTAACACGTGGCATTTACGCGTCGGAGTCCGCGTTCTCGGGCGTGTCTCGTTTAAAACAAGCTTTGTGGTAACGGTACAAAGTCGCCGTGCCCGTCACACAGGGCGCCAATAAACTGTGAACGAAGAAAAAAAACTGATCTTCAGAGTATGCTGTCGGGTTATCTTAATCTGAACAGCACATGCAAACAGGATATATAGCGCGCACGGAACGAAGATGTAGGAGAGGCGGGGCTTCAGTCCAAGTTTATTAACATTCTCTTCCATACAGTTGCGTTTCAGTATAAACACATCAATATCCATATTTATTTACAGCTCTTACATAAAAAACAATGTGCAACAACTAGATTGAAAGAAGCAAAAACAAGTGTTTTGACGCAGAGTGTGAGCGAAAAGTGAAAAAAGGCACGGATACCTATACAAAATAAACAAAACATAATAAATGATTAATTAAAAACAGCATCACCAGGCAATAAATTGAAATTTACGCACAGATGAGGAATAAGTATTGAACATATTAAGAAGTGACGATAAACAAAATACATGTACTCACATTAACATAACAAAAAAGGAAGAACAATAAGCAAAAGCCAAGAAATAGCTGGATGTAAACTTCGATTTCTCAGTGCCCCTATTTGCAACGAAACATTGGAAAAACAAAATTAAACTCGAACGACACTAGGAAAACCTTTATAGCCACTATAGTAGCTTTGCAAACATCGGCGAAGCGTGGTTGGCCCTAACCGTGGTTCAATGCGGTTAACCATGGTTGGTCGTAACCACGCTTAGTATGCTTTTGTAACATGGGTATTACACTGGTGTTGGCGTTGGCGCTGCTAATTGGTGATGTGAGACCGAATGCGCCAATCGGACACACTATAGACCCGCAGTCCGCTTGTAGTTAACGTGCACGCTGCAAATTTTTATTGTTCAACAACACACAGGAAGAATATACCCCCAGCACTAACTTGGAGGCCCAGATCTAGTGACTATAATATGGTGTTGCTAGCAAACGGTTGTGCAGCTCGAGTAGCCGATTTTTCAATCAAGAAAGTCAACAGCAGCTGCCTGCGATGGCACCGCAAGGCGAGAGAGGGGCGAGCGTAGGAGAGCAGAGAGAGTGGGAGGGGACGCGCATGGGTAATTGAGGTGTAAATGCTGCTGAGATGGATGCCTAGAGGATAGAGGGAGGGGGAACATAGCAAAGGGGAGGGGGAGGAGACGTGCATGCGTAGTAAGGGTGCTCATGCCGCACACGAAATTAAGCTCGACCAGATGATGTTTCGCATCTACAGGAGTGGCGGGGGAGGAACAAGCAAGCCACCCCCACAAACGGAGGCAACGTGCACAGCCTCCGCTCAACAGTGCAAAGCCTGGCTGCGCCTGATCGTGTCCAAAGTCCTGGGGAATTGTAAGAACATATGAACTCTTGAGAGAGGAAGTGGCGCATCTCGAAGCTAAACATGGTTGTCCACGGGTAGTACGTAGAAGTGGTGATGGGCCCATGCTTCACTTTGCCAAGCTTTGCGCGACTTCGTGCAAACATAGAAAATATTATTGCCGGTACTATCATAACTCACTCATGATCTAATTAAAAAAATGTGATATCCGGAGGCAAAATATTTTGCGTGGTGTTATTTTGTAAAGCACGGAACGTATTCCGCAGTGCCTTATGATGGCTAATTTTCAATCAAGACGGAAAACTGGGCTAGTTGGCGAAGACTCATCATGGCGTACAGCGCGAGACACGTGGACATAGACCAGAAAAAGGGCACGGTACAGCGCTGCATTGTGTCTTTTTTCTAGTCTATTACCAGGAATTTCGCGGTGTAAGCAACGATGCCAGTTTTTATTAAACGAATGATAAAGAGCAACGTTTCTCACATAGATTATGTGAGAATGGGCAAGTGGAGAAAATCGCAGGTGATTTCTATAACAAAGTAATTTACTGGGAAGTTAACAAATCAGAAAGGGCTAATATCGCTGAGAACGTGCGTGAAACAGAGTTCGCACAAGGCGTGCTACAGGCACAGCTGCAGAAGAATCTAGTGTCGCTATATGCAGTGTTTAAGAGAGCGACCAGCAGCCTTCAGGGTAGCGCTCGTTTCCGGGTTTGCTGACATGATCCACCAGCTTGCGCACCATGTTCCTGCGATCGAAGTTCCTGGGGCTACCGACGCACGGGTTCCTGTCCCAAGCGTCTTGGTCAGCGTCGAAAATGGCGATGCCATACGCGACGCCATTCAGGATCTGCCTCAGGTCGCAGTACTGCGTGGAAAAGGATACAAGTGAGCTGACGACTCCTTCTCTCACACGGTGATATGTAGTTGTGAACTATCCAGCGTAACGAAGGAGTAACCTCAAATGCGGCTTGCTGTGCTTGAGCTTGCTTTGCTCGAAATGATTGCATAACGGGCTCATTATATTTCAGTGCTAAATACATATGCAGAGTGCGTCACATGAGTTGACCCAAAGATGTAAATAAGAGCAGATGTTAAGAGCAGTTGGCTGAATTCAAAAGCGTATGGTCCGCCTTCATGTGGTGCATTTTAGATGTTGTTTTAACGTTGTCCTTAAGTATTATTTGAGGTAAAGTCAGCTGCGCGAAATTCCTAATATTCACTTTAAGACTAAGTGAGTTTCCTTGCTCCATGGAGGGAACTGAAAATCGACCAGTCAAATCCTTGTTGGCAACGTAAATAGTGCATGGTAACATTTTCCTGTGCGTGGAAAAAGCTCACGGAATATACAGGGGCCCTGCTGACTAGTCACGGTTTTAACTGTGGCATAAAAGCGTGCCGGTGCACTCTATGGCGACGTGGCGAAATGCGTGTTGCTTCATATGGCATGTAAGTAAAGTATTTCTGTATGTTGCCCAATTGCTTGGTTAGGCAAAATAATTCAGCCAACTTTCGAAGCAAGGAAGCATGCCAAAAGATTCAAACGAGGAAGTTAGGCCAGTCCACAAAACGTGCAATTAGACAACTTATAACTCTCTCTCCCTTAACCGTTAGCGTTTTTCTGCATACTACAGATCTCAGCGTAATAAAACAAATTACGTGACATGCTATCAATCTTCATTTGCCCTGATTGCCACAAAATCGACAGCCTTATAGTCGCGTCAACCTACATAAACATTCACTATTTCCCTCAGCAATTACTAGGTGGAGCAAGTTGCCTGATAGTGTAGTGCAAAGTAGCACCGTGGAGTCGTTTGCTTCTAAAGTACAAGCCATTGATTTTTTTTGACTGTTTTTTGTTGCCTTAAGTAAGCACTCCTGCAAGGGCCAAGTGAACCTGCAGTATATTCAAATAAAAAAATATTTGTTTATGTAGCAAATAATAGAGAATCTCGTTAAATTTCGCTTCCCTCGTTTACTTGTAGCTAGAACCTCACCTCGTATGAATTAGTTGCTTATATGTTAACATGCGTAGATTTATTGATTAGCTTCCACTTGAAGCTAAGAAATCACGTGGCATATGGCGTCCGTCAGCATAAAAAAAGTGTTTCCTATTCACTGCCTGGCTAGCAGCCTTGACTAACATTTTTAAGGATCATATATGTAGCAATACCCAACAAATTGGGCCAAAAAGTGCTTCCATCGTACCCCTACTGGAAGAGCATCGTACGTGTAATTCGAAGGTTTTCGATTAGGATACTGTTGACAGAAAGGGTGATACTTCGTCAACTGATGCCTTTAAAATTTCGTTATAATTGCTGTTCTGAATTTAAGAGAACAGATAACGTCCCTAATGTTTCCTTTGCCTGTAAGTGCCCGTGTGACCCTCTATGGTGACCTAGTGGCTAAGGCACTCGCCTGCTGACCCACAGGTCACGGGATCAAATCCCGACCGCGGCGGCCACACGTTTGGTGGAAAGGAAAATGCTTGAGGACCGTGGGCTTCGATTTGTGTGCGCATTAAAAAACCCAAGATGTTAAAATCTCCGGAACCCTCCACTTGGGCGTATCTCATAATCATACCGTTGTTTTGGGACGTTAAACCCCGACAATTCCTATATATTAAGTCCCTGTGTGATTGAAGTGGCTGAATGTACTCAAGCATTCTAGTCCCTTCAGCAACAAATAACCCAGTTGTCACGTTGCTAAGCTCGAGGGTGAGTGTTGTAATCGCAGCCACGGTCGCTGCATCTCGATTGGGGGGGGGGGGGTGCGAAAAACATCTCTGGCCTTACATTCAAGGTTACGTTTTCAACAATACCAGGCTGTCGAAACTCATTGCCTTGTATCACAATACCGCGTGCCTCATCCTCTTGTGGTGACCTTATCACGTGAAACTCGATAAATTCTCACGCATTGAACAAATAACCTTAGTATTTTCCCACGCGAAGCTGACCTATGCGTGCAAGCGTTGTTTGTTGCTGACCTTTTTTTGAATTGTGGCGACATCGTCGAACGTCAGCACGAGAGAGTAACTTTCGCTGAATGTATGCATAAACTGCTTGTCACCCTCGATCCGTCGCTGACAGTGTTTGAAATGGACATCCGCTGAACAAACCTGCGTTGAGTTTTGTTTGTGTTCAAACGTAGGCTATGGACAACCAGAGTTACCCCTATGTTCTAAAACATCCCTTCACACAAAGTTTCACCTTCACTTGAGAAAGCCGATGATAGCACCGTCTCTAGGCATGGCAAGTCACTGCATATCAGCCATAATCTGCTGCGATTCTTGAGCAGCACACCATCATTTTTTAGCCGAGCTGTGGCGCAGTATTCAACTCTGTCAAGTGAAGGGTGAAAGTCGAGTCGAGAAGCGTTTGTGAATACGGGGGTTACTGTCGATGCTATCACACTTGCAATATACACATAATAGGATGACTTTTGTCTGTGTTCAAATGTAAGCCATGCACAACCAGAGTTAGTGTCGCCGCTATCGCACACGCGATATACACATGATAGGATTACGAAGGGAGCACAAGGAAAGCCCGCACAACACATCTGTTAGGATTTACAGATTATTTAGAGTTGTGCTCTTCAAACTGCCTTTGGTCATGGAGTTCCTACAAATGCTAAACTCGGGTGTAGGGACACGCGTAAGATTGAACACGCCGTTCGAACCACTATATGGCCACTTTGACGAAAGAACTTTATGTGCAAAATTCGTATCACGTGACTTCAATGCACAACGAAGGTAATGACATGTCCAAACAAGATAATGATAACATGTGTTTCATGTAATACATAACTACATGCAATGCTCATAGCATGCTCGCGTCCGTTTCGCTAGCTCCCCATATAACAAATTTCGTTTCGCGTGACGTGAATAAAAGACGATGGTAAATGACACGGTAAAACACATTAATCATGTCATGGAAGTCAAGTACAGCATAATTTACGTCCGCCTTGTAACCTTGTGCTGATTTTAATGTGACATATAAACCTTCCTCATTCGTGCTTGGCACCGATTTCCATGTACAAGAAATCTGTCAATTTCTTTCCTCTGAAGGTTTTGATACACTAAAAAAAGATTAACTCATAAGACTGTGCATCACATGCTCTTGCATACATTTTTTATTACGAAGCACACCTACGTGCGCTTGAAGCTTCGAAATGGTGAAATGGGTGGGGAGGTGCTTTTCGGCGGTGAAATTCCGGCATTTTTTTCTTGTGAATAATATTTTTTCTGCAAGAAACCAAGATCTAAACCATTGTTATAAATTTTATGCCTATGTCGGCAGTGCAATTTATCAGAATAAGGAATGGTAACCAGGAACTCATTTTATTTGGAGACACTCTGCTGCGACCACTGGTTCTCGCTTGCTTCACCGTCTGATGATGTGGTTCTAGAAGAAGCGCCAATAACACGATACGTGGTAACATACGTTGAGGTGCTCAGGCGTTCACTGTGGGTCAATCGATACCCAAGTACGTAACAACGACACGCAGTTTACCCAGCATCGTATATGGATCACACAGTTCATATCGAAACTCTACACACAAGGTCCCGGACGAATGGTGTGTGGCGAGATGCATTTGGCCTTTGTGCTTCCACTGCGGACAGGCTGATCATCTGTGACACTTCTTCCCCTGGTATCGTGAATCTAAACTTAAGGGATTTACCATGAAGGCACCGCGTCCGCGAAGTCGCATAAGAGTGTCCGACATCGAATAGTATTTGTGCCCGCGTCTGAGCTTGGGTCTTTGTCATTGTCATCATCCATGGTTGACATCCCCAATGCTTCACTTCTCACTACCACCACTATGCTTCATCTTTTATGCTTTCAGTGCACGCCCATTTTGGTTTAGGCTAGGCATAGTTCGCGACGCTTGGCTTAAACCCGGAAAACTGAAGAGAGCGAGCTGCGGAGGTGAGGCCACGAGATGTGAAGATTCTCGATCATGATATAAGCACGACAATGATGACATTTTCCGGGTAGAGAAGTGCAGTGGAAAGAGTATAGCTTCATACTTGCTTATGACATATTGATGAACGCAGACATATTGATGGACCAAACATCAATGCTTTATTTGATACCGAGGCTGAATATTCTATGATATGATATGTCCCAGCTAAGAAACTGGAATGAACCTGATGTACGAAGTGGAATGGAATAAATAGATCAAATGGAATGAACCTTATGTACGTGCAGCAGCCGTAACCTAAGTTATAGAACTTATCGGAAAGTGCGCCGTGAGAGAGTTGCTATATACATGGAGCTTCAGGCACTTCGATGACTGTAGTGTGGTGTAATTAGCTCACATAAGTGTTTTACACAACTAAATCTCGTAGTTGTCTCAAAGTGGACTCATAACTCTAGAAAACATTACAGTAGGATTGAAATAAACGAATAGATTGGACATAACCGTAGAACAAAAGGTATAAAACAGTGCCGACATTAACAGACTTCCCAAAAAATGAGAATCGCAAAGGTCTTGTTATGAACGAGGCTTGTTGTGAGAACTTACGTAGAAGTAGCTGGTGAAGTACTCCTTATCTCTAAGGCTGGTGCAGGGCTGGCCTGGTTGGAAACCTGGGTAAGGGTATATCCATTTAGCAGCAAACCAGTCATAGTACCAGTGAGGATCAGCATCGCTGGGTCTGTACCAACGGGCCTTCATGCTGATGGAGATTGCCACACTTGAACTCATGAACAAGTGGTGCTTCTCGTGAAGAAATTTCACTACGTCCACCTGCATGCCAGGGTGATGCCGTTAATCTAAACTACTGAGGGGTTGCGATATAAATATTGATAAATAGAAAACATAAAAACTCTCTCATTGTTCCATCTGAATGATTCGGAGCCCTTACACAGTGAATTATGACGAGATGATACAATGCTGAAAAGACCAAGAAAGGGATACATAGCAGCCAAACGGCGCCCCAACTTGAATCATTTGTGTTGAACTATCGTCATGTTTAACAGAGGAGCATTTTAACACTGGATGGCGTAGAAATTTACAATGGTACAGCGACTGCCCCTGTGTGTAGGAGTCACGCCAGTTTCTACGCTGTATACTGCTGAAAGGTTTTCTGTGGTGTTAAGAAGCTAGCAGAAATGATCCCCCGCATCGTTAGTTAGCTACTTGCTTTAGTGAAAACGTTGAGGAAATAGAAAAAGGAGGTCGGTGTGGTGTACCAAGGAGCTGAGGTGTTTACAAACTCAAGAGAGTAACGACGACAAGTAGCCGACAGCAGTGAAGAATCAGGCTCATTTATTTATTTATTTACAGTACGAGCGGTCACGGGGAGCATTAGTGAAGGAGAGATAATGATATTCAAAATACACGTACAAAAGCGTGATAAAACCCACAACAAGCAAAATGGCGACCAGCTAATAATACTGAGACGTACATAAAAGAAATACAGATGCATAACTAGCCATCCAAAAGTCACCCCTCATTAACATTGACGAGTGTGAAAATAAAACAGAAAACAGCATAAAAGAAATTTGGGTTAAGATCGCCCAAATGTAAACTCTGCACCTGATCCCTCTGTCTTGCAATCGGTATTATATGAAAGTGATACGTGTTTACAGAAAGCTAGCTGTACGTTTTTAAATGCAAAGCATTTCTTAGCGAACTTCGGTGACTTCGAGCGTATCTATCTATCTATCTATCTATCTATCTATCTATCTATCTATCTATCTATCTATCTATCTATCTATCTATCTATCTATCTATCTATCTATCTATCTATCTATCTATCTATCTATCTATCTATCTATCTATCTATCTATCTATCTATCTATCTATCTATCTATCTATCTATCTATCTATCTATCTATCTATCTATCTATCTATCTATCTATCTATCTATCTATCTATCTATCTATCTATCTATCTATCTATCTATCTATCTATCTATCTATCTATCTATCTATCTATCTATCTATCTATCTATCTATCTATCTATCTATCTATCTATCTATCTATCTATCTATCTATCTATTCTATCTATCTATCTATCTATCTATCTATCTATCTATCTATCTATCTATCTATCTATCTAGCCGCCTACGACTTTTAGCTCTCCTGGCCGTCTCAATAACGGTATGAATACCAAACTTCGTATGGCATAACATGACTGCATGAAGAAAATATTTCACTAGTGATACAATGAAAATCTTGACACGTATGCCATGAGTGTCATGATTTACATTTCACGGTCCTGCAGCTCTTGCTGTGATTTCATTTACATGACATATTGCAAAACTTGATGGCATGGCATGATTGCAATGCGAACACAAGCGACAGAACCTAACTAGAAAATTCTGACCTGCGTGTCATGTAACAGCATGACTACATGTCAAGCTCATGATGCGCTCATGGCCGTTTCACTAGCGTCACATATACCAAGTTCGGTATTACAGTACGTTAATGGATGACGAAGATATGTGACTGGTGCTAACATATTAATCGTGAGATGCGTGTCATGTAACATGATTACATGCCCCACTCATGATGCGGTGGCGACTGTTTCACCAGCTTCACTTATACCAAATTTTGTATTACGGGACGTGGATGGATTACGAAGGTATGATACTGGTGTGAACGTGATGAGCCTGGGTATCTATCTGAATTTGAATATAACAAAGTGTGTACATATTTCATTTACCGAAAAGATGAAACCATTCCAGTCACAGTACCAACTGAATAATGTACAGTTGAAACAAGAGAGTACATATAAGTACCTAGGTATAATACTATCATCTGAATGTTCATGGAGGCCTCAGGTTGACACTCTCATAGCCAAAGCTGGTAAGGCCTTAAATTTCATTCAAAAAAACCTGCGATGTTCGCATGTGAATTTAAAACGTATGGCATACACTACTTGTATCAGACCTATCTTAGAATACGGTTGTGTCGTGTGGGACCCCGCCAAGGTAACCTTCATTGCTGCTCTGAAACAATTACAAAATCGTGCTGCCAGGTTCGTCTTGGGACGGTACGGAAGGGGGGAGAGCTGCACTGCAATGAAGGATGAGCTAGGATGGGGGTGTCTTTCTGACCGCCGCCAGAAGCAGAGATTAAAATTTTTTTACTGCATTTACTACAATAAAACTGGAATAGAGAAATATACCTACACAACCCTCATTACACTTAAAAATGTTTTGATCATAGTTGCAAAGTTCGGGAATACCCAGCTAAAACGAACATGTATGCCAATTCATTTTTTCCTAGAACGATTAAACAGTGGAACAGGCTAACTGAAATGCAAGTACGTAGTGGGAACGAAGGTATATTTTATTCACTGCTGTAAACCCGTGTTGTAACCTGAACGAAGATGTATTGATGTGTGAACAAAATTCTACTATGTGTGTGAACGAGAATGTATTTCAGTTATTTATGTGTGAACAAAGTTGTATGGTGTGTGTGAACGGAGATGTACGTCATTTATTGATGTAACCCCCCTAATATAACGCCTTCGGGCGCTGCGGGGTATCTGTAGAATAAAGAATGAATAAAGAGTAAAAAAAAACATAGGATGCGTGTCATATAACAACGTGACTACATGCTACGATCATGAGTTATGATGAAACGCGTGATAAATTTTGTGGTACAATGAGAGTCTAAAAATCTTACGACGTAGGTCAAGGTTAGGTAATCCTGCTTTACTTTTAAGGGTAGTAACACTGGTGTGGTATGAGTAGCCAGAATAGATGAATATAACTGCACGGTTTTGAATTAGTTCCATGGATTTACTTAGGTTACTTTGTGGTGCGCCGCAAATGGGGGATGCGTATTCTAGTTTAGGGCGAATTAGAGTTTTGTAGGCTAGTAATTTTACTGAAGGAGGGGCAAGATGTATGTTACGACGAAAGTAACTAAGAGTTCTGTTAGCATTGTTAGCTATTTTACTTACTTGAGAAGACCAGTTTAGATTCTGTGAAATGTTAACGCGAAGGTAATTAATACAGCTGAGAGAAGAAACTGTGCAGTCATTAATTATATAGTTAGCAGGGGCGAAGTTCTGGCGTCTGTGGAATGAAACAAGTGCAGTTTTTTTAGTATTTAAAACTATGAGCTATTTATTGCACCACTTGCCAACTTTTAGTAGATCACGCTGGAGGGTAACTCTATCTGAAACGTTAGTAATGGGTCAGTATATTACACAGTCATCTGCAAAGATGCGAATATTAGACGAAATATTACCGGGTGAGTCATTTATGTTAATTAAAAAGAGTAGAGGGCCCAGAGCTGTTCCCTGTGGTACACCGGAAATGACGTTCATGTCACGATTTTCATGGTGTGACCTGTCAAGAATGTTCTTCTACAGTTATGTTATGCCATACCTAGTTTGGTATCGATACCGTTATTGAAACAGCCAGGAGAGCTAAAAGTCATAGGCGGCTATATAGATAGATAGATAGATAGATAGATAGATAGATAGATAGATAGATAGATAGATAGATAGATCTATTGATAGATAGATAGATAGATAGATAGATAGATACGCTCAAAGTTGCTGAAGTTTGCTAAGAAATGCTTTGCATTTAAAAGAGGTCAGCGATTTCGAGTACCCGGTACTCTACAAAGGTAGTGGAGCAAGCAACCCCTTGGACATCACACTTGGTAAGGCCGCATCAACAAAATTTATTCTCGGGTAAAGGCACGCCACGAGGATTGGTGTTATCCCCGACACTGTTAGGCATCTCCATGTCCAGTTACTGCCTCTACTCGCCACCATTCCAAGTCTGCGACATGCTTTATACGCGGACGACGTCACTATATGGGTGACCAAAGGTTCAGATGGACAAATACAAGATGGCCTCCAAAAAACAGCAAATACAGTTCAAGCATACGCACGAGCAGGCGGTCTAACATGTTCTGCAAATAAGTCGAAACTTCTATTCATTCGTCGTCCACAGCGAAAGCCCGACAACAGCCCGCAAATCACAGTAACCTTAGAGGACCATGTATTTCCCTGCGCACAGAAACTCCGCGTCCTTGGCCTTCACATAAAAGCTGATCTCAAGGCAGCGCCCACCATGAAAATATTAGAAAAGCAAGTTTCTCAAATCACGCATAAGATGCGTTGCATCACCAACCGAAGGCATGGACTACAGGAGCAAGACATTCTACGTATAGTTAATGCCTGCATAGTAAGCCGCATCTCCTACCACGTCCCTTATCAAACCCTAAAGCTTGCATAAGAGCGAAGACTGGACATTCTCTTCTGCAGAGCCGTCAAGAGGGCGCTTGGACTACCTACGTATTCATCCACCACGCGTCTCCTAGCCACGGGTGTACACAACAATCTGAGGGAACTAACCGAAGCACAACGTAATAGTCAGCTACGAAGAATCCGCAGCACCCAAGCGAGAGAACGGCTACTCGTCAGGTTAGGGTACCCTCCGAATCGATGTGGATACAGCACACCAGAGAAACAGCTACCCACTGACTTCTGAGCAAGAATTACAGTCATGCCACTTCCACGCAATATGTACCCTGAGCAGAACGCTCAACGCCGGCGGGCAAAGGTGAAAAACCTCATTCGCCTCATCAATCAGTCTCCTCCAAACACTCTCTCATACTGCGACGCCGCTAGACACCACTTCCGCAGTTTTACAGTTGGAGCAGTGGTGAACAATGATCACGACGTAGTAGCCTCAATCAGCGTAACCACTAAGAACATATCTGAGGGCGAAGAGCGTGCCATCACTCAGGCGATTTCCCACACTGCCATCAACCTTCCTCACACAGATGTTATTCTAATCTTTACAGACTCAATGGATACCTGCCATGCCTTCACATGGGGTATTGTCTCACAGCATACACTCCGAATTTTGAACACCGCATTCCACACGCAACACAAGTTCCGACATGTCTGGACTCTGGGCACGCCTCTCTCCCAGCTACCCGAGCACTCACTAACCGGGATCCGGAGTAAGAGCTGTCCAACCCAGATGAGGAGGACACAAACACGGAACTTCTAGGATATCGAGAGACTCGATTGCTACAGACGAGAACGCATTCGGTACCCTCCGCCACACCCCACGCACACACGAGAAAATGCAACTGCTGTGCATCAACTGCAGGCGAACACCTTTCAGAACCTCTATTTCCTCCACATCCTCCATCCCACTTCTTACCTTGACAAATGCCCTGGCTTTAGAGCGGTACCAACGTTATTTCACGTATGTCAGCGTCCAACTACCAGGCTCTCTGCCAACTCCTCTCCTATTCCTACCCTACAACACTGGGAGGCTATGCTGCGTAATGAAAGCCCGAGTGGCCAGCGGATGCGGGACGCAGTAGCGGCTGTTGCAGCTCTAAACTGAAAGCCCCACCTAACTTTCTTCTATGAATGAAATAAAAAGTTTCTCTCTCTTTGTCTTTCTCGGGCGGGCCCGGGCTAAGCGGCACGCACAGCCTGGCATGCCTAATAGAGCCACACAACGGGGGGGGGGGGTTAGAAAAAGGGGGTAACGATTTTGAGCACAGAGTACTCTACTATGGGAGAGCTTAAAGCCGTCCCGATAACATGCCTGAATACACAGGCATGGTTCAGTGTGCACCGACACATGCCTGAATACACAGGCATGGTTCAGTGTGCACACAACGACATACGAATTTTGATAGTGCGAAATGGTGCCTGCCAGTTTGTCCCTGATGGTAAATGCTGTAACATAACCAAAGTTAGGCCCATGTTCATAAATCAACCTTTTTCTTATATTGCGTTTTGCTTGTCTTGTTTTGCCTTCAGTGGAATTGAAAAACAAGGCGACTCAGTTTTCATAAGTGAATATCACAGTTATCTTCTATCCTGCATAATACGCATATAGAGTGTACAGAACTTTAATGAAAATAAGTGAGCAACAGGTCTGTTTGTATATCCAGGCCTTAGGCACAAAATACATGATTGGGCTGCCTCCATGAGCGTGGTTTTGCAGCAGCGAAAAGTATACTGGTTATAGCTTGTGTCCAGACATGAGACGGGCGCTTAATGAATGCAAAGCATTTCTTAGCGAACTTCGGCGGCTTTGAGCGTATCTATCTATCTATCTATCTATCTATCTATCTATCTATCTATCTATCTATCTATCTATCTATCTATCTATCTATCTATCTATCTATCTATCTATCTATCTATCTATCTATCTATCTATCTATCTATCTATCTATCTATCTATCTATCTATCTATCTATCTATCTATCTTTTAGTTTTAGCTCTCCTGGCCTTTCCGTTAATGGTATCAATACCAAACTTGGTATGGCATAACATGACCATATGACGAGTATAATTGACTAGTCATAACATGACTATCATGACATGTATTTCATGCATGTAATTATTTACATTTCATGGTCTTGCTGCTCTTCCGGTAGTTTCGTTCACATGACATGTTGCGAAATTGGCATGGTATGACATGACTGCATGGCAAACACAAATGACAGAACCTAACGTGAAATAAAGACATACATGCAATGTATGTCATGAGTCATGACTACGCGCCACGCTAATGATGCCATCGCAGTCGTTTCGCTGGCTTCACATATACCACCTTTGGTATTACGTGATGTAAGTGGATGACGAAGGTATGTGATCGGTGCAAACATGATAATCATGAGATGCGTGTCATGTAAGATTATGACTACATGGTATGCTCTTGATGCGTTCGCGGCCGTTTCGCTAGCTTCACATGTACCAAGTTCGGCATTACGTGATGCGAACAAATGCCAGATGTAAATGACACGTCTAAACATGATAATCATGACGTGCGTGTCATGTAACAACAAGGCTGCATGCCACACTCATGATGTGCTCGCGGGCGTTTCGCTGGATTCGCATATGCCAAATTCGGTATTACGTCACGTGAATGGATGGCGAAGGTTTGTGAGTGGTACAAACATGATAGTCATGAGATGCGTGTCATGTAAGAACGTGATTACGTGCCACACTCAAGGCGCCAAAACACTTCGACGTGACCCGGCGTGCGTGTTCGTCGGCGTTCGTTTCGTCGCGTCACGCCGACGATGCCACGCCATGCGCCGATTTGCCAGGCATTTACTCGCAGGCGCACGGCACACTGCGTTCCTTTGACGCATGCGCATTTGAGTGCACCTGGCGTCCTTCTGTCACGAAGCTAAGCAGACGCGAAGCTGTCTAGGTGACGTCCTCGGCACCTCTACGTGCACACTTTGCAAGACGCTGACCGCAACCTTGGACCACATCATCTGGGGTTGCAGCAAGGGCTCTCCCCCACCAAACCTTCAAGTCACCTTCAAGTGAGGCCTGGGGAGAATCCTTACGACTACAAGCTTGGACACCCAGCTCCAGGCAATTAAACGCGGTGACGAGGTGGCGACCAGGCTGGCCTGACAGCCCTCGCCACTTAGGAAACCGTCAGCTGCCTTAATAAAGTTGTTCACTACAACTACTCGGTGCGAAATGCAGTATGTCGCGTTTCCCACCGGTGTCCACCGGGCCTCACCGACAGACGTCAGCCATCGCGCCTAGCGTCCGACCATGGCCGCCTGGATCACGCACCCGATACAGGCGGCCATGGTAAGATTATTGAGTGCTCCCGTTTTGATAGCGTAGCGTCGCTGCACCCAGGGTGCGTGCGTGTCGATGTTACGTGCATTCGCCACCGTTTCGCTGGCTTCACATATACTAAGTTTGGTATTGCGGCACGTGAATGGGTGACCAAAGCACGTTACACGTCCAAGCATGATAATTATGATATTCGTGTCATGTGAAGCATGACTACATGCTGCGCTCATAGCATGCTCGCGGTCGTTTCGCTAGCGGCAAATTTACCAAATTTGTTGTCAGGTGACGTGAATAGATGACGAAAGTATATTACACGTCCAAACGTGATAATCATGACATAAAATGTATTTTACCACATAATTTACCTCCGCCTAGAAATGGTGTGCTAATTTTAAAGTGACATATCAACCTTCCTCATTCGCGCTTCGCATATAAGCGATTTCCTCTGTACGAGAGGTCTGCCAATTTTTAATGCAGTAATAATTTCACCGCTTTACGGCAGAGGCATCTCAGTATCGGCTGATAAGCTCGCTACAAAAGGCAGGTGAAGGGATTCGAGGCAAGAAGACGTCACTGCTGGTGCTTCAGGCGACAAAACTTGAATATGATTGTTTAGATACAACAACCTTTACTGGTCCTTGAAAAAATATGAGAGCTTGCTAGTTTTCCTTCAGGTAATAAATGCGTCTCTGATAATCATATGGTGGTTTTGGGACGTTAAACCCCACATATCAATCTATCTTCTGGAAGTAAAGAGTTTCCTTTTAGAATTCGGGACGTTCACCTCATGTTCAGGGTAGGCTGGTTTCACGCAATTTGTAGCCGCGATGTCATTGTTGCACCTCTTGCACCTAATAAGTCGGTTAAATTGGGCCCTTATTTGGAAGGAGTAAATGGTGCTTCTATATTGTCGCATAGCAGAAAAACGTGGCAAAAGAAAGCTGTCATGTGACATCATCATTTATTGAACCTTAAAGGCATTGAGATCTTCTACAATAAAAAAAACAAAAGATACCAGAAAAAAGCGACAATTGATCTCTCCGTCATTAGGATTGGTTTAGGACGACAGTAAAATGTCCTCTTACCATAAATCGGCTAACTCCACCATGAGTGCACTCACTCGAACTCGGACTCGGATCGAGTGGTGACTATGAGCATAAGCCGGCAAACTCACTTATGATTTGACTCACTTGGACTCCCTCAGATTCATATCGAGCCGTGAGTGTGTGTCTGAGTGAGTCCGGGTGAGTAATATTTTCATCAGTTTGAGCCCGAGTGAGTCTGGTGGAAGAATATTTTTGTAAGTGTGAGGCCGAGGGAGTTCAGCATTGGAAAACTTTGGCAAGTCTGAGTCCGAGTGACTCCAAAGCGGCAAATAAGTTTCTTGAGTGTGTCTGTAGTGAGGTGCACTATTTTTTGCCCACCTAAGGTCCTGTCAAGTGATCTTCGGCATTGCTATCAGCCTTACCAGGATTCACGTCGTTTACACTCCCTTCTACTCGGAGGAACTCTAAAACAGTGCGGCTGATACACCATTTCAATTTAAATGATCAATTACGTAGGGGTGCCTTGACCTGCTCCCCCGCCCTCACCAACTCTTCGAGAGAAGTTCTAGATTGTCAAGTCTTATGGTCTTATCTCTTCTAAGAAAAATGACCTTACTGGTTTGCAAGCACGTAAAACTCGTTTTCGAAAGCATTATATGAAATGGCACCAAAAACAACACCAATTACGTGAGATATTCGTATTAAAGAACATAAACTAATTTTAGGATAGTAAACTCATGAGTCAACTAATTCGGAGTAATTCAGACTCAGGCTGAGCCGTGAGTCCAATTCCGAGTGAGTCCGGGTGAGTAATATTTTGTGAGTTGAAGTCTGAGCGATTTCGGTTGAAGGAAACTTCCGTGATGGTTGGTCCGAGTGAGTCCAAAGCTCGAAATATGTTTCATTAGGGAGTCTGAGTGAGTTCCATAAGTTTTGCCGACCTATGAGTATAAGTCTAAGTGAGTGCGAGCGAGTCTGGTTGAAGAGATTTTTAGTGAGTGCGAGTCTGACTGAGTATGGCCCAGGAAAATTTTGGTGTGTCTGAGTCGGAGCGAGTCTGAAGTGCAAGATATACTTTTCGAGTAAGCCCGAGTTGCACTTCTGGTTGCCGACCTGCGGTACTCTCTACTCATACGCAGCATAACTATTGGTTTGGTTTGGAAAAACTTTATTGACAAGTCCGAAGGCGTGCGCCCTAGCACACGGCGGGCCGCTCCCCACGATGGGACAGTAAGGCCGAGCCCTAGCGCCGCATCGTGGGCCCTCTGGACAGCCCAAAGTTGCGATGTTATGTCTGGACTCCGGAGAGCGGAGTCCCACTTTCTGGACGATGCTGTATCGGTGCCACGTACCGAAGGGCACTCCCAGAGCATGTGGTGTAAGGTGGCTAAACCGCCACATTTTGTACACGAGTTGGTTAAATAAACATCAGGATAAAGCTTGTGAAGAAAGGCAGGGTTAGGGTACGTTTCTGTTTGAAGTAATCGCAATGTAAGCGCCTGCGCTCTATTTAGCTTCGCATGTGGTGGTGGAAAGATTCTCCTATCCATAGCGAAATGTTGGGTTATTTCATTATATGTAGTTGGCGGATCCCTGTTTACGAAATCTCCAGTTCGACCCAAAGGTCCTCCATGGCCGCGGACAGCTAACCCTCGCGCCCTGGAGTGGGCCAACTCATTGAGATTTATGATCCCTCCGTCCATGTTTCCCATATGAGCTGGGAACCATGTAATGGTATGGGTTGTAAGCAACTTATCACCGAGTATGTTTTTGGCCTCTTTGCACACAGCTCCAACACTGAAGGCACGAATGGCAGCTCTAGAATCGCTAAATATGTGTTCATTACGCTGATCTAAAAGAGCCAAGGCGATGGCAACCTGCTCAGCTGCATTGGCAGTTCTGGCGCATACCGACGCCGCATTAATTGTAATTCCTTTGTGGTTGATTGCCACTACCGTGAATCGGTCTCTCTGGCCATCATATTGCGCCGCGTCTACGAAACAGGCACCCCCGTCAAGATCCGCAACTTGGCGAAGAAGGGCCCGAGCGCGCGCTCTCCTCCTTCCAACATTACGTTGTGGATGCATGTTCCGCGGGGCAGGCGAGACAATGATGTTTTCCTTCTGATCCCTCGTCAACCCTTGGTACAGAGCCTCAATCTGAGCTGGTGGAATACCCATTTCTGCGAGAATCATCCTCCCCGCTTTTGAGCCAGACAGCCTAATTACCTGTGTTCTTTCTTGTGCTTCCGCAATTTCCTCCAATGTATTATGAATTCCCAACTGCAGGAGACGATTGGTGTGGGTGTAGTTGGGGAGCCCAAGGGCATTCTTTACAGCTCTCCTGATCATTGCATTAAGCTTGTCCCTTTCCATTCTCTTCCAGACATGCATTGCCGCCACATATGCAAAATGACACAGCAGAAAAGCATGTATAAGCCTGACCAAGTTGTCCTCTGATAGTCCTGTCCTTCGGTTAGCCACCCGTCTTATGAGCCTAATAACACTGTCTGTCTTTTTTTCCAACCTTTTAATCGTGATGGTGTTGGTGCCCGTTGCTTCTAGCGTCATACCTAAGATCCGAATGGAAGCGACTTTGGGGATTGATCGTCCACTTTTGGTACGTAAGTGGATGTCATTCTCTAGGGGCGGCACCCAGCCTCGCGGTCGACGGCCCCTCCTGACCGGTTTATAGAGGAGAAGCTCAGACTTTTCCGGAGAGCAAGAAAGGCCTGTGTCTTCCAGAAAACTCTCGGTAGTGTCGATGGCCTCTTGCAGGGCCGCCTCTACAGTGCCATCACTTCCCCCTCTACACCAAATGGTGATATCATCGGCATAAATTGTATGACCAACATCTGAAATTCCAGAAAGCTGCCTCGAGAGACCAGCCATGACGATGTTAAAAAGTAAGGGTGATAGAACAGATCCCTGCGGGGTGCCCCTATTTCCCAGCGCTTGCACATCCGATTCTAGATCTCCAACTTTAAGTATGGCTTTTCGACCACACAGGAAGGATCTGACAAACGCATGAAATGAGGAACCTAGGTTGAGACTTGAGATCGCATCTAAAATAGAATCATGGCGGACATTATCAAACGCTTTTTTTATATCCAAGCCTAGGATCGCCCTGGTGTCTCTGGTATGATTATCTAAAATTTGACACTTAATGAGTTTCATAGCATCCTGCGTACAGAGGCCTGGCCTAAAGCCAATAAGGTAGTGAGTGAAGAGATCATTGTGCTCTATGTAGTCCGCGATTCGGTTCTGGACAACGTGTTCCACCACCTTTCCCACGCATGACGTGAGAGAGATGGGGCGCAGATTGTCCAAACTTGGTGCTTTACCGGGCTTGGGAATGAGGATCACCTTGGCCAACTTCCATTGTTCCGGGATGTCACCTCCCTTCCAAATCCTATTAATCTCATCAGTAAGAAATTCAACAGAGTCATCTTCCAAATTCCGAAGCGCTTTGTTGGTGACCCTATCTGGACCCGGTGCCGATCGGCCATTGAGTTCGTGCAGGGCACGTCGCACATCGCTGATGGTGAAGGGTTCATCCAAATGGGCACAAGGTGTTCCCATATACCCCGGATAGGCTTGCATGGAATCAACTGCTAGCGGTAGATACTTCTCAGCAAGCTGCCCCAATAGCTCCGCGCCCGAGGAGGATTTTTGAGCAAGATGAAGTATTCTAGCAAGGACCCCCCTCTGATTAGATTTAGTGCCCGACTCGTCAAGCAAGTGTTTTAAAAGATTCCATTTACCTCTGGTTCGCATTTGTCCATCGACTGAATTACAAATTTCATCCCACTGCTGCCTCGACAAGTTTTTGCAATGTTCTTCAATTTGTGTATTTAACTCTGCTATCTTTTTCCGAAGCCTACGATTAAGTCTCTGACCCTTCCATCTGGCCAATAGCGACTGCTTTGCCTCCAGTAAATGCGCAAGCCGACTGTCCATTTTGTCTGTCTGTACCTCTGTCTCAATGGTTCTGGTAACCGCCCTAACGTCCTGCAGCAGCATCTCTGTCCATTGCCCCAGAGAGTCCGGGATTTCCCCTTGTTCCGCTCGAGCGCTGCGTGACTCCCGAAATTTATCCCAATCCACGTAAGTAAACTTTCTTTTAGATTTTGCCTCCATCTGTAATTTAGTAACTGTAATATAATGATCACTTCCTAAATCCGTCAGAAGATTTTCCCAACCTACCGAGCCAGCATTTTTCACGAAAGCTAGGTCCGGGGTGGAGTCCCTGGTGGTGGATGTGCCGCGCCTAGTAGGAAACATCGGGTCCGTAATTAACGAGAGATCCGCATCTCCCGTCTCCTGCCACAAGCTCCTGCCTTTAGCTGAATCATACGGGTAGTTCCACGCCCGGAAAGGCGAGTTAAAATCCCCCGCCACAACCAGAGGAGAGAGCCCAGCCAATCTGGTTGCCTTAGCTATGATCGTCCTAAAACGCTGCCTATGATCACTAGGGCTACTATATATGTTCAGTATAAAAATGCTGGAAAGGTTGGAAGAACTCGGAATGACCTCAACTAAGGAGAGCTCCGTTTTATTAGGTCTTACCCCTAGATCATGTGTCACAAAGGTGAACTTGTTGCTGACTAACGTGGCAATCCCTCTGCCTTCCCCTTTAACTGCATGTGCCTTGTACCCCGGGAGGGTTACACTATCAGACAGCGTCTCCTGCAGTAGGATCACTTGCGGCTTCTCGCTGTGAGAGCGGACAAATTGCTGCAGGGTGCCCCTTTTGCTAAGGATCCCCCTGCAGTTCCATTGCCATATACGAAATTCAGCGTGCGAGGCCATCTTGATCATTGGAGGTGCTCCCTGACCCTGCCGTCAGGTTCTGTACAGAAGCAGCTGTACTATTCGAACTGGGGATACTCATGGGAATGGGCGCCGATAAAGGCGTTCCCTCTGGAAAGAAATCCGGGTGAATCCTAGCTGCTCCCCTGATATTGGGGCTCTGCACCATAAGGCCGGCGTTCTGTAATTGATTCTCCACACATTGAATTCTGGCATGTTGAATATCTATTTTCTGATCCATAACTGTGAGACGTTGATCGACCGCCGAGAAACGCTCATTAAGTTTGTGAATCTCAAGGCAAATTGAATTTAGAGTCTCCTTAATTTCAGATTTAGCTTTAGCCTGCACATTCTCGGCTGAAGTCGCAGCCTTACGCTTGGCTGGGTTACCCGAGGGGCCCGCTTCCACGACCATGGGAACCTCTATGGGTTGAGGAGAGGGAGAACCTACACACGGAGAAGCAGATGCCAGAGTAGCTTGAGATGTACTGACACGTCTAAGCTCAGCCATTTCGGCTCTCAGCGACTCAATAATGCTGCGCATTTCGGCATTCTCCTTCCTAAGCTGATTTAGCTCCGCTAGACCATGCTCTGGCGCAGTGCCCCCCGTTACCTTTTCACCTCCTCCGCTGCGCACCCGGTCAGCCCAGGAGCCACCCTGCATCTCCGGTTGGGGTGGGCTTTGGAAACGGACTGTGCCATGCGGGTCCCTGGACTGGCTCCTCGAGTGCGATGGGCCTCTGGATTGGGACCGACGACGATCTCTGGACCGGGACTTGGCTCGGCCTTTAGAAGAAGTTCCCTTTCGCTGGCCTTGGGAGCGACTTCTGGACCGAGATCTGGATCTGGACCGACTGCTTGCCTGTTGCGATGAGTCACGGCTGTCCACCCCAGTTGCAGCAGAACGACTGTTTGAACTGGAGTTGCGGTGTGCAGGCTGGCTCACACCCTCGTCGGCGTTAGCAGGTACCGTTTGCTGACTACGACGCTCTGATTCCGCACGGCGCTCTCTTCGCCGCCTTCGCACAATAAATGGAAGCTGAAACCTTTGCTGGCAACTTTTATCCGTCGTGGCGTGTGGGCCACCACAGAATCCACAGGTCGGGGAACATTGATGGTTCTCATCAGGGTTGTTGATTCCGCACCTCTTGCACACAGCTTCGTCCGGTGTCGGACAGACGTCCGCCCTGTGCCCGAGTCTGCCACAGGCATAGCAGCAGTCATGCTGCCGATGGTAAAGCGAGCATCTGACCAGCGCTGTGCCGAAATAAATGAAGTTGGGAACTTTGTAGCCATCGAAGACAATAACCACCGTCTCAGTGTTCTTAATACGTCTGACTCCCAGAGCCGTGGGGTTTCTTTCAGTAAGGATGCTCCTCTCCAGCTCCGTCTGGCTCTCCGATGCGTCAATCTTACGGATGACCCCCTTGCAGGTCTCATGCGGGGCAGCCTCGTAAGTGTTGATGTCATACTTCTTCATTCCCAATGTAAGGCAGCTCATCCTGAGGTAAGAGTCAGCGTTCGCACGGGACGCCGTGCTAATAACTATGATATTTTGCGTTGCATTCGGGCAGACAATGTCCTGACTGATGAGCGTGGGTACAATTCCAGCCGCCTCTGCGATTGCCCGGCCAAGTCTAGCTGAGCCCGCCTTCTCAACATCCAAGCCACCCATTGGACGGACGATAATCTTCCAGTGCTCGCTAGGCAGTCGAGGCATTCTCGATGATTTGATAACTTGATTCTTCAAGTGTAGAGCTTTTCTTGTAGCACTGAAATTGCCCCTGGCATTCTCGCCGCACGCCGTGGCACGCTCTGTAGCACTGGCGTTCGTGCGCCTCGAGCTTTTCTTCACCGCGGCGGAACGCCAGCCGTGTTCCTCTCCAAACTCTTCCGGAGGGAGTTCATCACCGTCCATAATAACAGCCGCACCGTCCAGCATATTGGCTCAGCAGGTGGAACGAAGGGCGCGTCCAAGGAAGGGCGCGTCCTGCCCGGCAGACGCCAACTCGGCGTTTGGTAAGCACGCGAGGCGTAGTCGGTGGCGTAAAAGTCCGAAAAATGCTCAAAAATGAACCTACCGGTGAAAGTCCGCTACCGACGTGAACCTTGGCAGCTTATGAGTCGACTCGTAGCAAGATCTTGAGGCACAGCACACGAAAAACCACAAAAATCATTTGCTGAAGCGGGAGCCCAAAGACCCCGGACTGCTCCGTTCTGCGCCACCTGGCGTTCCAACCAGCATAACTATTAGCCTGACCTTAATTGATGTTTGAATTCACGTCTGCTCACAGTTATCCGAAAGCAGTATCATTCATTTAAAATTTCAAAATTAATTGATCAGAGCTATTAATTACGTAGGGGGGCTGCCTTGTACTCCCCCGATCCAACCAACTCTTCAGGGGAGGATCTAGATGCCTTCTATTTCTATTCTGCCAAGAAAAATGTCCTAGCTTGTTTACGACCCCTCATAACTCGTATTCGAAGGTATTATGGCAAAAAGCGCCAGCAAGAGAACCGATTACGTGAAATATTGGTGTTAAGGAGCATTTACACCATGACCGAAAAACGTAGTTCCTGACCTACAGACTCTCGAGTCAATTCACTCGGACTGACCCAGGCTCATCAAGCTGTGAGTCAGAGTCTGAATAAGTCAAAGCGTGTGATATTTTGGTAAATTTGAGTTCGACTGAGTCTGGTTGAAGAAACTTTTCGTGAGTATGAGTCCGAGTAAGTTCGGCTCAGGAAACTTTTGGTGAGTCGGAGTCAGAGTGAATCCTAAACACGAAATATATTTTTATGAGTGAGTGTGAGTGAGCTCCAGAATTTTGGCGGCCCTAAGGTACTTACAGAGGAAGTTGAAAGTTAACTGTACACTCATACAACAGAGCCTGTACAATATCTACTGGTGTTCGACAGCTTTATTACCACTTATCATAGATGCATCCGCGTTAACGTCTAGTGATTCATCTCAAACCCAGCGACTAACATCAGTGAATATTGACTGAGCATATTCTTGTAGTCACGAATGCTTTTGGCATCTATGAGAGCGGAATCAGAGAAAGCGTTGTCGCCTAGTAGTAGTATGATCGAGTTACCGAATACCACTACGCGACTAGTGAGAAATGCTGCGCGTGTCGTGCTTTCTCTGTTGGCCGGCCATGATTATTCGCGGTGCGAGCAAAAATGGTGAAAGCGGAGTTATAGCTAGGCGAAGCGCGCGCACGTTGAAAAGCTATTTTAGGGGTGAAGCTCCTTAAGCCGTAAGCCACATATATCATACAATAATACCTAGAGGGGAATCTGGCGCTAGTGTCTACGCACGCTCAATCAGCGGCGCTTGTACCCGACGGGAATTATGGGAAGTACAGGCTTCGGATCCGCTTCGGATGGCTACGTTCTTGAGATTCACGGTGCTTATTTTCCTAGTGTAAAACAAAGTGATAATAACTTATATTTAATTGAAACATGCTTCAGTCATTGGTACGCAAACTTTATTGCAAAACGTTTTTGTGACCAGGCGGCAAAAGTTAAGCGTTGGCAAATTCAGCCATCATGGTAGGCATTGCTCTGCCATTGTGTTCCAGATTTGGCATCAAGATTAATGAGTTATTTTTTAGAACATTCGAAAATAAACACGCTTGTTTCTTCTCTCGAAAGTATGCATTATCTATTTTTTGAAATAAGAGTATTGTAGAAAGTGAGAAACACTTATCTTTTCGGTCTGCTCCCAACGCACCTCTGGTTTTGTTGTAAAGGCGAGTCAGCGGAGCGTGATGGCGCGTATACTTAGCTTCATCATCGTTTTGCAGTTTTTCCCAACGCGTTTAGGCAAGACCAGCTCGTGCAAAACATGAATTTGAGCTCTGGATTGAGACGCTACATACAAGCGCTGCGGTGAGTGTACGACGCTTCGTGAAAACTGTCAAATACGACTAGTAAAGCTCCAACGTCAAAGCTAATAAGAAGATCTAGTGGTCGTAAGCCTCGTTGAACAACTAAGGTGCTGCTTTAGCCTTTTTCACCGCTCCCTGCTATACCCACGCTGCGCGAAGAACAAACTGAAACTGTAGAAAAAAGTTTGTATACTGTTCGCTTGCTAACCCAATCCAATCCGAAGCTTGTACTTTCCATAAATCCCATTGGGGTACATGACCGCAGCGACAGATTTCTCTCTAGGTTTACTGTATGAAACTCTATGCCGTGCGAAACGCGTCCCGATGTGTGCAGCAGTAGTACAAGTAGAGTGTACTAGAAGTGTAGTAGAAGGTAGCCATCTCTCAATTAGTCCGTACAACGTCCACTGGAAGGCGGTACTTTTAGATGATGAATAGTGAAAAGATGGGAGATCATAATACTTGGAGCGTTCACTAGACGGACGGACGGACAGACGTACAAACAGTCACACGGACGGATGGGTGGACGAACAATCTGACGCATGAACGGACACATGGACGGATGGATGGACGGAAGAAGGAACAGACAGATGGAAGCACGGACGGACTGGTGGACGCTTTACCCCACTCATCACTTTTTGATATAAGTGAATGCTATCAGTGAGAACGATGCTCGGGTCATTTCGCCACCTGGCCGTGTGTTAAGGCGTTGACAAAATTGCATTTACTTATTGGAGACGCGCTGAATGAGGCGTACATATAGAAACGTCGTTTTTAATGAACTAGTTGTGGACCCATGGTCATGATGCGTTACAACCACTTTACCGTAAGCACTGCGAGATGACAGTGTTTGATAGAAAGATGCGTTTGTAAAGGCAACACAGTATGCGACCATGGTTTCATGCTTTAAAAAATGGTCACACACTCTATAGGCTAAAGAGTGTATGACCATGGTGATAATAACGTAATAAAAAAGGCCGTTGTGCAGTGGATAGCCTGCCCAGCATCTGTTGTCGTAGGCCAAGAAGTCATGGGATCGGCACCCATTGACAGAACTTTTTTCTTCGTCTTCAGATTGTGTGTCATTTCCTTGACGGAAATACGTCAATGAAATCTTAGTGGACCCCGACGTAAAACATTTTCATGCTACAACAACTTTGAAGTGCTCACGAAATAAGTAAAAACAGTTTTCTCTCAAAGATGACGCACCACGTCGGGCGCCGTAACCAGCGAGCTAGAGACCTTCAAAAGAAGTACGGCACTAGCGACGAAGTTGTGTACGTAGATGCCGCGAGATATGGGGACGGGAGACACGCACACGCCGCTGCGGTCGTTGACCGTGCGGGCAAATGCCTCGCGAGCGCCACGGTGACCACGGGACATACGGAGGCGGCCGAAGAAGCCGCGATAGCCCTAGCAATCGCCACGGTGCCGAACGCTACGATCGTAATCAGCGACTCGCAGGCAGCAATCCGCGGCTTCGCGCGCGGCCGCGTCTCGCGGGAAGCGGCCCGCATCCTTAAGATGTGCGGTGATGGTGACTCAGCGTCGCGATCGCCACAACAAAATTTAACAGTCTTCCTCCTTTGGACCCCGGCACACACCGATGTCCCGCTTCCGGGCAACGAGGCGGCCCACGCCGCGGCTCGAGGTCTCACTCGCCGAGCCGTGGCACATTCCGTGGCCGCCGCCTCCGCTCCCGAGAACGGGGCTTCTGATCTGCCGGATCGAGACACTTCGACAGACACGCAGCGACAACACAGACCACAACGGTCGTGGGGTGATCGTCTCATCACGTTCCGAGATATTACGCAACACTACAGACTGGAAAGGCGAAAGTTCCCGCCACCGCATGACAAATTAAACAGACACGATGCCGTAAGCTATCGCTTACTACAAACCCACTCTTACCCCAGCCCGGTCGTCTTACGCCACTGCTACCCGCACTTACACATTACCGATCTATGTAAAGCATGCGGGCACAGAGCAACGCTGCGCCACATGCTCTGGGAATGCGCCGGTAACAATGGTCGAGAAACGGCCGCCGTTCGCGATGCGCCTATGGCGGCTGCCAATACCAGGCAACAGGAAGCCTCGAGCTCACTCGTTCCCGCCGCCGTCCCGTCTGCGGGAGCCGCGGGGGACCTTCTCCGTCGGCGACGCCGCCGCTGGGAGGCGGCGCTCAGAAGCTCGGAGCTCAACGACCAGCTCTGGGCTGTCCGGCAGGCCGAAGATGCCGCCCGAGTTCAGGGACTCAGCGCCGCCATCTGAGGCCACCAAGACCAAGCTGCCGGCCAAGCTCTAATAAGTTTCCTCTCTCTCTCTCTCTCTCTCTCAAAGATGAGAAAGCGGAGTTAGGATCGAGATCGCGGACGCACTGGCACGTAGTTGCTCGGGCAGTTCGCTCCATCACTTGCGAAACAAACGTCTCTGATGCCTGCGGAACAAATCATTTCGCAACGGTATCCAGTGTTCTACAAGTATGGTGCGGATCAATGAGGAATTGAGACGAAGAACATGCTTGAGCGTGTACTACCGAGAATATAGCTGGAATGTGTTTGTGCAGCAAAAAGTGAAGTACGCAGATGGCTTAAGAGGCTCGTACATTGTGCGTTACGGCCTGGGTTTATTTTCATGTGCACTTAGGTATAGTGCCTAGAATATATTCTAGGCACTTTAATTTAGGATACTCAGTCAAGAGACGCGTGACGCGCAAGTTCCACGAAGAGAGAAACACACCATTGATAATTGGTAGACTGCGTACGGTTTTTTGTACATGGTTGGGACCCGTGATGCGACAATCTACGCGGTGGTCGTCTCTTGTGTCCAGATGCGTGCGTGCAATGAGCAAGTCCACGGGGAATTGGCTGCGAAGAAGGTGCACGCTAGTAATTAGCTTCTTAGTTACGAAAACACCTCCCAGTTATGCATGTCCACGCTGTTTATCTTATGGGTACCATAACTTGTAGAATGGGTATGTGTCGAGGTTTCTCTAAGACAGTTTAATAACCGGGGGAAATATATTGCGAAGAAATCTCTCGTGAGTACGTTTTCTCATTTTACTCCATCGGGGGACATGGCACAGACGCCGAGGAAAACATCCTTGGGGCTGACTCCCAGGGAGCTGAAGGGGGCATGTGAGTGAGGCACAAGAGGAGGAGGCGATGAAGTTTTTGTGATAAAGTTTTGAGATGAAGTTTTTTTGTCACATCTTTGACATTGTCTAACAGGACTATGCTAATTTTGTTGTATTATTGGTTCACTTTTGAAAGCATTTGTGAAAGGTTGAGAAGCTTCGCGGTCTGCGTGCAAAACTGCATACTTAGGAGCAGAGGCCGCCATGTCATGTCAATGTACTGTATAGCCGTCGCTCCCAACCCCGTGAGAATTCAAGACAAGCAAGCTTAGGTTAAGTTCAATTCAATTTAAAAGATGTTGCCTATCGCTTTATACTCGTCATAAACCCAATCATAACAAATAGGTTGCATCAATGGCAGCACCATTTGTCCCGACCTACAATTCATAGTTGCGCGTCGCTTCAAGCAGTCCAGCAGTAAGTAGCTGTATTGGCCTTTTTCAATAAAATAGAAAGACTGCAGTCATGTTTGGTCATTCGTTTAAGCTCAGTAACCTTTATCTTTGGTGTCAGACGCTGCTGCGAATTACATAGGATAACCTGTTGAAATAAATCTTAATTCGCATCTTTGTTTGTTATGCATCGCTTGGACTCAAAACTAAATTAAATAATACTCACACTTTTTATACTCAGTAGGACTATCCCACCGAATTCAATGTAGGCGCTTACACTTGAATTCAGGTGGAGCCACCTTATTTTGAGGCAAGTAGGTTGAAAGTAATATTCACGCGTCCGGGTTCACCTTCGCATTGCAGTATCAATTACATCTAAACTCTCGGTGGGTTTTTGTCGTTGCCGTCATGCTCAGTATAAAGTATCTTGTGTGCTACTTGCGGATAAAAGCCTACATGCGCTGGGAATCGCGGGGCTGAAGTAGAAACGAAATGAAGTGGACATCTCTGTGGCACGAAGGGTGCATAACATCAACCCGCATACGATTTACGGGGCAGGTGCGCTTGCGTGTATGCTATCGCAACAGATATTAGGAGATGGCTCGTGAACTTGCTGTGCTCGCAATGCCTATTGTTCAGAATACTGAGATCACGATAATCGCTTCGGTCCCGGGATCAGTCCCATTTCCTTAAAGCAGCGGCTTCTTTGCGCCGTAGGATATCACGTCCAGAAGGGTTAGGTGCTAGCTTAAGTTCGTATAATACTGTTATTTATTGTTATCGCATTATTACTTCGTGCTTCTGGCAAAAGTTTAAGTTTTGCCAGAAGAATGACGAACCTACAAACTAAACGAACATACCAACTACTGAATAACGAAACGTACCAACTAAACAACATACCAAATAAATAACCAACGTACAAAACAAACGAACATACCAACTAAATAACAAACGTACCATCTAAAGGAACATACCAACTAAAAAATTTGAATGCGCTTGCAATGGAACGTTGTTGTCTCAATGCAAGCGTATTCCCACCCATCCAGTTACAACTCAATTTTTAAAAAATTGCAAAAATCTAGTAGAAATTGCGCCTTCGAAGCGTCGTAACACCGTACCAATTTAACATGTCAGTGTAGACATCGGACTTACGCGAACAGCCCTTCAAGAGCAGCATATGCACTGCCCGTTCTCGGAAGTTGGAAACTGACCCCAACGACGATGTAGGCGGTGGGCTTCTGTGCGCCCTGTTCGTCCTCCAAGTTCAGCGGCTGCTAAAATCTCAACGCCTGTTTTACAATAAGGAGACGAAAACTAAGAAAACACGCAAAAAGGGAGGTTAAAAATTCTGGGACGTTAGGGAAACCGTTCGTCATCTTTGAGCAGATTCGTATGACTCAGAGGAGGGCGTATGTCTCTTTCTCGCATTTCTACAAAGATGTTGAGATAGTAGATGAGAACACGGTGTGATAATGTTCCAGTAGTTCTTGTGTATATTAACACACTTCACTTACATGTTGATGATACTGAAAAAAGGGTGAGTGTATTTTTGACCACGTGCTGCGCAGTATCACTGACGCTATTATTATTATAACGGCTTTAAGGGATAATCAAATAAATATGCTTTTTCTGCAAAAAGCATATTTACCATATTTTTCATTATTGGTCCATCAAATTTTTCTCCTAAAGATTTATGACATGTTCAATAGCGTTTAATATTTGGTTTTTTTCGAGGAGGAAATGGCTTACAGATTGATCTCCAAACGCTTTCAAACGCAATAAATTACTTGAATCAGCGCTTTTTTACACAGAAAGCAGATTAAAGCTATTAAGCATGTAAAACTCGCCGCGAACGCTTTATCATTTACCGGGAGACGATGGTGGCAATGGATTCACAGCCTCCAATACGCGTGCTCATTCGGACAAAAATAGTGGCGTCATGGTGGCAGTGAGCAGGCCTGATGTTATTCTTCTAGGTGGCCCTGTCTGTGCTCGAGGTAGCGCCATCGCACTGTGTTCACAGGTAACTTCCGCATATATGCAAGCCATGTCGTCACACTCGTACGTTCTATGTGTGTAGGACGAGGACGGAAAGAAGAGGGATGGTGTTGGCGATGAATCTTGGCCTCTCGACGTCAACACACATGATTGTTCGAGACGATCATGATTGCCAACTATCACATTTTTACGGGAGACTCCCGAATTTTCAGTTTACCTCCAGAATGTGTGGGCACTGCCGTAAACCTTCTGAAAAACACCACCGACAGCACTGCAATTACAAAATAACTGAAACGAAGGATAGTGGTCAGAAAATTTTCCGCACTCTATACATTGGATGTAAAACCGCTCTTTAGGCCCCTTTTGCCGCAGAAGTTTGGTGTCATGTAATAAAGCCTAAATGAGTTTGGGGTCACTAGATGTCACAGGTGACAGAATATATGGTTAATTAACTACGTATGCACGTACGCGTGGTATACTTATGAGTACATGCGTGATTTTCCGCGTCTAAAATTCACTGGGCATCAGAGCTCTTCACGATGTCACTGAGGCCCTCAGAGATAATAAATGAGACTGTGCGCCAGCTTTGTTTTGTTCCAGGCAAGTTTCCTGTTTTCTGGTGATGCGAATTTAGGGTGATACGAATACTTTGGTGACCATGTGAGGTTCGTATCACCGAGTTTCCACTGCATGCTTGCTGAGGCAGCGTAAGTTCTCCTAGACGCATTTGGCGGGCCAGGATAACCAGTGGGCTTCCTCAACCAAAACCGTGTCCTGTTTAATCACATTCATTGAAAACACATAATAACGCCGACACTTTAGCGCCTTTTTGGCTGACTCAATAACATAGGTCTGGGCAAAGTTCAGTATTGGGCATTATTAAAAGTAAAAAAAAATGTCCACTTCGGTATTCACGTAGTAGAAGAAACAATTGACGCCATAAAATATGACACCCTGAAGAATGTATTTATGGATATTTCACAATTCAAATTAAAAAGCTAACTTGGTCATAAGATCCCTCGTAAGCCAAAAAACACAAAAAAGACAATTTAGATCGTTACTTTGTGCTTGTGCTTGTGTTGTGTGCTCCGTGTAATAGTTACTGCGCTTCCTACCAAGGTGAATTCATACCAACTGGCCCTATACAATTGTTAATTGATTGCGACGCTGTCTTTATGATCTTGCTCCAACCCACAGTTACACATGCCTACTGGGCCCACATATTTTTTACCGGTGATATAGGCTAATCTGTATGCTCTACAAGGTTGCGACTTTATTCAGCAAGGCTTGTGAAGTTTTTTGTTGCGAAGATAGACCAATATAAAAGAAACATTATTAACATGTTCATTATGAGGTTACGGTGTTGCGGTTCGGTGCGAAATCGGGAAATTAAACTTTGATCTTCAAAAGACGAAGCCACAATTAGCAACACGACCGAGGATTGAGCTTCTGCGGAATAAGTTAACAATGTCAGTTGATTTAGTGTCACCTGGTGTGCTTTTAGTAAAAGCAGCAGCCTGCGATCCCAACTTTAGCAGACGGAGAACGTCTTCCATGTTGGAGGCTCTTGCGTCTACGTCGAGGACGCCGTAGTGGCGCACTTTCTGCACTTTCCAGAAGCTCCAGCATGTAGGCGTCCCCCTCGTCCGTGTTTATTACCCGCAAAGCTTCAGATGCAACCACTGAATAACGAAAGCGCACACGAGTCATACGCTGATCAGTAATTCAGAGCAACTTCATAGCAAATGCTGCTTTCGAAACAAGTGAGAGATGTGATGACACCGCACCCATGTTCACAAATGGCAATGAGCATGATTGCGCCATTAGGGCGCGTTCAACCCTTGAGAAGTGAAGAGAAAACGAAAGCGCCAGAGCGGCCGGAAAACCACGACCGTGTGCGTCGAAAATGTTTCTTTCGTTCTGCCCCGATCCCGCCGCCCTGTCCATCGTTACCTTGACGATTAATTCGATTTCGCCTGCTCGTAGCGATTTGAGTTCGCACCCGAATTTTCGTTATTCACGCACAGTAGTTAAAAAATGACAGCATATCCACGGAGTGAATGATGGAAAGTTGGGCGAAGCATCCATCCGTCCATTTGTTCTTGCTTCCGTCCGTCCATGCGTGCGTCTGCGTGGCCGCCCGTGCGTCCATCCGCCCGTCCGTGCGTGCGTCTGTTCGTGCGTCCGCACGTCCATCTGTGCGTCCGTCTCTGCGTTCGTCCATGCATCCATTCCTGCGTCCATCCATGCGTCCATCCATCCGTGCAGCCATCCGCGCTTCCATTCATGCATCTGTCTGTGGCCCCGCCGTGGTGGTCTAGTGGCTAAGGTACTCGGCTGCTGACCCGCAGGGTCGCGGGATCAAATCCCGCTGCGGCGGCTGCATTTTCGATGGAGGCGGAAATGTTGTAGCCCGTGTACTCAGATTTGGGTGCACGTTAAAGAACCCCAGGTGGTCAAAATTTCCGGAGCCCTCCACTACGGCGTCTCTCATAATCAAATAGTGGTTTTGGGACGTTAAAACCCCACAAATCAATCAATGCATCTGTCTGTGTGCGTTCGTCCACCAATTCAACACTCCAAGTACCACCATCTCGCATCTTTTCATCATATATTCCTGTCACAGAACGAGCGCTAAAATGGGCGCGCCACCAAATTCTTGCGATAACAGGCGGGAGAAACGCCGCGAAGTCAAAAGAAGAAAAAAGGGAAAAAAAGAAAACAAACGGCCAGAGGCTCCCCGGGCGCGCGCTCTCCCGCAGAAGCGTGGCTTCATCGACGAACCTCCTCATCCCACAACGGCGGCCGAGCAAGCACTCGATTTTTCCAGAACGAAAGGGGCGGGGTCATACCGAGTTGACTCACCGGCCGGAGAGGGCATTCCAACCGTCTCGCCCTCTTCCTAGCTTTCGCTGCGTATCGCGCCGACGAAATGACGAGAAGCGTCTGGAATGTCGCGCGAAAGGTATTTAACCGAGCAGCCGAGATGAGATATCAGGAGGAGACGGAAGTGAGCGCCATAGCGCGTAGGGGTTCCGCCGTGTAGTCGGCGAAGGTTTCGTCCGTAGCGACGAAGCAGGAGATGAAGAGGATTTCCACCTGAGGGGTGAAGCTCGAGCTACAGGCAAGAGCGTGTGTTTACCGCTATCGAGCGAAGACGCGTGGCAACAGCTGCGGGTGTGAAGCCGACGTGTTCCGGCGAAGAAGTTGAAGTTGGAAGAGTGGCCAATTGAAGACGGGAGGTTTCCTGGAAGAGAAACTTCGAGGGTTGCGGAACGACAACAACGCGGGAGTTTGAGTGAGTGATTCTCGGAAGAGTATCATCTAGACTCTGGTTCCAAGAACTTTGGACTGAATAGGTTTTCTATCTCTTTAGTCTTTAAGTGTCTTGGTTGTCAATGCATGCGACTGCATTGTAGTGCGTATTGTTGTCCGGGTCCGTGGTTTCAAGTGTGGGCTGATTGTATTGTGTGGTACGTAGATTGATTGGTTTGATTGTTGACATATTGTATGTAACTATTGTGGAGTGTGCATTTTGTGTATGTTCTCGATCTGCCATTATTGAGAATATAATTTGTTTGTTTATCAACTCTCGGCTCTGACTTGTTCTTTGGGCCACAGCCAGCGTCCGCTGGCGCGCCAAAAAGGACCACTTCTAAAATTGTCCACGCTTTCGTGGTGCGGTTCGGGGGGCCGATACTTCGGCTCTTGGAATTAGCCCGGCGATTGCCTCCCTATTTAACGGGACCGGTGTGACAATTAATCTGGCGTCCGTGACATAGGAACCTTTTGGTGCACAGTGTGTCCAAGTAGTGAGAAGGAGCCTCGAGTTGTTGATAGCGCTATCGGAACGATTTTGTGTGTTGTTCAGTGTTCTCAATAACGAGGCAGGGGAGTGTTCCGATAGACTGATTTAGGCAGATACTTTTTGCACGCGGCAAGGTTTTATTTGCGAGTTGCGAGACACAATGGATCTCGAAAAGTTAGTTGCGCTTGGTGAGAAGATGGGTCTTTCCGGCGCCGAACCACGGAAATGGGTAAGCCAGAAGGAGAAAGAGGCGGTGGAGAGAGAGAGGTTGGCAGCTGAGAGGGCCAAGGAAGAAAAGCAGCTGAGTTGGAACGAGAGAGGTTGGCATCTGAGAGAGTGAAGGAAGAAAGAGAGCAGCAATTGAAGTTGGAGCTGGAGAGAGAGAAGTTGGCAGCCGAAAGGGCGAGAGAAGAAAGAGAAGCGAGGAGCGACAGCTGAAGGAAGAAAGAGAGGCAAAGGAGCGACAGCTGAAGCAAAAAGAGAGGCAAAGGAGCGACAGCTGAAAGAAGAAAGAGAGGAAAGGGAGCGGCAGCGGCAGCACGAGATGGAACTCGAGCGGCTCCGTTTGCAACAGCGAAGTGAAACTCCCGTCCAAGCTAGAGTTGAAAGCAGCGAACGGGAAGATCACGGCTTCCGCTTGAACCCAAGCAAGCTGCTCGTAGCGTTTGATGAAAGGAAGGACGACCTAGACGCGTACCTCCACAGATTTTGAGACGATTGCGAGGAGCCAGAATTGGCCGTAACATCAATGGGCAACTGCTTTGAGTACTTGCTTGAGTGGTGAAGCGCTCAGTGTGTACGGTAGGCTGACGCCGACCGATGCAGCCAACTACGCAAAGGTGAAAGCTGCTTTGTTGAAGCGATTTAGATTCACTGTGGAAGGATTCCGGGACAGATTTCGGACAGGAAAGCCAGCTGACGGTGAGACAGCTACGCAATATGCTGCCCGACTTTGCCATTATTTCGACAGATGGATTGAACTTTCAGGGACAGCGCAGGAGTACGATGAGCTTAGAGAGCTGCTAATTAGAGAACAATTTCTTACTAGTTGCCACCCAAGCCTGTCACTGTACTTAAAAGAGAGGAAGGCTGACTCCCTTGAAGACATGCTTGAATTGGCTGATCAATTCTTGGAAGCGCAAGGTGGCACTAATTTGGCCAAGGTAAAGAAGGTGTCCCGATGATTCGAAGAAATTGGCTCCTGAAGAAAAGAAGCGTGCACCAGAGAGCATTCCGCGATGTTTTCTGTGCAACCGAGTGGGTCATCGCGCGAAAAACTGTCGAACAATCTTCACGAGCCCTACGGTAGTGAAATGTTTTAAGTGTGGTCAGACTGGGCACAAAGCAGATGCATGTCGAAACGGAGCGAGTCAAACTCACCAGGTATCCTGTGTGCAAGCGGCACCGAAATCTGATAATAATGCCGTCACCGATGGATTCGTAGAGTTGAAGAATGGGGAGAAAATTGCTATTGTGGGTGCTGTAATGTCAAAACAGCCAACCGGTGTTACGAAAGGAATGCCAACGCTGCCTGGAAAAGTTGCGGACAAAAAGATTACGGTGTTAAGAGATACCGGTAGCTCCACTGTTATCGTCCGGAGAAATTTGTACGGGAAAGTGGGCTAACAGGCAAAACAAAACCGGTTTGCTTAATTGACCGTACAGTTCGGATGCTTCCCGAAGCAGAGATTGAGGTGGAAACCCCGTACTTCAGCGGGAAGGTTACCGCTCTATGTATGACGACCCCCCTTTACGACCTTGTCATCGGAAACATCGACGGGGCGCGAGGGCCAAGTGATCCAGAATGTTTGGGAGAAGACCCGAAGATAGAGCCCTCGCCAACACAGCGGCCGCGAGATACAGTGGAGGAGCATCCCGTGACGGATCTCACTAGAGCACAAGGTGAAGCTGTGGCGCAAGAGACAGCGAAGGAGAAGACGATCGTGTCGAATAAGTTCACGGGCCGAGCAACCGGACTTACGTCGGCACGACCTCAACCGACGACTGTAAGGAGACGAGTTGGCCAGCCGGGCAAATGTAGAGGCATCGCGAGTCACGAGAGGACGGCGCCAAGACGGGTAAATAACGATAACGGACCCGTCGAATGTAATGACGCGTTACGGTGTCGGAAGTGACAACGATGGCTGAGACGCCGCCTCAGATACCGTCGTTGGAAAGGGCTCGCCGAAAAAGAACGAGGAAAACAAGAAGAGATCGAGCGAGCACCGCAAGAAAGGACGCAAGCGCAGCTCAAAGTACACAGGATAAGTGCTGAGGTCAAAGCAGAATGTGTTTGGCAGTGTTGAGTGCCATATGTTGTGTTAATGTTGTGGTATCCTGTGTCACAAGTGTCGAAGTGTTGTGCTGTGATGTGATGTATAGTATTGTACCATTGTTGTAATGAGAGAACTTTGTACATTTGTATTATTGGGAATGTGTGGTGGAGTGTGGTACTCATGTGCTTGTGGTTGTGTTTTCACGTGTTGTGTAATTGAATTACAATGTACAATTGTATTAAGTGATCTATTGTGAATGTGACGTGTCATGAGCGACGGACTATGTTACAGTCTGTGAGAGTGTGTGGTGACTGTTCGCGCTCGTTTGTGTGGTTTTGAATATTATGAGATAATATTCTTAAAGTGGGGGCAGTGTCACAGAACGAGCCCTAAAAATGGGCGCGCCACCAAATTCTTGCGATAACGGGCGGGAGAAACGCCGCGAAGTCAAAAGAAGAAAAAGGGAAAAAAGAAAACAAACGGCCAAGGCTCCCCGGGCGCGCGCTCTCCCCGCAGAAGCGTGGCTTCATCGACGAACCTCCTCCCCCACAACGGCGGCCGAGCAAGCACTTGATTTTTCCAGAACGAAAGGGCGGGGGTCATACCGAGTTGACTCACCGGCCGGAGAGGGCATTCCAACCGTCTCGCCTCTCTCCCCAGCTTTCGCTGCGTATCGCGCCGACGAAATGACGAGAAGCGTCTGGAATGTCGCGCGCAAGGTATTTAACCGAGCAGCCGAGATGAGAGATCAGGAGGAGACGGAAGTGAGCGCCAGAGCGCGTAGGGATTCCGCCGTGTAGTCGGCGAAGGTTTCGTCCGTAGCGACGAAGCAGGAGATGAAGAGGATTTCCACCTGAGGGGTGAAGCTCGAGCTACAGGCAAGAGCGTGTGTTTACCGCTATCGAGCGAAGACGCGTGGCAACAGCTGCGGGTGTGAAGCCGACGTGTTCCGGCGAAGAAGTTGAAGTTGGAAGAGTGGCCAATTGAAGACGGGAGGTTTCCTGGAAGAGAAACTTCGAGGGTTGCGGAACGACAACAACGCGGGAGTTTGAGTGAGTGATTCTCGGAAGAGTATCATCTAGACTCTGGTTCCAAGAACTTTGGACTGAATAGGTTTTCTATCTCTTTAGTCTTTAAGTGTCTTGGTTGTTCAATGCATGCGACTGTATTGTAGTGCGTATTGTTGTCCGGGTCCCTGGTTTCAAGTGTGGCTGATTGTATTGTGTGGTACGTTGATTGATTGGTTTGATTGTTGACATATTGTATGCAACTATTGTGGAGTGTGCATTTTTGTGTTTTGTTCTCGATCTGCCATTATTGAGAATATATTTGTTTTTTTATCAACTCTCGGCTCTGACTTGTTCTTTGGGCCACAGCCGGCGTCCGCTGGCGCGCCAAAAAGGACCACTTCTAAATTGTCCACGCTTTCGTGGTGCGGTTCGGGGGCCGATACTTCGGCTCTTGGAATTAGCCCGGCGATTGCCTCCCTATTTAACGGGACCGGTGTGACAATTCCTCATATAGAAGCACCCCCATCCAGCGGACATTCCAAGGACTGAACGAGAGGAGGCACACGCACACTTTCTTGCGGCTTGCGGTGCGTGTCTACTTCCCACCTTTAACCACCTCGAGTTCATGGTATATATACTAGTTCACTGTATTCATGGCACTGTGGTCCAACGCTCGCTAAACCTTTCTAAAACCAAGGAGGTTACGCCCAGCGAGTATAACGTAGCAACCCTTCTTGTCAGATAGTGCTAAATGTCTATGTTAATGGCTGCCAAGGGGAATGAAAGACCAGAGAATTCGGCTTTTAGTCAACGTTGCAAATTTTTTAATGTTCAACAACGCACAGAAGAAATCTCTCACCGGCACCACCTTGGAGGTCAAAATATAAGACTGGTTACACATTACTACTACTACGACTACGAGGGACGAACGGGTGCCGCTTTAAGAGCTCCGCCTTCAAAACGACAGCTCGCACCTTGTCAAACGTTGTTTTGGGAGATAAGCCAGCAGAAGCAACTTGAACGAACGCAGCGGCTGCGGCGCATTCAGCTGGCTGTACTCAAACGCGAGACACGTTGGAGCATGCCGACTCGCTGCTGCTGCACCATCTAATTACAGAGTTCTCGGTGATCGTAATCCATACCAACGTTACAAGAACCTGGTTCTAGTAACGTTGATCCATACCAGGCTCTCGATGAAGGCGTCTTTCTTGAGGCCGTCAAGCTTCGTCGTGCTGCACGGGTAATTTGCAATTTGTGCCGATGCAAGCCACCACCAACGCGTTTCCCACCCCGTTGAATATGCGTCTGGCTGGTTCGATCGCGTGGTTATCTAGCGCAGCCAAGGCTCTGAAGCGGAAACCAGATTCACTTTGTCGTGGCGAAAAAATCGGTCTTAAACCACTTTTTGAGCACCGGCAGCGCTGCGTGGTTTTCTGGCCGCTTGGGCGGCGAAACGAGGCAGTTGCCGGATAGTTTCGCTGCTTTTGGTCTCTTCGAGGCCAAGTGTGACGCACCCATACTGCGAATGCGCCGACTCTCCTCCATCTCGTATGAGCACGCGGGAGGACTCTTTCCTCGCATGAGCAGCTCGTAGAGGTGGAGTGGAAGGGTGGCGTGTGCTGCCTCCGCTCCACACATCACAAGTCAGAGTTGGCGGTAAACTGCTACGAATAAAACGCGGGCTCGGCAGCCAAGTGCAACGGCCGCGTCGGCAAGCAAACCCCGCCTCACGCAGTGCCGACATAGAGGCAGGCGCCAACGTTGGCAGCTGACAGACGACGCGAGTCCAAAGACCGTGCAGAACGCCTCGTTAGACAAATCCAATGCCCGGGCTCCGATGGTGCAAATTCAACCGAAATACACCATCTACCGGTGACCATGAGACGATGCGAAACAGCACCGGGTTCCACACCCGTATTTGCATCGGTTTCACTACGCGTCCTACGTTAACACAGCATATAAAAACACAACGAACACAAAACTAAACCCGCAAATTAACGGAAGCACCTATTAATACCTTGAGTCAAATCGATGCAAATGCTGTTTGCACCCCAGCGTTGCTTCTCCTTACCGGGAGATAATGTATAATTTTAGGGGCGAAGCTTCTTAGCTTAGGGGTCGCGTGTCCGCGTTGTATGTATGTTATGTATGTATGTATGTATGTATGTATGTATGTATGTATGTATGTATGTATGTATGTATGTATGTATGTATGTATGTATGTATGTATGTATGTATGTATGTATGTTATGTATGTATGTATGTATGTATGTATGTAGTATGTGTATGTATGTATGTATTATGTATGTATGTATGTATGTATGTCTGTATGTCTGTATGTCTGTATGTATGTAGTGTATGTATGTATGTATGTTATGTATGTATGTATGTATGTTGTATGTATGTATGTATGTATGTTATGCATACAGATTGACAGACAGACAAAAAGACAGACAGATGGACGAAAGGACAGACGGGTGGGCGGACAGACGGACGCGGCCACCGGATGATTCATGGTTTGCCGATAAACCCTTTGAAGCTTCGCCCCACTCATCATCATTCACTCCGTGGATATGTTCTGATAATTTTAACTCCGGTTTAGCCACGTTTGTCGCCCCCGCTATCGCGCTTTTACCCGCGTGTAAAACACATGATGCGTGGGAGGAGGGGGTGTTATGGAATGGTACATTACACAAACTATGACGGCGACGGCTAATGGCGTAGCCGAGAGGGTTGGGGGCACATCGGGAACGTGCCCTCCTGCCGAATTTTTGCTTGGCGATACGTCCGCATGGAAATGAAGGCTTCGTCACCGGTGCCCAACTACCTCAAGGTCGCGGGCCATCGAGTGACCTGTGACTATAAAGGCATCCAGCGAGTGTGTCGTCGATGTGGAGACAGTGGGCACTTTCGCATGAACTGCACAGCTCCGTTTTGTGGAAGGTGCGGCGTTTATGGCCACGACGGGAGGCTGCTCGCTGCCGTGCCGCCGTTGTGGGGACCCGCATGCCACCGTGGCCTGCACCATCAGGCCATCGTATTCCGAGGCGGCATCAAAGGATTTCCCTCCACTTCAACCAGGAACGCCATCTAAGAACAAGTGCGACGATTCGTCGGCGTGAGCCGTGGTGGCCGACCACGACCAGGGTGTGCCAATCGCGGCACTGCACCAGACGCCCACTGCGTTCCCAACAATTCCGGGCCTGGTAATCCCTCCAGGTACTGAAAACTTAAGTTCCCCGCGTTCCGTGGCCATTTCTGAGGAATCGCAGGCCAAGCCCTCGTCAGACGAAGCGCCTCGTGAGGACGGCGTCTCGGATGGGAATATTGCATCTGAGGCTCCTCGCGTTGCTGCTCTATCGACAAGTTCAGGTGTCATCGAGGAGTCTACATCTCAAGACGACGACGCCTGCATCTACGAGGACTCCAACAGCACCGCGGAGTGAGGCGCCCCTACAAATTGACGAAGACACCAGCCCCAGTGACATAAGCCAGGACAGTGGAGACGTCTTTGTACCATCCTCGCTTCAAACACCCGGACACCAAACGCCCCGGATAACTACTCGTGACTTAGAAGCCCCCACCAGAGACAGAGTCCCCTGCGGACTTTGACGCGATCCCGGAAGCCTCGAGCCTCCGGTGGATCGCCTGGCCGAAAAAAATGACTCAGCCTTGCGGGGCATTGGCTCCCGCACCTGATAAAGGTACCCCTGCATTTACGTGATCCTATACTATGTTTTAATTTTCCCCATGGCTCTTACTCTAAAAGTTATTACTTTAACGTCAAGGTTTCCGCGATCCACAAAACAGGCTGAGGTATTGCTTTTGCACGTTCAGTGCACTGTGATTTGCTGTTCGTGCAAGAAACAAATTTTTTCAAGCTTTCTGATGTACTCGCTTTCAAGCGCGCATTCAATTTTGATTGTTTCTTTTCCGTACGCCAGCACGCATTCGACTGGTGTCGGAGTCGTTATTTTTAACCGAGGTCTTTTACGTGACCATCATGTTTCCTTCGATGCCTTCGGACGCGTGCTGGCGTTCGACTGCACTTTTTTTTGTTAGAATAAGATTTGTTGCCGTGTATGCCCCAGCGGCACGCGAGAACTCAAACGCGTTCTTCCAATCTCTTGATGCGTTCCTTTTAAATTCCCGACATGTGGTACTTTTAGGGGATTTCAATTGTGTCTTAGACTCACACGCAGACGTTCGAGGTCCGGGTCGCGCCGGTCAAACTGGAATGCCAGAGAACTCGAACGTTTAGTGCAGCAATTGGCATTGAGTGACATTCATCAAATTGTGCATGTCAGTAATTATGCCTATACTTGGCGTCGAGCAGCGTCGAGCAGCCGAATTGATCGCGTGTATGCATCCCCCAGTCTCATTACCTACGTTCACGACACCGGGGTAATGTCATTGCCACCGACACCGGTGTACATTAGCGACCATCGGGCCGGTTATGTTATCTCTCCCCCTGCCAGCGGGGACGCCAACGGTTCACAGACCATGGCGTCTCGATTGCCGCGTCCTCCAGGACTCTCAGGCTACGGAAAAATTATAAGGAGCGTTACGCGCATCGCTTATTGAGGCCGATGTAGCTGATTGGGATCGCCTCAAAGAACAGTGGCGGCATCATTGCAGTGCGTCGGCAGAGGACTTTGCACCCGTATATCGAAAGATGCGTCATTGTTAATCCGAAGATACGCATTGCCAATCGAGATCCAGTCCTTCCACTGTAATGCGGGCATGGCC